>SJYT01018762.1:478014-542973 GCA_006410635.1 Cephalophus harveyi
GGAGGGAGCGGAGCCGGGCCGGGCAGGTGCGTGTGCTCAGGTGCGAGAGAGGAAGAGAGAGAGAGAGGGGGGAGAGGGAGAGGGAGAGAGGCTGACAGAAAGCGGGCGAGAGAGGGGAGGGGGAGGGGCGGGGAGAGCGGAGGGGCGAGGCCTGGGCGGGGCGTGCGGGCGGAAGGGGCGGGGCGCTCCGCGACGTGTGTGGTCACTTCCGGCAGCGCCGCTGTGCGCATGCTCAGTGGGCGGCGGCCGCGGGGGCGTTGCGGGGCATTCCCTCCCCAGCTCTCAACTCGCTCCACAGGCCGCGGGGTGCCCCCTGTCGTGGGCCGCGGGCCACCGGGGCTTTGTCCAGAGGGCTGCGCGGCCGGAGAGGCTGAAACCTTAGAAGGAGCTGAACGCTAATGACACCGAGGTGGGGGCGGGGGGGCGGCGACAGAGAAGGCACGGAGCCAAGGGAGGAGGGCGGCGGGAGCGAGCGCTGCACCCGCCGCCGCACCGCGGTGCACCACACAGGCGGGCCTCGGGGCTGAAGAGCTTCCTGGGCGCCTGTGAAAAGACGAGTCCTGCGCCCGGCTCCGCTCCCCTCTTCCTGCCCGAGACTCCGGTGTCGCGTGTCTGGAGTCGGTCCAGGAATAGGCACTTTTGTTCCGCACCTGTGGGCAGTTCTGATGCACGTTTTGAAGAAGTGCTACAATGTCATTAGTATGAGAAAGGCAAGGCCTAACTTTAGCTAGATCCCTCCCCCAGCAGACTTCTTCAATTGACTGGAAGGACCGCTTCAATAAACTGCTTAGGCTGGAGGCTGTCCGCCTCTAGGGGAAATTGGTTATTAAGGGGGCTTCCATGGTGGGTCAGATGGTAAAGCGTCTGCCTGCAATGCAGGAGACATGGGTTTGATCCCTGGGTCGGGAATATCCCCTACAGAAGGAAATGGCAACCCACTCCAATACTCTTGCCTGGAAAATTCCATGGACAGAGGAGCCTGGTAGGCTACAGTCTATGGGGTCGCAAAGAGTCGGACACGACTGAGCGACTTAACTCACTTTGTTATTAAGTGTCACAGCCATCAGCGATTTCCGGCCTCCAAATATGAATCCCAAACTGCAATCCACTGGATGTTGCTACCCCAACCCCGCCTTTGATTGCTCAGGAGCTGGGGGAAATGCAAGGTGAATAAGGAAACGGAGTTCACACCCCACCCCCCATAGCTGAGGTGAATGTGAAAGGAATGAATTCAGTGACCGCAGAGGGTTGCATCTTCCCATACCTGGAATGCTAAATTCTTTAACTTGATAACCTAATCTTTGATCAGACCGCGCGTGTTCCCTTGGTTGCAAATTTGCATATAGCCTGCCTTTCCCACCTGCCTCCTTGGAGTAGTTTTCTCCGAGCTACTGAGATGCCGTCTCCCTGGCTCCGAGTCTTAAACATTCCCACCAGGTAACTATTTTCAGGTTGTGATTACATCTTTTTAGTCGACAAGTTGTGCACAGGGCTTGATACATTAAGCTGTGGATGTTTACCTGGCTAGAGGTAAATTGCTTTTGCCTGATGAAAGACAGCCCTGCCTGGATCAGCAGACAGCTTTCCTCACTGTAATTGCTGCTTTTTACTCTAAAGGAAGAACTGTCACACAACATTGTAAATCAACCATACTCCAATTTAAAAGAAAAAAAATCCTATTTAGAAAATACAAGTTATGTCACCATATTTGAATTGCCTGAGTAGAACTAGAGATATCGGTAATCCCAAGAAAATATATTTTAAAGACTATGTAAATGAATTGCAAAAATAAATTTAGAATGCTAGCAATACTTTTTCGGTCTGTGAGGGTGAAGGAATTGGGAAGATCCCCGCTTCCTGCAAGCCTCATCAATCAGGAGACTTAGATTAAAGATAATGGAGGCCTTCCAGAAAAACAGAAGCCTTTGAAGACTAATGCCATTGATTTTTCCAGTCACTCGTGTTGCCCGAGGTGGGAAAGAATTCAAATTCTTGACGCAATAATGGAGGTCCACCAATTTCAAGGGCTGACCTTGAGAGTTGAACATATTTAAACTTTTCCTTAAATATGTTTGGACTGTATTGTCTCCCAAGAAATTGTATCTGAAGGAAGCTCATACCTCAGTCCCCACTCCTCCCACCCAACATGTGGAGCAGACACATAGCCTCTAAGGCCTGTGGCAGGGCACGTCTCACTCAGCTCAGACCAGAGGCGCAGTTCACTACCAGTTCAGACCCAGTCTCAGGTGTCATAAAGCAAAAGGAGGGAGGATTCTGAGAGGCAGACTTTGAGATTTACTGAGCGATGTGATAGCGGTCTGTCAGCAGGTGTGTGAACCCTCAGGCAGTAGAACAGGGTTAGAATTGGAAGAATGTATGTGGAGGGCTCCCCGCCTTTGTCTTTATGTCTTTCTGTGATGCTCTAAGGAAAGTTACTTCAAGAGTCAAGCACTGCCCCAACGTTTTTTCATTCAGCTTTTGGAGTTTAAAGATAAGAGTAATCAACCAACATTTGCTGAGTCCTTATTATGTGTCAGGCAGTGGTCCTTACAACAGGGCCTTGGAAATAAAGTCACTCAGACATCGGATGCAGTTAACCGTTGACAGGAACCCAACTAAGCCCGTAGACAAAAGGGAGGAGTGTACTGTTGACATGAACAAACTGTGACATGTGTAGTGGTCCAGTGGGCCTCTGGAACTGCTGGAACTAGAGTCCTCTCTGCCTGCACCCTTCAGCTCTGCTTCGTTCTGTACATCAGCTTCTTGCTGTCAGACCAGCTTCCTCCATGTGGCTGGGGACTGATAGCTCTCAAGGTCATATCTTCAGCTTCTCCATCAGACAGCCTGAGGGTGACGCTCTCCAGCCCCAAGTCAGTAATTCTCAGGGAAGGACAGTTAATTGGTCCAGCAAGGTGCACATCCCAATGATGTGGGTCTGTAAGAATACATACGCTGCCATTGAACTCGGTTACTGAAGTGCAGAAAAAGCATTTCCCAGGAGAAAAGTGAGCCCAAAACTATAGATAGGCATTATGGTTAAAATTCTCATTGTTTTCAAACAAGTACACCAAGATTGTAAAGAAATATTTTCATTTGCCACACTTTTATCCAAGGAAACCAATTAGAATTCATACAGAATTTCACCCTGAGAAGAGTTATTTTAGTCAAAAGAGACACTTAAAGGTATAGCATATATGTGGTTCTAGCCTGAGTGTGTGTGTGTGTATGTGTATGTGTGTGTGTGTGTTACTTTGCCATGAGAAAACTGTAGTAATTCTGGGTTTCCATATAGCAATAAAATGAGCAACAGAGGTTGTATGGGAAGACAACTATAAATTTTTGAGCACTAACACACTAACAATAACAATAATTAATCCTAATCCCTATTATGAATGAACATTAGTAGCAATTTGTGAAGAAAATATTATACCCATTTTATAGATGAGGAAACTGAGACTCACAGTTGGTAAATAGCTTGCTTTTGGCCATATGTAGAGGAGGAACCAGGAGAAGGCAATGGCAACCCACTCCTACTCTTGCCTGGCAAATCCCATGGACGGAGGAACCTAGTAGGCTGCAGTCCATGGGGTCGCTAGGAGTCAGACTCGACTGAGCGACTTCATGTTCACCTTTCACTTTCATGCATTGGAGAAGGAAATGGCAACCCACTCCAGTGTTCTTGCCTGGAGAATCCCAGGGACTGGGGAGCCTGGTGGGCTACCGTCTATGGGGTCACACAGAGTTGGACCCAACTGAAGCGACTTAGCAGCAGCAGCAGCAGCAGCAGAAGAGGAACCAAAATTAGAGCACAGGTCTCTCTGACTCCAAACCTCTGATTTTTAAACCTCACCTGTTTCCCATTAACAGCCATACTCTTAACACTACCATTACACTCAACTTTTTACTGTGAGCCTGTGTTTATAGAGAACCCAAGACTTTGCAACAGTTGCACCAAGTTGCTGCTGATACAGTAATTAAGCAAAATGCCTTACTATAAGCTTAACATTATTAACATCTACAAATTATTGAAGGCATTATCTTAATATTAAACTCTCCTTCCTTCCTGTTCTCTTTTTCCTCTTATTTCATCTTCCCTTCCATTTTTCTATTCCATTTCTCTTCCTTTCCTGTGATGAGACACAACAGTAATGTGGGCAAGAACATGGGTGCTGAAGGGAGAGGCATGCAGGTGGCAGAGGGGAAGACTGGTGGGGTTGGACAATTTATTACATTGAATAATGATATCAGATTTTCCATTGTTGGAGAAAATACTAATGTGGAAAACGGGAAGGCTAGGAAGAACCCTGAGTCTTGGATTGGAACTATAGGTATCATTAGGAACTCATTTTTAAACATATAAACAGATATAAAAATATATACAGTTGACCTCTGAACAATGTAGGGGGTTAGAGGCACTGACACACCCCCTCCACACAGTCCAAAAGCTGACTATAACTTTACAGTCAGCCCGTATATCTGTGGTCCCACATCCTTGGAGTCAACCAACCTCAGATTGTATAATACTATAGCACATATTTATTGAAAAAGTCTAAGTGAACCCATGCATTTCAAAGCCATGTTGTTCAAAGCTCAACTGCATATGTATGTCTACAAACATCACATGTAACATATCAGATATTAAGTACATATATTGGTAAATATATATTATATTATATTAATGTTATGTTATATAAATGTTATATATATTTCTTAGTTCTGTCCCCTGAGAGGATTTCCACGCAGTGATGTCCCAGTAGCTATGAGCACACTGAAAATACAGACTTTGGTCTCTAATACCATGCTCCACTAAAAGGAACCAAGACTGTACAGCACCTATGATAGACATATGTCATGATACATTTGCTCAAACCCTTAGAGTGAAGTGTAACGCAAGTCATGGACTTGAGGTGATTTGATGTGTCAGTTCTAGCAAATGAAGCAAATATACCATGGGAGAATGTTGATGGCGGGGGGCACTATACAGGGAAGCCTGGTATGCTAAAGTTCATGGGGTCACAAAGAGTCAAATATAACTTAGTGACAGAACGACAACAACAAGCATCAGTTCAGTTCAGTTCAGTCGCTCAGTCATATCTGACTCTTTGCGACCCCATGAATTGTAGCACGCCAGGCCTCCCTGTCCTTTACAAACTCTTGGAGTTCACCCAAACTCACGTGCATCGAGTCGGTGATGCCATCCAGCCATCCCATCCTCTGTTGTCCCCTTCTCCTCCTGCCCCCAATCCCTCCCAGCATCAGAGTCTTTTCCAATGAGGTAGCTACTTTAATTAATAATCTTAGTTGTATCTGGATAACTTGTGGCAGCTTCTATTAGTACATCAGCTCTTGCTTTGTCACTTTGCACAATGATGTTATGGAGACAGCTTCTTTCCTTAAACCTCATGAACCAATCTCTGCCAGCTTCAGACTTTTTTCCTGCAGCTTCCTCACCTCTCAGCCTTCATAGAATTGAGGAGACTTAGCGCTTTCCTTGGGAGAAGGCAATAGCAAGCCACTCCAGTACTCTTGCCTAGAAAATCCCATGGATGGAGGAGCCTGGTAGGCTGCAGTCCATGGGGTCGCTAGGAGTCGGTCGCGAGTGAGCGACTTCACTTTCACTTTTCGCTTTCACACAATGGAGAAGGAAATGGCAACCCACTCCAGTGTTCTTGCCTGGAGAATCCCAGGGACAGGGGAGCCTGTTGGGCTCCTGTCTATGGGGTCGCACAGAGTCGGACACGACTGAAGCGACTTAGCAATGCAGCTTCCTCACCTCTCAGCCTTCATAGAATTGAGGAGACTTAGCGCTTTCCTTGGGCTCCCCTCCTGGCTCAGATGGTAAAATGATCCGCCTACAATGTGGGAGGCCTGGGTTTCATCCCTGCATTGGGAAGATCCCGTGGAGGAGGGCATATCAATCCACCTTGGTATTCTTGCCTGGAGAATCCCCGTAGACAGAGGAACCTGGGATTGCAAAAAGTCTGACATGACTGAGCTACTTAGCACAGCACAGTGCTTTGCTCTGGGTTTAGGCTTTGTTTAATGGAACCCTGTAGTTGGTGTGATCTTCTATCCAGATGATTCAGACTTTCTCCATATCAATGATAAGCCTGTTTGGTTTTCTCCATATCAGCGATAAGGCTGTTTGTTCATGTGTTCATAGGAGTTCAGTTCAGTTCAGTTGCTCAGTTGTGTCAGACTCTTTCCAACCCCATAAACTGCAGCACGCCAGGACTCCTTGTCCATCACCAACTCCCAGACCCTACCCAAACTAATGTCCATTGAGTCAGTGATGCCATCCAACCATCTCATCTTCTGTCATCCCCTTCTCCTCCTGCCCCCAATCCCTCCCAGCATCAGAGTCTTTTCCAATGAGTCAACTCTTCACATGAGGTGGCCAAAGTACTGGAGTTTCAGCTTTAGCATCAGTCCTTCCAAAGAAATCCCAGGGTTGATCTCCTTCAGAATGGACTGGTTGGATCTCCTTGCAGTCCAAGGGACTCTCAAAAGTCTTCTCCAACACCACAGTTCAAAAGTATCAATTCTTTGGCGCTCAGCCTTCTTCACAGTCCAACTCTCACATCCATACATGACCACAGGAAAAACCATAGCCTTGACTAGACGGACCTTAGTCGGCAAAGTAATGTCTCTGCTTTTGAAAATACTATCTAGGTTGGACATAACTTTTCTTCCAAGGAGTAAGCGTCTTCTAATTTCATGGCTGCAAGCACCATCTGCAGTGATTTTGGAGCCTAAAAAAATAAAGTCTGGCACTGTTTCCACTGTTTCCCCATCTATTTCCCATGAAGTGATGGGACCAGATGCCATGATCTTCGTTTTCTGAATGTTGAGCTTTAAGCCAACTTTTTCACTCTCCTCTTTCACTTTCATCAAGAGGCCTTTTAGCTCCTCTTCACTTNCACTGTTTCCACTGTTTCCCCATCTATTTCCCATGAAGTGATGGGACCAGATGCCATGATCTTCATTTTCTGAATGTTGAATTTTAAGCCAACTTTTTCATTCTCCTCTTTAACTTTCATCAAGAGACTTTTTAGGTTCTCTTCACTTTCTGCCATAAGGGTGGTGTCATCTGCATATCTGAGGTTATTGATGATTTCTCCCGGCAATTTTGATTCCAGCTTGTGTTTCTTCCAATCCAGCGTTTCTCATGATGTACTCTGCATATAAGTTAAATAAGCAGGGTGACAATATACAGCCTTGAGGTCACCTAATGGTCTTACCTGGTGGTTCAGACAGTAAAGAATATGGCTGAAATGCAGGAGACCCAGGTTAAATCTCTGGGTCAGGAAGATGCTCTGGAGAATGGCTACCCACTCCAGTATTCTTGCCTGGAGAATTCCATGTACAGAGGAGCCTGGCAGGCTATAGTCCATGGGGTCACAAAGAGTTGGACACGACTTAGTGACTAACATGCTTTCAATGCAAAAATACTATATATATGGGAAACATTCAGCTGCTGTTTGAAAAAGATTCAGTAACAAAGAACTCTGTCTCAGTGTGGTCTATTCCATTGTTCTAGTTTTTGGAAAATTCTTCAATGTTTATCTCACTTCTTTATGAGTTCAAGTTAAATGTAGGCCAGATAACTATTTTGGTTGAAAGGGATGAAAACCTCCATTTCTGTAAAAATATTTGATTTAGTGAAAGTTGTTGTTAGATTAAGTGAAAGCTGAAATGCAACATTTTATATAAATATCCTAATGGCTGTAGAGCTCAATTATCTTATTTCATAAACTTTCAAAGTGTTTGACATGCTTATACACGTCCACACCTAGTAAGAAGTAAGCTTTGCTAAGATGAAATTCAGATGTCAATAGGGAGTTCATGGAAATAAAATGTCTCCATTATCAAATAAGTTTGGGAAAAACACAATCTTTTGTATTAACAGAAGATGTACCCTATACCCAATGATTCATAAGACACATTCACATATAAAAGACTTTGAGAATTTATATGGTCCTGAAACCTATCTAAAATTTGTTTAACTGATGTTTCCAAAATGTACCAAAAATTCTTTTAAAGATATAAATAATTATTAGCAGGTGGATGTACACTCATGAAATTTGGGAAGTAATATTTATTTGGTTACTTTATCTGCCCACTCTAGGCACTAGTATGTTCACTCCAGTTGTCAGATGGACTATTTCAGATCTTTTCTAAATATAACATGGGAAGAGATTATTCAAAATAGAAATTCATAAAAATTAAACAAAATCAGTTGAGAATGATTGCTTCTGTACAGTAGATGGAGAAAAATATATAGTTCTTTGTTTTGTTAACGTAGCATTGAGACAAGTTACCTAGAATATGATCAAATTAAAGATAAGCCTCACCAAGGAATTGATGATATTCATAGTGAGCTATAACTAAAGGAATTATTTCTGTTCCATCTAGTCTATTTTCATTATTTCTTTTGATAATGTTTGCCCAGCAATATGCAAACGAGTGTCCCACAAAAGCTCTGTTGCTACTTTTGATTTCATTAATTTATCCAATTAGAGGAAAATGCACTTCATTTTAGTAAGTGTAATAATCTGTGCTCCATCTATATATTTCAGTTCAGTTCAGTTCAGTTCAGTAGCTCAGTCATGTCCGACTCTTAGCGACCCCATGAATCGCAGCAAGCCAGGCCTCCCTGTCCATCACCAACTCCCAGAGTTCACTCAGACTAGCGTCCATCGAGTCCGTGATGCCATCCAGCCATCTCATCCTCGGTCGTCCCCTTCTCCTCCTGCCCCCAATCCCTCCCAGCATCAGAGTCTTTTCCAATGAGTCAACTCTTCGCATGAGGTGGCCAAAGTACTGGAGTTTCATGTTTGACCACTTCCAATTTGCCTTGATTCATGGACCTGACATTCCAGGTTCCTATGCAGTATTGTTCTTTATAGCATCGGACCTTGCTTCTATCACCAGTCACATCCACAACTGGGTATTGTTTTTGCTTTGGCTCCATCCCTTCATTCTTCCTGGAGTTATTTCTCCACTGATCTCCAGTAGCATATTGGGCACCTACTGACCTGAGGAGTTCCTCTTTTGGTATCTTATCATTTTGCCTTTTCATACTGTTCATGGGGTTCTCAAGGCAAGAATACTGAAGTGGTTTGCCATTCCCGTCTCCAGTGGACCACATTCTGTCAGACCTCTCCACCATGACCCGCCAGTCGTGGGTTACCCTGCGGGCATGGCTTAGCTTCATTGAATTAGACAAGGGTGTGGTCCTAGTGTGATTAGGTTGTCTAGTTTTCTGTGAATATGATTTCAGTGTGCCTGCCCTCTGATGCCCTCTTGCAACACCTACCCTCTTGCTTGGGTTTTTCTTACCTTGGGCGTGGGGTATCTCTTCACGGCTGCTCCAGCAAAGTACAGCCGCTGCTCCTTACCTTGGACAAGGGGTATCTCCTTACCGCCACCCTTCCTGAACTTCAAGTGGGATAGGTCCTCTAGGTCCTCCTACGCCCACGCAGCCACTGCTCCTTGGGTTGCTCCTCCCGGCCGCCGCCCCTGGCCTCACGGGGTGGCTCCTCAGGGCCACTGCCCCTGGCCTTGGGCGCGAGGTGGCTCCCCCTGCTGCCCCTGACCTCAGACGCGGGGTAGCTCCTCTCGCTGCCCCTGGCCTCGGACATGGGGTAGCTCCTCTCGCTGCCCCTGACCTCAGACACGGGGTAGCTCCTCTCGCTGCCCCTGACCTTGGACGTGGGGTGTCTCCTCCTGGCCACCACTGACCTCGGACGCGGGGTAGCTCCTCTCGGCCGTTCCTGCGACGTCGCACCCTGGCACTCTCGGCCGCTGCCCCTGACCTCAGACGTGGGGTAACTCCTCTCAGCCGTGCTTAGTGCACCCTGTCTCAGCCATGGAAATCTTTGTACCTTCCTCTCACTTTCCCTGTGAACCTTGCTGCTGCTTCAGTCGTGTCCAACTCTGTGCGACCCCATGGACAGCAGCCCACCAGGCTCCTCCATCCACAGGATTCTCTAGGCAAGAATACTGGAGTGGGTTGCCATTTCCTTCTCCACTGGAAATGCTTTACTCAGAGAACAAATTACTGTAGACAAAGTCAGCCACACAACACGTGACTCTTAGATGCTTGGGCGCTTTCCTGAAAGAGACGAAGAGTCAGCTTTCAGCCGTTGGTACCATTGTGAGCATCCTGGGGCCTTAAACTGCTCTAAAAAAAATAAAGTTCAAAGATTTCCAAAAAAAAGATTTATATGGGGAAAAAAGAGGAACCAAGATGCTGAAGAAATGTCAAATTTTAGGGCTAGAGCAGGAAAACTAAAGATAAGCCTAGAAGATTGTGAAGAAACTAAGGAAATGCTCAAAAATTGACAGGGTTATGCTAAAAGGATATAGAAACTGGCCCAAAGAGGCTCCCACCTGCCATGCTGGGGACAATTTGAACATGAAAATACATACCACAGTAACAGATTATAGCCTATTGAATAAAACAAGAATCCATGAGCTCATTGTGATATAAACCAGTAGGGAGAGAAAAAACTTCTTCCTCTGCAGTACAACACCATCCAATAAGTGTAAAAAGGAATGACACAAATGGAAAAACCACTTACTAACCTGACGGTGGTTCAGACTAGAGTTGTCGATAAAGGTTAAGAATGGGTAAAGTTTCAATGAGGAAAAACATTTTAGCATATTACTGCAACGTTTCCCAATCATTAAAAAGAAAAATAATAGCTTTACAATGACTAAACCAACACAACTAGATGATCAAGGTTACCGTCATCAGCTATGGGAAAGACTGACATAATGAGAAAACCAAAGTTTATCCGGAATGCATGCCTGAGTCTGGGAAGAAGGACACATCCAGTGGGATTGGGTTGAGTGCCAGTCTGCAGGCCTGTATTCTCTTAAACTCTCAAGGACATGGTAGACAGAATGACTGAGGAGCAGTTCCAGACTGGAGGAGGCAGAAGAAACATGGCAACTAATCACAATGTATGAAAATCCTGGGCCTGAAAACCAGAAAAGACATTTGCAAGACAAGTAGCAAAACTGAAATTTGAACAGGTTCTTTGAATGATGGTGTTGTATCAGTGTTGATTTCTCGACCTCTTGAGGGGTCCTTGTTTAGAGAAATGCACATGAGGATATTTAGGGGTGATGTAGAATCAGGTCTGAAGCTTGTAGTCACATGGTTCAGAAAAAGACTAAATGTGTCTTTGTGTGTGCAAGTGTGAGAAAGAGAGAGAAATGTTAAAAGCTGGTGAATCTGGGTGAAGGATTATGGGAGCTTTTTTGGACTGTACTTGCAACTCTTCTGTGAGTCTGAAATTATCTTGATATCATTTTTTTAATGAAAGTTGCTAAGTTCTGATAGAACTGTAAAGCGGTGGTTCTCAAATTTGGGGAATCTCAGTCATAAGCACCTCTGACAATCTGACAAAATCTGTGGGCTTTTTCCCCGAAAAATTGCATAAACTCAAAATGTTGCTACAGTTTTCTGAGAGTTCATGGATGTCTTCAAGTCTATGCGGAAACCTCAGGTTAAAAGAGTTTCTCATAAATGCACACACCTATGGGCACCTTATCTTTGACAAAGGATGCAAGAATATACAGTGGGGCAAAGATAGTTTCTTTAATAAGTGGTGCTGGGAAAACCAGACAGTTACGTGCAAAAGAATGAAATTAAAACACTTCCTAATGCCAAACACAAAGATAAACTCAAAATGAATTAAAGACTTAAATGTAAGACCAGAAATTACAAAACTCTTAGAGGAAAACATGGACAGAACACTATGACATAAATTACAGAAAGATCTTCTATGACCCAGCGGTCAGAGTAATGGAAATAAAAACAAAAAGAAACAAGGGGGGCCTAATTAAACTTATAAACTTCTACACAGCAAAGGAAACTATAAACAAGGTGAAAAGACAATCTTCAGAATGGAAGAAAATAATAGCAAATGAAGCAACTAACAAAGAAATTAATTTCTGAGCTATACAAGCAGCTCATAAAACTGAATATCACAAAAGCAAACAACCCGATCCAAAAGTGGGCAAAAGACCTAAAGAGACAATTCTCCAAAGAAGACATACAAATGGCTAATAAACACAACGATGCTTGACATCGCTCATTATGAGAGAAATGCAAATCAAAACTACAGCAAGATACCACTGCACACCAGTCAGAATGGCCTTAATCAAAAAATCCATAGACAATAAATGCTAGACAGGCTGTGGAGAAGAGGGAAACTTTTTGCACTATTGGTGGGAATATAATTTGATACAGCCACACTGGAAGACAGTATGAAGACTGCTCAAAAAACTGGGAGTAGTCCTACTTCTTGGCATATACCCTGAGGAAATCAAAATTGAAAAAGGCCCATGTACCCCAGTGTTCATAGCAACACTGTTTACAATAGCTGGGACATGGAAGCAACCTAGATGTCCGTCATCAGACGAATGGATAAAGAAACTGTGGTACATATATACAATGGAATATTACTCAGCTGTAAAAGGAATGCATTTGAGTCAGTTCTAATGAGGTGGATGAATCTAGAGCCTACTATACAGAGTCAAGTGAGTCAAAGAGAAAAACAATGTATATTAACGCATATATATGGAATCTAGAAAGATGGTACTGATGAACCTATTTGCAAAACAAAATGGAGATGCAGACAGAGAACAGACTTGTGAGCATGCATGGGGGAGGGAGGAAGAGGATGGGATAAATGGAGAGAGTAACATGGAAGCGTATACACCATATGTAAAATAGACAACCAACAGGAATTAGCTGTGTGACTCAGAACTCAAATCGGGACTCTGTAACAACCTAGAGGGATGGGAAGGGGTGGGAGCTGGGAGGGAGTTTAAAGAGGGAGGGGAGACACCTATACCTGTGGCTGACTCATGTGGATGTATGGCTGAGGACGACACAGTATTGTGAAGCAAGTTTCCTTCCATTAAATATGTTTGGAGGGGGAAAAAACCAAAACACTTCTCATTTAAAGTATTGAGAAAAATGATGATGTTCACTTCCCCTTTCTAAGAATATTTATTTAGACCAACAGTTGAAAATACTTGATAAAATATTAAAAATATATTTGTAAAACCACTGACACATTGACAAAAAATAGTAAAACAACTAACAGGCCAGAATCTAAGGACCTGATGTAAGCGGAACACAGCCATGAGTTTTGCTCTGCTGATACAGGCAAACTTTGAACTTGTGTATTGACAGATTCCAGGGGCAAGAATAACATCACAACCCAGAGCCTGCCCAAGGGGAAACAACTATTAAAAGGCCTTCTACCGGGATCCTCCCCCAAGGCCCGCAGAGCTGCTATCTCAAGAGGATTAGTGAACCAAAAGGCAAGCCCCTCTCTGAAAGTTTTAGGAAAAGTTGGTTTTGCTGAGCCTTATGAAAATTGTACCCATGAACCAGCCCTGGCATGGACTGCATCTCAAACTCATAACACCCCAGTGACCAAATAATCTCAAGCAGTAAACGTCGTTGAAAATGATCTTGTACTGCTGGGACCCCTAAGGATCTGGCAGAAGCAAACACAAATTCTCTCCAGAGGAAAGCACTTGATTTCTCGCTGCCTTAGCCTGCTAGGGCTGCCCTAAAAGAATACTACACGCTGGGGGATTCAACAACAGAAATGTATTTCTCACAGTTATGGAAGCTAGAAGTCCAAGACCAAGGTGCCATAAAGGTTAGCTTCTGCTGAGGCCTCGCTCCTGGACGTGCAGATGGAGACCTTCTCTGTGTGTCTTTACACGACCTTTTCTCTGTGCTCACGCGTGCCTGGTGTCTCTCTTCCTGTAAGGACACCAGTTCTATTGGATGAGGGCTCTCCTCTTACGACCTCCTTTAGCCTGAATTACCTCCTTAAAGTCTCCATCTCCAAATGCAATCACACTGAGGGCTAGGGCTTCAACAAATTAATTTTAGGGAGCCAGCTCAGTCCGTAAGACTAGCCTTCAAAGAACTTTCACAAATGGACTCACAAAGGTTGAGCTGCACATTAAACATGACCAAATATATGTGTGAAGAGGAACAGACAACAGATAACAGAACTCATCCAACAAGGACTTCAGATATGGGGATTACCAGACAAAGATTATAAAGAACCTGGGGGGTGGGGGGAGGTTCAAGTGGGAGGGGACATATGTACACCTATGGCTGATTCATCTTGATATGTGGCAGAAACCAATACAACACTGTAAAGTAAATATCCTCCAATTAATAATTTTTAAGATTATAAAGAAATCATACTTACTTGGATCTTTTCTTAAAGTGATGGAACAATTTAAAAATAGCAATTTTACTCTAGAATTATATCTTTGCTACCGTTTAAACATACAATGATAAACTTTATTATCAAGAAATGAAGTTGACAATTTTTTAAGGTATGCACAAGCAAAATCTTTAGAGAATTCTGAACTTAGCATAAATGGGGCTACATGTGCCTTTGTGCATTTGGAAGTCTGTGGCCTTGGATCTTCAACAGCAGTGCCTTCACCCCCACCCCCCCGGCCAACCACCCACCTTTCATTTATTGATGTTTCCCTTAGGCCAACACAGGTGTGGACATGTAGCAGTAACTCAATAAATATTGGCTGAATAAACAAAGCATAAAATTCCAGGAGATACTTTTTTGTTGCTGAAATAGCAACATTTGTATGAATGCCTTTCTTCGCAAGAGACTCAATTATATGGCAGTTGAAATATCAACTGAGCAACAATGATGTATTAGATTTGTGTGTCTGTACTTTTATATCTGTTCTCAGTAATAATGAATTCAATTTCAGTGCTTCAGACAGTCTCAACAAGGAGGTACATTGAATCAAATCAAATCATCAAAAAAAGTACCAAGTGTTTCTTATTCCTAACACATTCAGATACAACATTCACATAAAAATTACTTGCAATTTAAGCCAAAGTGTTACTGAGATGAAGGCCCTCAAGACCAGCTTTTTTCCTGCACATTTTATTATGAACATTTTCAAATGTACAGACCTTGGAGAAGGAAATGGCAACCCACTCCAGTATTCTTGTCTGGGGAAACCCATGGTCAGAGGAGCCTGGCAGGCTGCCTTACAGTTCATGGGGTCGCAAGAGTCAGACACAACTTAGTGACTAAACCACCAACCAAACGTGCAGAAAACTTGAAGAAATAGTGCAATGAACACCTATATGCTCTCAGCCTAAATTCAACAATTAGTAACATTTAGTCATAAGGATTTTTAAAATAATTTGTTATTTGTTTGCTTGTCTATTTTTGCCTGCACTGGGTCTTCATGACTGCCTGTGGGCTTTCTCTCGCTATGGCGAGCCAGGGCTACTCTCTAGTTGCAGTGTGTGGGCTTCTTATTGTGGCGGTTTCTCTTTTTGCAGAGCACAGGCTCTAGGTTACACAGCCTCATTGCTTTTGGCTAACAGGCTTAGTTGCCCCATGGCACGTGGAATCGTCCTGGATCAGGGATTGAACCCATGTCCCCTGCGTTGGCAGATGGATTCTTAACCACTGGACCACCAGGGAAGTTGAAGCCATGTATTTTAATCATAGCGTTTTTCTGTGTCATTTGAAAAAATGTGTGTGAACAACTTTCTCCCTAAGCACTTTAGCATGTATCTCCTACAGTTAATGTCCTTTAAAGCCATCATATCTAGAACCTAAAGTCTCTATAATTGTCCCAAGAATGTCTTTTATAGTTTTGTTATGATTTTTTCGAACAAGTATCCAACTGACCTTCATGCATTGCTGATGGTTTAAGCCTATGTAGTCTCCCTTAATCTAAAATGGTCCTTGTACTTTTCGTTTTCCGATGACAAGGCCTGTTGGAAAATCACAGGACAGTTGTTTTATACAATATTCTTCATTCTAGACTTGTCTGATTGATTTGTCCTGGTTTCATTTAACTGTTCCTTTAGCCTCTGTATTTCCTATAAACTGGAAGTTAGCCTAGAGACTTGATGCAACTCAAGACCCCAGTTCAATTCCTGGGTCAGGAAGATCCACTGGAAAAGGGATAGGCTACCCACTCCAGTGTTCTTGGGCTTCCCTTATGGCTCAGCTTGTAAAGAATCTGCTTGCAATGTGGGAGACCTGGGTTCGATCCCTGGGTTGGGAAGATCCCCTGGAGAAGGGAAAGGCTACCCACCCCAGTATTCTGGTCTGGAAAATTCCAGGGACTGTATTGTTCATGGGGTCACAAAGAGTCAGACACGACTTGCCGGGGTCCAGCCCTGGTGGATCCAGGGAATTCGAAGCATGGACAGCGTTGGCAAGGAAAGATTTATTTATTTATTAATATAGAAATATAAGATTAGATTAGGAAGAGATAGTGTAGTAGGAAAATTAAGTGGAGAAAAGAGGCTGAATAACTTGGTTTACGTGGAAAGCCAATAAAGTTCCAGACAAAGAACTTGCACCATCTACATTAGGCCGCCGGCGTACATGTCTCTTATGCCTCCTGCATTGGCAAGCAGGTTCTTTACCACTAGCTCCACCAGGGAAGCCCCTCATTTGCCCCAGCAACAGCTACATGAGACTTAACTGCACTTTCAACCTCTCTGGGTATGTGACTTTTAAACAAACATTGAAATTTCCTGATCAGCCCTAGTGAGGTAATCTGCATAAAAAGACCCTTGCCATTCCCTTACCCCCAACATAAGATGACCTGGCCTGAAACAATTTTTTTTCAAGCTAATAACTTATACCAGACCACCTGACCTGCCTCTTGAGAAACCTGTATGCAGGTCAGGAAGCAACAGTTAGAACTAGACATGGAACAACAGACTGTTTCCAAATAGGAAAAGGAGTACGTCAAGGCTGTATATTGTCACCCTTATTTAACTTCTATGCAGAGTACATCATGAGAAACGCTGGGCTGGAAGAAGCACAAGCTTCCAGCACAAGCACAAGCTGGAATCAAGATTGCCAGGAGAAATATCAATAACCTCAGATATGCAGATGACACCACTCTTATGGCAGAAAGTGAAGAAAAACTAAAGAGCCTCTGGATGAAAGTGAAAGAGTAGAGTGAAAAAGTTGGCTTAAAACTCAACATTCAGAAAACTAAGATCATGGCATCTTGTCCCATCACTTCATGGCAAATAGATGGGGAAACAGTCGAAACAGTGGCAGACTTTTATTTTTCTGGGCTCCAAAATCACTGCAGGTTGCTGGGGTCCAGCCCCGGTGGATCCAGGGAATTCGAAGCGGGGACGGCGTTGGTGAGGAAAATTTATTTATTTATTAATATAAGATTAGATTAGGAAGAAATAGTGTAGTAGGAAAATTAAATGGAGAAAAGTGGCTGAATAACTTGGTTTACGTGGAAAACCAATAAAGTTCCAGACAAGGAACTTGCACCATCTGTGTTAGGCCACTGGCATCTGTTTGAATATCGGAGAGGGCCCCGCCTTGGGCTCTCTCTCTTACAGATCTTAGAAGCCGAGACAAGTAAGTAGACTTGGTGAGCCTCCACGCCCCAGATGGGAATTCAGCCTGAAATTAGAGTAAAGAGGAGACACGGGGGAAACCAGTCCAGCGACTTGCCCCTGCCTCTATTGTCTAGAAAGTCCTTTTATACCTTTTTGATTGTACATAGAGATCAATGGGTAATACAAAATTATGCAGTGTTAGCAGCCCAGACTCTTATCAAAACCAGGCTTTTCTCTCTGCATACCTAATGGTATACACAAGTCTTAGGTAATTTACATCATCTTCCGGCCAAAAAGGGCCAATTAACATTTTACAGCCTTTTTCCGTTAAGGGTTTGTCAACCAGAAGACTTATTTGTGTTGATCTTCCCAAAGTCTGGTGTCACTCTCAGAAAAGCACTAAATAAAGTTACATTCTTACATAGCAAAGATACAGCAATTTATAACAAGTAAAAGGAGTACAGTGATTTATAACAAAAGAAAAGTAATTAACTCAAAAGTCTAGTGTTGCTAACATCAAAACTACTATCTATCTTTTTCCATATCCCATTTACATTGATTAACATCCTCCTAGGTGCCCAAAAGATAAAGAGTATGGAGCCCTGGCAGCAGTCATTGAGTCAACAGTGAAAACCCTCTACCAATATAATTTTTAACTCTTTAGAAAAGGCTCTGTATCTTTAAGATGCTTTTAGTATCTTTTCCCATATCCCGTTTTACATTGATTAACATGCCCCTAGGGGCCTAAAAGATAAAGAATATGGAGGCCTGGCAGCAATCATTGAGTCAACAGTGAAAACCAATATGATTTTTAACTCTTTAGAAAAGGCTCTGTTTCTTTAAGATACTTTTAAGCTTTGTGCCTCTCGGTTGGGGGCTGTAAGCAATTCACAAGCTGTAAGAGGTCTGGGGAACCTGTTAGGCAAGCTAGAGAGCTATCAGAGGGGGTTTAACTGAAACATCCCTTTCAAATGCAGAAGACTAAAGCCCTGATTTGACTTTTTCCAGAGAATATTAGAAGAGTGGAAAAGCAGAGTACAAAGGCCGGCAGATTCTTATTTTTTGGGGAGGTGGATGCTCAGGAAATCCAGGGGAAACCCCTGAAACCTGATCACGTCCTTGCGTTTTGTCACGCTTCCTTCCACATGACCTTGTCATGGGCGGGATTCCTCACGATGGCCCCCAACAACGACTGAGCAACTTTCATTGTCAAGAAGAATATTTCAAAGATGATGTGTTTTTCATATGGTAGCACATCAGGAATTCAGAATGTCAGGTTAGACCATGATTACTATTACTGAGTCGATCAGTTGGTTGAAGTAATGGTTACTGAGTCTCACCACTCATTAATAATCAGTGGAGTAGGGACTTCCCTGCTGGTCCAGTGGTTAGGACTCTGTGCTTCCAATTCAGGGGGCTTGGGTTTGATCCCCAGTCATGGAACTAAGATCCCACATGCCTGTGGCACAACCAAAAACCTATTTTTATTATTGTTATTTAGGCTGTGCTGGGCCTTCCTCGCTGTGCAGGCTTGTCTCTCCTTGTGGCTGTCGAGGGGGACTCTTTAGCGTGATGTAAGGGTTTCTCTTTGCGGTAGCTTCTTTTGTTGCAGAGCAGAGACTCTAGACCACAGGCTCGAGAGTTGGGGCCCACGGGCTTAGTTGCTCTGCAGAATGCAGGATCCTACTGGACCAGGGATCGAACCCGTCTCCTGCATTTTGGCAGGCAAATTCTTTACCACTGATCCACCAGGGAAGCCCCCAAAACATATTTTTTAAGTAAAAACAAAATCTGTGGAGTAAAACACAAAAGCTATAGTGTTTATATCTTTTTCACGAGTAGGACAACCAAATTTTTAAATTATTCTTTAATTTGAAAGTGCATGCTATCATTAAAAACATTCTTATTGATATTCACAATGACAAGTGTATTTTTACAAAATCTCCTAAGCTCTTTATTAAAAACTTCTCCTATAATTTTCCCTGTGAAAGAAAACCTTGTTCTGTTTGTGTCAATCTCCTAATCCTTGCAAAGAAAGAATGAAGAAAGGAAAAGAGAGAGAAAGAAAGAAAGGGGAAGGAAGGAAGGAGAGAGAGAAAAAGAAAGGATAATCACTGTTGACTTCTACAGGTCTTCCCAAGAGACAGCATCCTGACTGTCCACGTGATGTAACTGGGCCTTGAAAGTTCCTTCTGAAGAGACCAATGGTAGAAAAAGAGAAGTTGAGTGTAAGTCCCACAAATTTAAACTGAGTTGCCACATCTGACCTTATTACTCAATGAAGCAGCTAAAGGAGGTGCTCTATTTGGTACCCTGGCCACAAAAGCTCACCCACATGCCCCTCAATGATTGTAGAAGAGCAGAATGTGAGGAGGACCACAGAGGACGTGCACGACAAAGGATTCTGTACTCTCTGCTGTAACTTCAAACAAGTCAGTAAGTCCTGGGCAAACACGGCTGAACCCTGGGATAAAGCAAAGTGTCAGCAGGCAAGCTGGTGCCTAACAGAGACCAGAGTCCATTACAGTCAGCAGTTGGCACAAGTTCTGAGATTGCAAATGAAGCCAGGAAGGAGACGGGATCGGACATTCCCTCATTCTGCCATCACAGAATACACAGTGCAAACACCTGCCAGTACATTTCCTCTTCAATAGGTCTCCCTTCCAAAGCCGAGTATGATTTCTGAGGGGTAAATACTGGGCTTCTCCACCATAGGATTTCTGAGTGCCTTTAATCTATTTAAATGTGTTGAGGATCCACAGAGAGGGGATACGGTCACCAGTGTCGTTCACACATCCTTGATCCCTGAACTCTTTTCTCAGAGGCCATCTCACACAGCTGGAGTGCCTGGGCACGCTGCAAAATGCGGAACCATACAAGCCCCAAGGACCCCAAGGATAAATGGACCAAGAAGTCCACCCTTGAGAGTAGAAAAGCATCTGTGTTGGCCATGAAAACTTCCATATCCAGAGGATCCTTTAGCCTAGGAATTTCATGAAACCCTGTTGGATATCCCAGCTATGTCAGATTACCACAGGCTGGCAACGAATGCTATCTCCAAGGGTGAATGGATGATGGGCTGTTCCATTTGAGCTCATCGGTTCAGCCCTAGAACATTCCAGGAGCTCCACAGCACGCAACAAGCATTTTCAGGGGTGAACTCTGAACGTCTTAATGTTCTCGCCTTGGGAAGATGAGTGTCATGGGCTAAAGGGTGGCCCTACAAAACACATCCTTTGAACCTGTGTCACCTTATTTAGAAAAAGTCTTTGCAGATGTAATTAAGGATTTGGGGATGAGATCATCTTGGATTATCCAAATGTTAGTGAAAGTGTTAGTCACTCAGTCATATCCAACTCTTTGCAACCTCATGGACTATAGATCACCAGGCTCTTCTGTCCACGGGAAAACTGGAGTGGGTAGCCACTACTTTCTCCAGAGGATCTTCCAAACCCAGGGATCGAATGCAGATCTCCTGCACTGCAGGCAGACTCTCTGCCATCTGAGCTAGATTATCTGGGTGGACCATGAATCCACTGGCAGGTGTCCTTATTAGAATGAGGCAGAGGGAGGTCTGAGACACACAGAGAAGAAGGCCACGTGAAGATGAAAGCAGAGACTGGCGTGGTGCGGCCACAGGTCAAGGAGCACCAGCAACCCCTAGAAGTTGAAGAAAACAAGCAATGAATGCGTCTCCGGGCCTCTGTAAGAAACGTTGCCCTCCCAACACCTTAATCTCAGACTTCTCAACCCCAGACCTGTGAGAGATGAATTTCCATTGTTTTAAGACACCCAGTTTGCAGCAATTTGCTACAGCGGCCACAGGAAACTAATATGCATGCCTCACCACCCATCTGAACCTCAGTGTTGACTTACTGGCTCCAGGGGCTACAGCCAAATCTCCAGGGTCTACAACCAAATTTCCAGGGTCAACCCTCTGCCACATGTGGTTACATGCAGCCTCCAGAGGCAGCTCCCTGGACCCCAAGAGATGGTGGTCTCTTTAATCGATGAGTCTGCTGAAATATGCATTTTCCTCTGAAACTTTGGATTCCAATCTGAAATTGTGTGCCCTAAAGTGAAGTTCTTCCCAGAAATTTTTATCTTAGGTAGTATGGAGCCCAAAGGAAACTTCAGGGGTTACCTGGCACCCCTCATTCCTGTATTTATGGACACCATTATGCTGTTAAGCTGAATCTCTTATGTTGTCTTCTTGTATGCCTTCATTATCATTAAACATTTACTGAGCATTTATTTTGTGAAATATGTTTTTAAACCCAGAAGATAAACCTGTCTGGTATGTCTAAGACAGGATTCCTGTGCTCAAAGGTTATCACTGAATTAGGACGACGATCTAGTTTTAAGGGCATCCCTGGTGGCTCACAGAGAAGGCAATGGCACCCCACTCCAGTACTCTTGCCTGGAAAATCCCATGGACAGAGGAACCTGGTAGGCTACAGTCCATGAGGTCGCACAGAGTCGGACACGACTGAAGTGACTTAGCAGCAGTAGCAGCAGCTGGTGGCTCAGACAGTAAAGAATCTGCCTGCAAAGCAGGAGACCAGGGTTCAATCCCTTAATCGGGAAGATGCCCTGGAGAAGGGAATAGCAACCCACTCCAGGACTCTCGCCTGGAAAATTCCGTGGACAGAGGAGCCTGGTGGGCTACAGTCTGTGGGGTTGCAAAAAGTAGGACACAACTGAGCAACTTAGTGTATGTGCCTGCACATACACACTCACACATCTAACATTACTGGGAAAAAAAAAAACAAAACTTTTTACAACCTCACTCTTGGAAACCTATGTCATGATTAACATTCTGACTGCTTAGCTGTAACTCTGGGGTACAACTAGAATTTCTACACTTTTAAGGTTCTAAATTTGTAGATTTCTTAGGTTGAAGTCTCTTTTTGCACAGACTTTAAGCATATGACCACACAGACGTGTTATCTGTGTGTGTAAAGCTCTTCATCCCCCCTTCTCCTAGCAACAAGATCTGCCTCTCTTTCAGAGAATGGCTCCTTCTTCACTCTAAACTCAGAGTTTTAGGGGACCTACCAGGCTCCCCACTGGCCTATACCCCATTTTCTCCTCTGCCCCTGGGGAAGGCATGCAGTCTAGGCTGAACCAAACATCTACCCTCCTGGTGCCCACGAATGACATGTTTCCATTGCTGGCCCCTTCAATCCACTCATCACCACCCTTCTTCACCCTAGTGTGCAGCTAGATGTCAGACACTTCTACTGACATGGATCTTAATGGTACACCTAATTTCATTTTTTCACCAATTATTCAGAAACTCTAAAATAATATTTTAAAAAATTTTAACATTGACCAATCACTTGCCGAGTGCCAGGCACAGTCCAGTGAACTTGACCCACATTAACTCATTCAATTCTCCACAGTCTGAAGGGAACACTCAGGTCCAATGAGCTACTCAGTGAAGTGGCCTCACATGGCGTTTAGAACCTGTGTCAGTAACAAGCTGTGAGTTCCCGACTCACGAGAGACTCTCTGAGTCCCCATCAGAGGTGCCCTACACCCTGTATCTCTGAGTTCAGATGGGTGTTTAACCTGTGATGCTTCAGACCACTTCTCCTGGGGTGGTCCTCAGAGGCGCCCCCCCTACGCTGCACAGTACCTCACTCCCTCCTTAACAAGACCGCAAGGACTCCTCTCCTGACTATCTCCCATCTAGGTATTCATTGAGACCCTGAATATACAAACTGACAACAGCCAGGCCGTATATATAGAACTCTGACCACAACCTGCTGCAAACAACCCTGGGAAGCCAAAGCACAACCACTGTAGCAAGCAACCCAGACGGTCAGCATCCCTAATTTTTGGCCCTGTTTCCAGTGCAGGACCAATCAGAGAACGCCAAATAAGCAATCCTAGCCAATCATACAGGATGACACCCCCCACCCCCACCCCCTTAGGCAGCCTCCAGTTTCCCCATGACAACAGCCTCGGATCAGGGCACACCTGCAGGCTTCCCATTTTCTTTTTTAGCGCTCGGCCACTCCTCCCCATGTCTTTGAGCCTCTGCCAAACATCGGAGGGTGGCTGACTGCTCCCTCAGCAAGCTCTGAATAAGCAGCCTTTGTTTTTCTCGTTTGGGTGATCTTTGCTTATGTCCACCTCTTTTTGGTTTTAGCTGGCCCTCACCTTCTGTTGATGCCCTGACGCCCCCTGCCCTTCAGATAACCTTCACCACTCTCTCTGAGGCCTGGGTCCCCCCAATCTCAAATCTGTCCCATTTCTGCACGAGTG
Source organism: Cephalophus harveyi (assembly GCA_006410635.1). NCBI lineage: Eukaryota > Metazoa > Chordata > Mammalia > Artiodactyla > Bovidae > Cephalophus > Cephalophus harveyi. The sequence continues at coordinate 501,719 of SJYT01018762.1, forward strand.
ACCCAGTCTAAGAAGCGTCTCATCAATTTTCTTGCAGTGACTCATCAATTCCCTCCTCAGGCCCCACGATTCCGCAGGCAGGTGAGACCACCAATCACGGACTGACACCCACGGAGCCTCATTTTAGCCCCAGAACCCAGCGAGCAGTTGCCATAGCGATAGATGAAGCAGGCAGGCGGGACGGCGGCTAGCTCCAAGAAGCCCACTTCCGCCGGGGCGACCCAGCTGGTCCACCCCGGGGTCCTCACCTCCTCCCCACCCCCTACCACAGAGCACAGAGGGGCTGGGGGTGGGGATTGTTCGTGCGGAGCACTCTAGGATCCTTGGCTTAGCAACATCCCCTAGGTTGGCTATCAAAGGTAGGCGTCGCTTGGTTGTGCCGTTTAGACTGTGTTGCTTAGCAACGAAACAACAAACAACGTAAATCAAATCTGTATCGAGTCTGAGCGAATGTCTTGTTTACGTGGACTCAATCTCAGCGCGCATGGTCGAGTTGGGGATGGGGGCGGTCTAAACCTATTCAAATAGAGCATACACGCAACAGGGTAAAAAGTGCGCAGAGCTTAAGTGCAACGTCTTGGAAACTTGTAACTTGGGCACCCAGATCAAGACACAGAACATTTCCAGGACCGCTCAGAATTGACTCCTGCCTTCCCAATCAATGCCTGCTGCCCCGCACATGGGTGGGATTTCCATCACCATCCATCTGTTTTGCCTATTATTATTACTATATATTTCAGGTGTACAGCATTGCAATTCGACGTTTTATAATTTTTATACTCTACAGTGAAGTGAAAATCGCTCAGTCGAGTCTGACTCTTTGCGTCCCCATGGGCTATACAGTCCATGGAATTCTCCAGGTCAGTGGATAGCCTTTCCCTTCTCCAGAGGATCTTTCCAACCCAGGGATGGAACCCAGGTCTTCCGCACTGCAGGCAGATTCTTTACCAGCTGAGCCGCAAGGGAAGCCCTATATACTACAAGGTGACCACCATTATAATAGTTACCATCAGTCACTGTACAGTTGACCCCATTTCACCCATTTCGCTCACTCCCAACCCACTTCCCCTCTGGTTACTGCTAATCTGATTTCTGTAATCTGTGAGCTGGTTTTTATTTTGCTTGCTTGTTTTTAAGATTCCACATGTGAGTATTTGTCTTTCTCCATCTGCCTTATTTTTTCCCCACCAGTCACTTCTGAGCCTGAGAGTTAGGGCATTTCAGGGCCAGGGGGGCCCAGACAGCTCACTGCATCTCCACCGCAGACATTAGAAGTGTTTTCCCCAGACGGTGTTTCATTTCTTTCCAATTATTTCCCTCTTCTAATTTAAAAAACAACTAATTTTGAAATAATTTTAGACATTACAGAAAAGTCTGGGTAATTATACAAATTCTCATATACATTACACCCACGTTCCCCAAATGTTAATGCTGGCTTTGCCAGTCTCTCTATCCAGACATGAATAATTTGTATATAAGTGTATACATTAAATATATACTTTTTAAATATGTATAATATAAACCATTTGTTGCCTCTTTACCCGTAGATGCTTCACTATATGTTTTCTTTTTTTTTTTTTTAAAGGACACTTTCTACATAACCATAGAACACTCATCAAAAAGAAAAAATTAACATTGGTACACCATTGTTGTATAACCTACAGACCTTATACACATTATGCCATTAAGAATATCCTTTTACTAAGTTGCCATTTTTAAAAATTATTTTTATTATGGTAAAATACATTGCATTTTACCATTTTAGCCATTTTTAAGTGTACAATTTGTGGCATTAAGTACATTTCTTATGTTATGCAACCATAACCACTGTCTTAGCCCATGTGGAATGCTACAATAAAAATAAAAATACCACAGGCCGGCTGGGTGGCTAGAAACAGAAATCGACTTCTCACAGATCTAGAAGCTGGAAGTCACTAAACAAGGAGCTGGCGAACCTGCTTTCTGTTCCACAGACTGCCGTCTTCTCATTGTGCCCGATAGTGAGACACCACAACATTAGATACTTCTCAGGTGTCCAATACTTTGACCACCTGATCTGAAGAGCTGGCTCATTGGAAAAGACTCTGATGGTGGGAAAGATTGACAGCAGGAGGAGAAGGGGATGACAGAGGATGAGATGGTTGGATGGCATCACCGACTCAATGGATGTGAATCTGAGCAAACTTTGGGAGTCGGTGATGGACAGGGAAGCCTGGCGTGCTGCAGCCCATGGGGTCACAAAGAGTCAGACACGAAAGAACAACACCAATCCATTTCTAGTACTTGCTCGTCGTCCTAAACTGAAACTCTGTACTGACTGAACCATAACTCTCCATCCCTGCCCCCCGCCACACACACCCTCCCGCCACCCGGGTAACCACTGTCTCTGCCGCCTCTATGAATCTGACTCTTCTAAGTAAATACTTCATAAACGTGGAATCACACAATATTTGTCATTTTTTGACTGGATTATTTCATTAAGCATAATGTCCTCGAGGTTCTTCCGTGCTGTGGCATGACTAATGTCCTTTATAAAGAAAGGAGGAAAAAATGTTTTTTCCTGGTCCGGGATTCAATCCAGAATTCATCTTGCATTCAGCTGTCATGCCTCTTTAGTCCCCTTGAATAAGGAACAGTTGCCATACTTTTAGATACTTTTGGAGGGTGCAGGCCAGTTGCTTTGTAAAGCCTCTCTCACTTTGACTTGTTTGGTGTTTCCTCACAATGAAACTCAGGTTATGTGTTTCGGGCATGCTGCGTCCCTGTGTGGCAATCGTATCAGAGCCACCTGTTGTCAGTTTGTCTTATCAATGGTCACATTAACTTAGATCACTCGGTTAAGATGGTGGCCAGCTTTCTCCACGGTGAAGTTATAGTTTTCCCTTTTGTAGTATCCTTTGGGGAAAGAACTTGAGACCATCTACAAATCCTGTTTCTCATTAAATTTTCACCTCCCGCTGTAGCATACATTAATGATTCTTCCTGACAGGATTGTTACTATGGTAGCTCCAAATAGTATTGTCTAATCCTATTATCCCTTCATTAGTCAACATTCTACCATAAGGAAGCACTTTCCCTTCTCCCTATGTATTTTTTTTTAATTTACATAATTATATCCATATGGACTGGTGGATTCTTACTTTGGGTTATGCTTATAATAGAATCAAGGAAGAATAGTTATAATTTAATAATATCATTATCTCAGATCTTCCAGTGGGAGCTGTCCAAGCTTTTGTCCTTCTAATACGTTCCTCAGGTTCTCTGGCACTTCCTCACTGTCTGGAGGAATAATGCTTGGGGGTACGTCTTCCATCTTTTCTGCCTGAACCTTGAAACCAGCCATTTCGCTATGGAGTTCTGATTCCTTTTAATGGAGCACAGCATTCAGAACCACCAGATTTGGGCACTAGGTAAGCATCAAGTCCCTCTTAGTGGGTAGAATGGGAGATGCCAGCATTAGCTCTATGACACTTAGCTTTTACAGATAACTTCTCACAGTTCTGGTCCTCAGTTGACTGCTGAGCTGCAGATACTATAAATCATGAGTTCGATCTAGGAGGTGGACTATTGGTGACTGATTTTCTTTTTTTCTTTGGCCACAGGGCATGTGGGATCTCACTTCCCGGAGCAGGATTGAACCCATGCCCCCTGCACAGGACTTGTGAGGCCTTAACCACTGGACTGCCAGGGAGGTCACTGATTTTCTTCATTTTCAAGGTATATGTATTCATGTTTTCAGGCCTCCCAGGTGGCTCAGTGGAAAGAATCCACCTGCCAATGCAGGAGACGTGGGTTCCACTCCTGGGCCAGGAAGATCCCCTGGAGAAGGACATGGCAACCCACTCCAGTACTCTTGCTTGAAAATCCCATGGACAGAGGAGCCTGTCAGCCAACTGTCCATGGAGTCACAAAGAGTCAGACATGACTTAGCGAGTGATGAAACAAAACAAAACATTCCTGTATTTATGTCCCGTTGCTGCTGAAACAAATTGCCACAAACTCAGTGGCTTAAAATGACACACACTTGTGATCTTCCAGTCGTGGAGATCGGAAATATGAATGGGTTTCCTGGCCTGCTGTCAAGGATTTCTACAGGCCTAGGTTTCCTTTGTAAGCTCTAGGGGAGAAATTTTCCTTGCCTTTTCCACCTTCTAGAAGCCATTTGCTGGAGAAGGAAATGGCAACCCACTCCAGTATTCTCGCCTAGAGAATCATGTGGACAGAGGAGCCTGGTAGGCTGCCATCTATGGGGTTGCACAGTCAGACACGATTGAAGCGTCTTAGCAGCAGCAGCAGCAGCAGCCATTTGCAAATGGCTCTGTTCCCCATCTCTGTCCCCCATCCTCCGAGCTGGCAACCGCATCACTCCATCACTCCGGCCTCTGCTCTGTCCTCTCATTTCCTCTGACTCTGCCTCTCCTGCCTCCCCCTGCTCAGCACCACAGAGGTTGCTCTGTCTCCCCCTGGATGGTCCAGGGTAATCACCCATCTCAAGATCCTTAACTCAATCACATCTGCAGTCTCTTAGTTTTTTGGTTTGCCGGAGGGGTTGGGGTTGGGTTAGGGTTGGCGGGACCTTTAGCAAATGTGCAGGTTGTTGGTGGGCATCTTTGGAGGCTCATTGTTCTGTTCTGTATATTTTATGTATTGTTATTAATAAATGATGAACACAAAGTATTGTGGTGATAAAAAAGTTATAAGAAAGAAAGAAAAAAGAGACAGCCGCCCGCTTGCTCCTCCCTCAAGTCTTGATGAATCTGCCACCAGCTCCCGAAGCGTCCAGCCACTTGGAGGGCAGCAGAGACGGCAACTTAGGACAAGGGGGCCCAAGCTGGCCTCAGAGGCAAAGCCCCAGGGTCACCGCCGGGCTGAATGACCCCAGACCTGGAGAGGCCCTCCTTTCAACCCCCAGCTCACCAGTGGCTCCCTCTTCTCCTGTCTCAGATTCATGGCTGGGGAGCATTTCAGAGGCAAACTCAGGACCCTGTGGGGCGCCTGGGGCTGGGTTCTACCTGAGTGGCTGGGTTGCCGCTGCTCTGTGGTGCAGTTAGACCTGTACCTGTGCGCTTCGTGCACAAGGCGTCTGCAGTCGTCTCCACTGCTGTCTCCCTATGCAACCCCTCCGTTGGCCCTCCTGGGTCCACCCGCCCTGCTGGGGTCCCACGTGATCCCGGGGCCCCCAACAGCACCCCCACAACTCTAGTTCCCGTCTGCCTCGCTTCTTCTTTCTCCGCGACCCCCAATCCGTAGTGCTCCGGACGCTGCTGTTTGCTTTTCTCCCTCAAACAAACATTGTCTTTCCGTGAACCTCCCGCCCCTCGGCCGCCCCTTTGATTTGAGCCGGTCGGGCTGGGAGAGTCGGGAGGGTTCCGCTGACTCTGCGCCCGTTTCCCTGCGGCCCTCCCCGCTCCTGGGGGCATCGCACCCACCCGAGGACACCACCCCTCTCGGCCCCAAGGCGCCCGCGGGTCTCCTTTCTCCTCCCGAGGCCGGAGATCGGCAGCCACCCACCCCGCAGGGACCCGATCCAGGGGTTGCCGCCGCAACCTGCGCCCTCGAGAAGCCCTTTCCGGCCTGGGCGTCCGGTTACGGCTGGTTCCAGGGGTCTCCCGGGACAGCTGGGATTGCGCCTGGGGTCAAACGCCTTCGTTAGCGTCGCTGTCCCCCTTGGCCACGGACCGCAGCCCTTGGGGCTTGGCATGGGGGGAGGGCCCCCCGTACCGGGCATCCTGCCCCCCAGGGGACGCGGCTAAAGGCTCCTCAACCATCCTCTGCCGCCCCCAACCCCACCCTACCCCAGCCCAAGTCTGGGAAGAGAGAAAAGGGAAAAGGGAGCCTTGCAGAAAAGGTGACCAACAGCAGGAGGCTGTTTCTAAGACGATTTTCTTGCACTTGGAACTGTTAGACCATGCACATCCCTCCAAGGACCAGAATACCCATCTTCAGTGCTCAGAGGACAATTGTGTTTAATCCCTTTCCTGAGACATAACTCACATAACCATGCCATTCATCCACCTAAGTGTCCGCTTCAGTGGTTTATACCTTCACAGAGTTGTGCCCTCACCATCACCATCAATTTTATAGGATTTTCCTTCCCATGAAAAGAAACCTATGCCCGTTAGCAGGGGCTTCCCATTCCTCCATCCCCCCTAGCCCCTGGCAACCTCTAGTCTACTTTTGTGTCTATAGATTTGACTTGTTGTTCAGTCTCTCAGTCGTGTCCAACTCTCTGCGACCCCATGGACTGCTGCACGCCAGGCTTCCCTGTCCTTCACCATCTCCCGGAGTTTGCTCGAACTCATGTCCATTGAGTCGGTGATGCCATCCAACCACCTCACCCTCTGTCACCTTCTCCTCCTGACCTTTTACTTAAAGGAGATCATATAACACGTGATCTTTCGTGGCTGCCTTCTGTCCCTGAGCACGATGTTATCAAGGTCCATTGATGCTGTAGCATGGAACAGCACTTCCTTCCTATCGGCAAATAATCTTTAATCTTTTGCTGGAAGCCAGCACGAGGAGTCCCGCCCGTGGCAAAGGTCATGAGGTTAAGGGGTCTGACAGGCAAAGGCAAGTCCGGCCTTAAGGGAGCCTCGCTGAATCTTCTCGTGCATCTGCCCCAAAACCAGAGTCTGCCTGCCTTACTGCATTGTGCTTTTCGCCTACTTTTCTGACATTAACAGGGGGTTGTCCCCCCACCACCTTTTTCTGGAAAAAGTTAATTTAGAGCTTTTAGATAATAAGTCTCCTGAGCATGATAAGAGTGTTTCAATCCAAAAACCCCTCTGATGGCTTTCTAGCCTGCCTACAGGACTCTTACAGCTGCGCATGCGATTGCTTGCGCCCTCCCGACCACAAGAGGTACAGGAAGCTCAAAACATCCTAGGAATGTAGGGGCTTCCGAGGAGTCAAAATCATTAGAATAGGACTGATTAAGGGTTTCATTTGTTGAGCTAATACTCACTGCCAAAATTTTGTATCTTTTATTTGTTGATATAGTTGGTATATAGAAAAAAAAAAAAACAAGTAGCAACATAGATTTTGAGTTAAGTACCTTCTTTGTTATAACCCACTGCACCTTTGTTCTATAGAGATGTAACTTTAGTGCTTTGAGGGTGATGCAGATTAAAGAAAAACACTTCAGGGGAAATGAGATTAACATTCATTTAGGAAGAGAGCCTGGAGAAGGAAATGGCAATCCACTCCAGTATTCTTGCCTGGAGAATCCCATGGATGGATCACAAAGAGTCCCATGATGAAGAGTCCCATGAGAAGGAAATGGCAATCCACTCCAGTATTCTTGCCTGGAGAATCCCATGGATGGATCACAAAGAGCCTTCACCAGGAAGAGAGCCATAAAGTGTTAACAGGCCTCTTGGCCATAAGATAATGAAAATCAACTGAGGCTTTTGTATACAAAAAGATATACAGAAAGGGTCAGGACTGCTGCCCCTGCAGGACTCTGTATCTTCCATTATGTAAAACTTAGGGTATATAAACACCTTTTAAAAATAAAGTTATGGGGGTTTTTGCACAAGCTTGGCCTCCCCCGTGTCGACTCTCTCTTTCTCCCTATCCCTCCCTCTCCTTTTCANACAAAAAGATATACAGAAAGGGTCAGGACTGCTGCCCCTGCAGGACTCTGTATCTTCCATTATGTAAAACTTAGGGTATATAAACACCTTTTAAAAATAAAGTTATGGGGGTTTTTGCACAAGCTTGGCCTCCCCCGTGTCGACTCTCTCTTTCTCCCTATCCCTCCCTCTCCTTTTCAGGCTGATCCCTCGGAATGCGGAGGCTCTCCGTGTCTACTTATTTGCCCGGGCTTCTAAGACCCATGTGAGAGGGAGCCCAAGGCAGGGCCACCCTCCGCTATTCAAGCGGGCACCTGTGGCCTAACGTAGATGATGCAAGTTTCTTATCTTGAGACTTTATTAGCTTTCCGTGTAAACTGAGGAATATCAGCCTCTTTTCTCCACTAATTTTCCTACTACACTATTTCTTTCTAATCTCCCTCCATATGTTTAATTAAGCGATTAATTCATCAGATGCCGACTCCGTTCCCCCTTCGAATTCCCTGGATCCACCGGGGTTGGACCCCGGCAATCTTTCCTGGTGACTCAGAAGGTAAAGAATGTGCCTACAATGCAGGAGATCAGCGTTCGATCCTTGGTCAGGAAGATCCCCTGGAGAAGGGAATGGCAACCCACTCCAGTCTTCTTGCCTGGAGAATCCCATGGACAGAGGAGCCTGGTGAGCTACAGTCCATGGGGCTGCAAAGAGTCAGACACAACTGAACAACTAACACACACAGAATATTCCACTGTATGGANGAAGATCCCCTGGAGAAGGGAATGGCAACCCACTCCAGTCTTCTTGCCTGGAGAATCCCATGGACAGAGGAGCCTGGTGAGCTACAGTCCATGGGGCTGCAAAGAGTCAGACACAACTGAACAACTAACACACACAGAATATTCCACTGTATGGATACAGAACCTTCATTAGTTGATACACATTTGGATAATTTCCACTTTTCAGATATTGTGAATGATGCTGTTATAAACATTTATGCATACATTTTTGTGTGGACATGTTTTCAGTTCTCTTGGCTATATTCCTGGGGGTGGAACTGCTGGGCTCTCTGGTAACTCTGACATTTCAAGTAACCATCAAAGACCTAATTCTAGATATCTGGGGAAGAAGGAGGGGGGGCAAGGTCAAAAAGCAGATGAATAGACCTGCAACAGCACAGAATAAATGACCTCCCAGGTGCTGACAGAGAGCCTCCTATACAAGAAGCCTACTCTTTGGGGATCTACAAGAGGAAAAGCTCACTATACTGAGAGGAATAAGACCCAGGTCAGGGAGGACCCTGTCCAGTGTGGGCATCCTCCTCCCGGTGTTGGGGAGGGAGGCAGACACTCCAACTTTCAGCTGTCACCCTTTTACACACAGAGGGCCGAAATCCACAGGAATGCTCAGCAGTGGCTGGTTGGAGAGGGGGGTTCTAGTGAGGGCATGGGGAAAGCAAGCTGAAAGCTGAAATAATATTTGCCTCCACCTCCAGGAGGCTTTGCAGCAGGACGGGGGCTCAGCATGGGTGAAAGCCCAGCCGTGGGAGAGCGCTTGATGCATTTGGCCGTGAGAAAAGGAGGACCAGAGTGGGGGAGACGGGCCAGGGGGTGGGGACAGGGAGGCAGTCCTGGAGGGCAGACTGAGACCTGACTCGGATGCCACACTAGGGAGTTTGAACTTGAATCCTGGGAGCCACCCCAGGACTTGGAGCTGGACCCATGACCTGCACCCCAGCCTTGAGAGGAGAAGAGGGCAGGAGGGGTTGCCATCAGGAGAGAGGACAGGAAAACACGGGGGCAAGACCTGAGAGGGAGGGTGGGGAAAGGGACGAGGAGGCAGATGGGGACCAACACAGCTGAGAGGCACCTGAAGCCATAAAGGTTTACTCGTTTACTTCCCAGGGCGAGAGAATGGCTGAACATCGGCAGTGCCCAGGGCACATGCAGTCCAGGTGGTGCCAGTGGCAGAGAACCTGCCTGCCAGTGCAGGAGACACAAGAGAGGCGGGTTCAGTCCCTGGTTTGGGAGGATCCCTGGAGGAGGAGATGGCAACCCACTCCAGTATTCTTGCCCAGAAAATTCCACTTCAAAGGAGCCTGGTGGGCTACAGTCCTTGGGATGCCTGGAGTCGGACGCGACTGAGTGCCCGCGCACGTGTTTGTGTCTTCCAGTTGAGCTACACTAAGAAAATAGCTTCGGATGAAAACTCAGATTCTTCTGGTTTGGGATAAAGTCTTCACTATCCATCCGCGTCGCGGGGGTGGGAGTGCCCATTACATGGGGCACCCCCTTCTGTGGCACAAACACCCCGAACCCATGCCCAGCCCCACATTTGCAAACCCCTCCAGGCTCCTACTGGACAACTATTTAAGGATCACCTTTGGATCAGCAGAAATGTGAAAAGAAAATACTTGTCTCCAGAAGCATGCTTTTTCTTCCTTCTTTCTGCGTTCATCTGTTTCTACGCCTCTCCTCTCTGCTCGCCTGTTCGTCTGCAAGCACTCAGAAGTCCAGCTGCCCAGTATCTGCAGCAGCTGTTTCCAGGGCGCTGTTATTTCTTCTCCAGCACTAAGGTTCAGGCACAGGTTGGGGGCTGCAGAAAGGACCCCTGACTCAAGGGAACAGAGAAAAAAAAAATTCCCTAAGGATGGATGAAGGCAGAAAATCTGGGCTGGAGAACAGAGGAGCAAAGCAAAGCACTTCCCAGGATGCCGAAGCTCTTGCTAAGGTTCGAGGTATGCTTCATTACCTACCCTTGGGGGTCAACTTCGAGGTCAGAAAGGACTGCTAGTGCAAAGGCTTTGCAGTGGAGGAGGGGAGTATGATGAACTTGGTGAGGGTGAGTAACAGGGCAGGTGTGGGGACAGTTCCCAGCTTCGATGTTTTTGCATGGTGCTTTCTTCCCAGGGAATTTTTGGAATTAGCCCAGACTAATTCCAAAGCACTAATTCATGCTAGGTCGCTTCAGTCGTGTCCAATTCTTTGAAACCCCATGGACTGTAGCCTGCCAGGCTCCTCTATCCATGGGATTCTCCAGGCAAGAATACTGGAGTGGGTTGGCATTCCCTTCTCCAGGGAATCTTCCTGACCCAGGGATCGAACCTGCTTCTCTTAGGTCTCCTGCATTAGCCGGCAGATTCTTTACCAGCAGCGCCACCTGGGAAGCCTAGACTGTAGAAGTGGTCAGATGTCGGTACAGCCCTGGTCCTCACCCAAGCGTTCCTCCTTAGTGCCAACGTGTGACAAGATTTGGCAGCCCGCAGTGATGAGGTGCCAAGTCTGAGCAGTGAGCACAAAGATTATCCCAGTCTTCTCTGTACCTGCAGCTCCAGGGACCTTCCAGCATCACAGTCCCAGTTCACTTTTATGTTCAGCTTTGCTTGCCTCTTGGGAATGGGATCTCATCATTATTCTACAATATTGTGAAATGTTTAGACATCAGAAAACCTAAGGGAGTTGACATACAATTAGATAATAATAGTACATTTAAAAATAGCTGATGGATTCACATTACTTTTCTCTCAGTTGATGGTTAAACACTCCATAAAAATTGCAGGGTCAGATTTCTCTGGCTCTTCTATGAGTGGTTTCTGATAGTTTTAAATAAGGATTAACTGCATCAAAACTGGACTGAATGCAAGCTTCTGATCCAAAACAGATCTTTAGTCTGATTTCATCCAGGTTACAGTTTCAGAGCTGAGAGCTAATTTAATTTATGTTTACATGAGCTTTAAACGTTCCTTCCAACAGCATGGTGCACTGTGACGCTCATGGGCCCAAAAATGGGGTCCTGAGACCTCCCTCTTTGCAGTATGATGTTGCTGCTCTTCCCTAAATCAAGAGAGCACCTTTGACTCTGGACGGATCTCCTGGTTTACTCTGGCCAATAGAATACAGCAGAAGTGACTTTGTGCAATGTCGGAGCTAAGCCTTCAGAGGTATTGTAAATTTCGTGTTCAGTGTCGTGCTACAGCCAGAGACCATGTGGAAGGAGGAGCCCATCGCGCAGCCCAAACAAGGTCCTGGGATCTGAGGCCCCCTTTGACTCCAGCCTCAGCATCTCCACCAGCAGTCTAACCCCAGGGAGGCCGGCAGAAACTTGACGAACAATACCTTGTTGCTTTAAGCCATTAAATTTTAGGGATGTTTGTTACACACAAGAGACAGCAAATACCACTAAGACCCTAAATGGTGGCAGAATGCAGTCCTTTTCTAGAGAAATAGATCTCAATTCTAAAAACATTTCCCTGCTTTCCTGTAAGGTAAAGTAGCATTTTCACCTTTGAAAGAAAGAAAGAAAGCTAGCAAGCAGAGTCATTCAAGGTCTGTGCCTTCCAGTTTGAATGACAAAATATGATATTTATCCACTTTTAAAAATTAAGCTTTATTATTCAGACCAAGAGCTATTATGGTTGTAGTGAAATTGAAAGTGTTAGTGGCTCAGTCATGTCCGGCTCTTTGAGATACCACAGACTGTAGCTCGCCAGGCCCCTCCGTCCATGGGATTTCCCAGGCAAGACTATTGCAGTAGCTTGCCATTTCCTTCTTCAGGGGCTCTTCCCAACCCAGGGATCAAATCTGGGTCTTCTGCATTGCAGGTAGAGTCTCTTAGCATCTGAGCCACCAGGGAATAGTCAGGGAGACAGAAAAGGAAATGGGTAAATGGGTTCCATGATGGCCTGGCCAGTGCTTTGCTGGCTTCCAATTGGAAGGATTTGGAACCTGCCCTCCTGGCACCTGACTTTGAATGAGCAGAACTGGGCTGTCCCTTTCTGCCCTCTTTCCACACTGACACCGTGCTGGTAGATACTGCACCTTCACCCTGACACTATGACCTTTCTTACTTGCAGGAATTTAAATTAAAATGCATCTCCCAATACCTGGTTCACTGGCCAGATGGATGCATAACATGTCAAATGCTGAGATGCAGGGATTTGCAGCAGAGAAAGGGTTTGTTCAAGAGGCAGTCGAGCGAGGAGAGCGGAAAACAAGTCTTGAATCTGCTCCCCACAAAGGCGAGGGGCTGGAGATTTTATGGGAAAAAGAAGGAGGCTGGCCTGAGGTGTGGGGAGTGATGATGGGAGGCAAGAAAAAGGTGAAGTAATTGGTGTTATTTCTACGCAGGTGTAACTGTACATGTACGTGAGAGTTACGACGTACTTCTTTACGGGATGCGTGTTCAGGAAACGTCAGTGTTAGCCTGATCAAAGGGAGGAGTTCTTGGCTCTCTGATCTTAAAAGTTCATGCTTTTGACTCAAAGGCTCAATTGGAGGGTTAGTGGTCCCAACCAGTCTTAAATGATTCAAGTTTGGAGAGCTGTCCAATTTCTGAAAAACAACTCAAGCACCCATTAGCGACTGTGGCTCAGATCATGAACTCTTTATTGCCAAATTTAGACTTAAATTAAAAAAACTGGGAAAACCACTAGACCATTCAGGTATGACCTAAATCAAATCCCTTATGATTATACAGTGGAAGTGAGAAATAGATTTAAGGGACTAAGTCTGATAGACAGAGTGCCTGATGAACTATGGACGGAGGTTCGTGACATTGTACAGGAGACAGGGATCAAGACCATCCCCAAGAAAAATAAATGCAAAAAAGAAAAATGGCTGTCTGAGGAGGCCTTACAAATAGCTGTGAAAAGAAGAGAAGCAAAAAACAAAGGAGAAAAGGAAAGATATAAGCATCTGAATGCAGAGTTCCAAAGAATAGCAAGAAGAGATAAGAAAGCCTTCATTTCTTTGGAAGGACTGATGCTAAAGCTGAAACTCCAGTACTTTGGCCACCTCATGCGAAGAGTTGACTCATTGGAAAAGACTTTGATGCTGGGAGGGATTGGGGGCAGGAGGAGATGGGGACGACCGAGGATGAGATGGCTAGATGGCATCATTCACTCGATGGACGTGAGTCTGAGTGAACTCCGGGAATTGGTGATGGACAGGGAGGCCTGGCATGCTGCGATTCATGGGGTCGCAAAGAGTCGGACACGACTGAGTGCCTTAACTGAACTGAACTGAGCGACATCTTTATGACTTACTATGTCCCCACAGATTTATGACAACTCAAGGTAAAGATCAAGTCTATATAATGCTGCTGCTGCTAAGTTGCTTCATTCGTGCCCAACTCTTTGCGACCCTATGGACCATGGCCCAACTGGTTTACTCTTAGTTGCACCACATGGTACAAGATATTTAGTAAAGGAAACAAGTGTTTAAACTTAAAATGACTCACCTTGGGGCATCTACCATTATGTTCCCCCTGCTATCCTAGAACATGAAATTCTTCAAACAACAACCTATGAAGACTCTTGCCAAAAATATTCAACCTGAACCTCATCAACCCTCTAAACTTACCCTACAGTTTACAGGAAATAGAGGGGAGGGTAGTTAAATGTACACTGGCTTGGTTAACTATTGCTGAGTAACTAATTACCCCACCTGAGCTACTTAAACAACAATGAACAGGGATTTCCCTGGTAGTTCAGTGGTTAAGACTCCATACTTCCAAGGCAGGGGACGTGGCTTCAACCCCTAATCAGAGAACTAAGATTCCACATGCTGCACAGCAGGGCAAAAAAAAAAGTAGTCTGCAACAACAATGAACAGTATCTCACACAGTGGTCCAAGAGAAGACAAGGAGAAAGTCACAGTGTCTCATATGAACTAGTCTCAGATGGCACAAGCCATCACTTCTGCCATATTCCATTTATTAAAAGTGAATCAATGAGGATGGTGACTGCAGCCACAAAATTAAAAGACACTTGCTCCTAGGAAGAAAAGCGATGACAAGTTTAGACTGTATTAAAAAGCAGAGACATCACTTTGCCGACAAAGGTCCATATTGACAAAGCTATAGTTTTCCCAGTAGTCATGTATGGATGTGAGAGCTGGACCATAAAAGAAGGCTGAGTGCCAAAAATTTGATGCTTTTGAACTGTGGTGTTGGAGAAGACTCTTGAGAGTCCCTTGGACTGCAAGGAGATCCAACAAGTCCATCCTAAAGGACATCAGTCCTGACTATTTATTGGAAGGACTGATGCTGAAGCTGAAACTCCAATACTTTGGCCACCTGATACGAAGAGCCAATGAATTGGAAAAGACCCTGATGCTGAGAAAAATTGAAGGCAGGAGGAGAAGGGGACGACAGAGGATGAGATGGTTGCATGGCATCACCGACTCAATGGACATGAGTTTAGGCAAACTCCAGGAGAGAGTGAAGGACAGGAAAGCCTTGCGTGCTGCAGTCCGTGGGGTCGCAAAGAGCTAGACACGACTGAGCGACTGAACTGAACTGAACTGAACTGAAGGTTAAGCTTCATTTACATTATTACAAAATACTGACTATATTCCTTGTGTTGTACAAAAGGTCCTTGTAGCCTATCTTAAGGGCTTCCCTGGTGGTTCAGATGGTAAAGAATCTCCCTGCAATGCAGGAGACCCGGCTTCGATCCCTGGGTCAAGAAGATCTCCTGGAGAAGGGAATGGCTACCCACTCCAGTACTCTTGCCTGGAGAATCCTATGGACAGAGGAGCCTGGTGGGCTACAGTCCATTTGGTTGCGAAGAGTAGGACCCAATTGAGCGACTAACACTTTATGGGGCTTCCTATCTTATACCCAATGGCTGGAATCCCCCGTCCTCCATTCCTACATTGCCCCTCCTCCCTTCTCTGCTGGTAACCATCAGTCTGTTCTCTCTATCTGTGAGTCTGATTCCCTTTATTAGCTTCTTGTACTTTTTTAGATTCCACATATAAGTAATATCATATAGTATTTGTCTTTCTCTGTCCGATTTATTTCACTTCGCACAATGCCCTCCAAAGCCATCCACGTTGCTGGAAATAGCAAAATTTATGGCTGAGTCACATTTCATTGTCTATGCAGCACATCTTTATCCATTCATCTGTTGAAAATCTGTTAAGGTGCTTCCATGTCTTGGCAATTGTGAATAGCAGCGCTGTGAACATTGGGGTGCATGTATCTTTTCAAATTAGTGTTTTTCTTTTTTGGGTATCTATATCTAGGAGTGGAATGGCTGGGCATATGGTAACTCTATTTTTGATTTTTTGAGAAACCTCCATACTATATTCCACAGTGGCAGCACCAATTAACATTCCCGTCAACAGCATATGAGGGTTCCCTTTTCTCCACATCTTAGCCGACATCCGTTATTTGTGGTCTTTTTGATGATAGTGGTTCTGACAGCTGTGAGGTGATATCTCATTGTGGTTTTGATTTGCATTTCCCTGATGATTAATGATATTGAGCATCTTTTCACACATGCCTGTGAAAGCCGAGTTCTAGCCCCGGTAATTGGCTAGCCCTGGGAGGGGCAGTCTTTCCAGGCCCCAGATATCAGTTCAGTTCCGTTCAGTCACTCAGTCGTGTCCAACTCTTTGGGACCCCATGGACTGCAGCATGCCAGGCTTCCCTGTCCATCATCAACTCCTGGAGTTTGCTCAAACTCATGTCCATTTAGTCAGTGATGCCATCCAACCATCTCGTCCCCTTCTCCTCTTGCCCTCTATCTTTCCCAGCATCAGGATCTTTTCCAGTGAGTCAGCTCTTTGCATCAGGTGGCCAAAGGATTGGAGTTTCAGCTTCAGCATCAGTCCTTCCAATGAACACCCAGGACTGATGTCCTTTAGGATGGACTTGTTGGATATCCTTGCAGCCCAAGGGACTCTCAAGAGTCTTCTCCAACACCACAGTTCAAAAGCATCAATTCTTTGGCGCTCAGCTTTCTTTATAGTTATACTCTCACATTCATACAAGACTACTGGAAAAACCATAGCTTTGACTAGACAGACCTTTGTTGGCAAACTAATGTCTCTGCTTTTTAATATGCTGTCTAGGTTGGTCATAGTTTTCCTTCCAAGAAGTAAGCATCTTTTAATTTCATGACTGCAGTCACCATCTGCAGTGAATTTGGAGCCCCCAAAATCAAAACATCTTAATATAAATGGTTAATACACATAGTGACTTTAAAAATTTTAGTGTGAGATTCAGGAATCTGGGAGTGGCTTAGCTGGGTGGCTCTGGCTCAGGGTCTCTAGGTTATCATCCAGATGCTGGCCAGACAGCGGTCATCTGAAACTGGATGGGGCCAGAGGATCTGCGTCCAAGACGGCCCAGGCATCTTGTTTACTCTGTTGGAAGGAAGCCTCCATTCCTTGCTGACTTTGGCCAGCAGCCTTGGTTCTTCACCACATGGGCCTCTTCAGAGGGCTGCTGGCTTCTCCCAGGGCAAGCGATCTGACGGTGAAAGAGATAAGGCACAAAAATCAGTTAATATCAGAAGCGATGTACCATCACTTCTGCCGTGTGCTGTTAGTCAGACTAGCCATTGTGAGGGGAAGGGCTGGACAGGAATCCCAAGCAAGCGGGATCTCCGTGTGCCAACTTGCAGACCCCCATGGTCCACCAAAGATTTGTATCCTTCCCATGTGCAGAATACAGTCAGCTCCTCCCAGAGTCCCCAGAAATCTCACCCTGCGCTAGCATCTGCTCAATGTTTGCAATCTCACGGTGCACATCAGGTCCGGGTGTTATCATAGTTCCTTAAATCCAATTGCTCCATTCCAGTTCTTCTTGCTCAGTTATCTGCTCCACCCCAACCCCCTGTGTATTAGCTCAGTCTACTGGAGCAAAATCCCACAGACTGGGGGCCTTAAACAACAGACATTTATGTCTCACGTTTCTGGAAGCTGGAAGTCCAAGATCAGGGTACCAGTGTGGTTAAGATCTGGTGAGGACTCCTCCTGGCTTGGAGCTGGTTTCTTTTCTTTTTTGTTTTGATAGCCTTTTTACTGTATCCTCACATGGAAGAGAGAGAGAGAGAGACAGAACTAGTTCTCTGGTCTCTTCACAATCTTATCACGAGAATCCCACCCTTGTGGTCTCATCTAAACCTAATTACCTCCAAAATCTCCACCTCCAAATGCCATCACATTGGGAGTTAGGGCTTCATAATGAACTTTAATGGGCTACGGATATTCAGTTTATACACCCTGCCCTACTGAACATCCAGTGGGACAGACACAGAATAACCACTCTAGACAATCCTGCTCAAAACGGGAGAAGATGAGAGCATGGAGCAGTTGCTGGTCCATACAGGTTCCAAGCCAAGCAACTGGGGTTAAATTCCTTAATTTATGTCTCAGGGTTTGGGAACCACACTACAAGGTGAAGTCGCTCAGTCGTGTCCGACTCTTTGCGACCCCGTGGACTGTAACCTACTAGGCTTCTCCGTCCATGGGATTCTCCAGGCAAGAATACTGGAGTGGATTGCCATTTCCTTCTCCAGGGGATCTTCCTGACCCAGGGATCGAACCCAGGTCTCCCGCATCGGAGGCAGACTCTTTCACCTCTGAGCCTCTTTCACCTCTGAGCCACCAAGGCTCTGGTATACATATAGCTGAGTCCCTTTGCTGTTCACCTGAAAACATCACAACAGTGTTACTTGGCTAATCAGCTATGTATGTGTGTTAACTGCTCAGTTGTGTCCGACTCTTTGCGACCCCCTGGACTGTAGCCCCCAGGCTCCTCTGTCCATGGAATTCTCCAGGCAAGAATACTGGAGTGGGTAGCCACTCCCTTCTCCAGGGCATCTTTGTGATCCAGAGATTGAACCTGGGTCTCCCGCATTCACAGTCAGATTCTTTACCACCTGAGCCACCAGAGACTATGCTCCAATACAAAATAAAAAGTTTTTTTAAAAAAGGGAGAAGACGAGAGTATGAAGCAGTTGCTGGTCCATGAAGATTCCAAGCCAGGCAAATGTCCTCAGTTATCATGTCTCAAGCCTTGGAAACCGTACTCCGAGGCTCCTGACTGCCCTCTGGGCTCTTGGTCCTTCCCTGTGACTCATCCTTCCTTTTTCATGAAGGTATCATGTGTTAGCACTGGGGAATATTCTCAGCCTGCTTCTTGTCAGTAGAACTTTGAGGGTCCAAAGACCTCCTTTTTTCTTGTACTACCTCTGTCCCTTTCAGTCCAAATTGGTAATGATTCTGTGCATGTAATTCTCACAAAAACTTTATGGATTCTCTGCTAATCTCCACGGATCTCCTCCATTAGACAAAGGCAACACGCCCAAATCTCTTCGAGATGAGATCTTCTCCACAAAGATAGGGCTTCTGAAGACAGCTGAGGGGCAATGGGCTAAAGCTTCTGGGAGCGCTAGGTAATTTTTTGGCTGCACCATTTGACATGCAGGATTTTAGTTCCCCGACCAGGGATTGAACCTGTGCCCCCGCAGCAGAAGCTCAGAATCTTAACCACCAGGGAAGGGCCAAGGAGCACCATCCTTTGATTGCGAGGGTCTGTGAGTGTCTCAGACCATTGGGGCTGCTGTAATAAAACACCACAGACTCGGTAATTGATGAACAACAGATATCTATGCGCACAGTTGTGGAGGCTGGAAGAGTTGAGTCCAGGGTACCAGCTTGGTTGGGTTCTGGTGAGAGCCCTCCTCCAGGTTGCAGACGTCTCCTTGTGTCCTCACATGGTGAAAAGGGCTAGAGAGCTCGGTGGGGTCTGTTTTATAAGAATGCTAATCCCATTCAGGGGGCTCCACCCTGTCAGCCACAAACTGGCATTGGGCATGGTGCTTGCTGGACTTCCCTCATAGCTCAGCCACCAAAGAACGCACCTCCAATGCAGGAGACCCTGGTCTTTGCAACCCCATGGACAGCACACCAGGCCTCCCTGTCCATCACCAACTCCTGGAGTTTACTCAAGCTTACATCATTGAGTCGGTGGTGCCATCCAGCCATCTCATCCTCTGCCGCCCCCTTCGCCTTTTGCCTTCAATCTTTCCCAGCATCAGCGTCTTTTCCAATGAGTCAGCTCTTCACATCAGGAGGCCAAAGTATTGGAGTTTCGGCTTCAGCATCAGTCCTTCCAATGAACAGTCAGGACTGATTTCCTTTAGGATGGACTGGTTGGATCTCCTCACAGTCCAAGGGACTCTCAAGAGTCTTCTGCCTTCACTTAAATCACACATATACTGTCCTTCCCCCTGCTTCTTTGGAGCAGTTTCTCAGAGCTAGTTGAGGTGCTGTCTCCCAGACTGCAGTCCTTATTTGCCCCAGATAAAACTTAACTTGAAACTCTCACATGCGTTTTTTAAGTTGACCTAAGCACCTTCCACCTAAGCTTCCCTGGTGGCTCAGAGGTTAAAGCGTCTGCCTCCAATGCGGGAGACCTGGGTTCGATCCCTGGGTCGGGAAGTTCCCCTGGAGAAGGAAATGGCAATCCACTCCAGTATTCTTGCCTGGAGAATCCCATGGACAGAGAAGCCTAGTAGGTTACAGTTCATGGGGTCGCAAAGAGTCGGACACGACTGAGCGACTTCACCTCACCTCAAGCACCTTCCAAACACCCCGCCTCCTAATGCCATGTCTTGCAGGGTTGGGATTAATTACAACGTAGGAATCTGGGGGAGACAGGAGCGTTCAGGCCACAGCGGTGAGGCGCTTTTAATCTCGTTAGAGGGCCTTTTGTCTGACAAAAGTGCTCTGGGGGTAGGGCTTTATGTCTTTCTGAAACTACTCAAAATGATTTATAGGCACAGTCTAGGATCTATCACTGGACCACGGTTTTTCTGGCAGGGCTTTGAATTTGACCTTTTCCTTGGAAGCCATTCCTTGATTCTAGCATAACTTGTCTTCTGGCCGAGCTGAAAACCATCCAGTCTGAGCTCCTTTCAGCTTAACGGCCTTTCTGTTCATTTCTCCCTCCCCCTGACATCTTATTATGAGTAACTGTGGAAACCAGGCATCCCTGGCTCCAAATCCCGTTGACTAGATCACGAGCCCGCTGGGTGCGTTTTCCTCCGTCCACGTGACTGCAGGCAGCGGCAACACCGGCATCTCCTTCCTCCAGTCTCCGGCAACACTTCCCTCACCTTCCTGCCAGCTCTCACCCGAGTCTTTAAAGACCGTGGCTCTTTATTATTATTATTATTATTATTACTTTTTAAAAATGCTTGCCTTAAAAAAATATTTAGAAGGCTTCCCTGGTGGCTCAGTGGTGAAGAATCTGCCTGACAATGCAGGAGACACTGGTTTGATCCCTAGGCCAGGGAGATCCCACATGCCCTGGAGCAACTAAGCCCCGGCGCCATAGCTGATGAGCCCACGTACTGCAGCTACTGAGGCCGAGCACCCTGGAGCCCGTGTTCCGAAACAAGAGACACCGCTGCAGTGAGAAAGCCTTGCACTCAGCGAAGAGTAGCCCCCAGTCATGAAATCAGAGAAAAAAAACCCATGCAGCAGCAAAGACCCGGCACAGCCAAAAGTGAAAATAAACAAAATTATTTCCAAACTATGGATTTATTTATTTGGCTGCGCCCGGTCTCAGTGGCGGCAACTTTGATCTTCCTCGCGGCATGCAGGCTCCTTTAGCTGAGGCATGAGAACAGTTAGTTGTGGCACGTGGGATCTAGTTCCCTGACCAGGGATTGAACCCAGACCTTCTGCGTTAGGAACGCAGAGTCTTAGCCACTGGACCTTCCCTTGTGGCTCAGCTGGTAAAGAATCCACCTGCAATGCAGGAGACCTGGGTTCGATCCCAGGGTTGGGAAGGTCCCCTGGAGAAGGGAAAGGATGCTCACTCCAGTATTCTGGCCTGGAGAATTCCATGGACTGTGTAGTCCATGGGGTCGCAAAGAGTCGGACACAAGTGAGTGACTTTCACTTTCACTTCAGCCACTAGACCACAGGGAAGTCTCAAGACCTTGACTCTTTTATTCACAGCTTCTTCAATGGGCTCCAGGCTTTCACCAATACTCTCAACAAAGCCCACTGCCAGGTGCCAAAGCCACCCCCACATTTTGAATTTCCATCACAGGACCCCGCCTACAAATGGGTACTCTCTATGATACCAACTTAGTCCCCAACTGTGCAGCTTAAAGCGGTAGAAATTATTACCTTGCAGTTTCTGAGGCTCAGGTATCTGAGTGGCTTAGCCAGTGGGTCCCATGCAGGGTCTCCCAGGAAGCTCCGGTCCAGACGTTGGGGGGTGTGGCGGTCATCTGACACTTGACTGGATCTGGAGCATCTATGCCCGTGAGGCTTTCTTTGCTATGAGGGCCTCTCCATGGGGCTACTAGTGATCTGGCAGCTGACTGCCCCCAGAGCAAGTGATGGGGAGGGGAGGGAGTGAAGACAAGATGCAAGTAGCCACGTGTCTGTTGTAACTTAATTCCAGATGAGACCAGCATCATGATATCTGTATTCTATTGGACCAACCCCGTATGATGTGAAAGGATGTGAAATCCCAGGAGCACAGAGCATTATGGGTCATTTTGGAGGCTGATGATCGCATAATTATTTAGGGGCGAAATGTCATGCTGTCTATAACTTACATACTTCCACAAAAAAAAAAAAAAAAAAAAGAAGCAAACTTAGTAACAATACAGTTAAGTCCCTTCATATGAAACTTCCAGTTGTAAACTTCAACGATGCGAACATGCATTCACATGCCCAATCACGTTAGCTGGTTCACGTGTCTGATGTACATTGGGTTCACTCAGCTCCTGGAATTTCGGGCTGTTGTATGCATGCATCCTCTGCAAGTGGTTGGGCTTTTGTGTACTTTACTGCACAGTACTATATAGGGTACAGTAGTNTCAACGATGCGAACATGCATTCACATGCCCAATCACGTTAGCTGGTTCACGTGTCTGATGTACATTGGGTTCACTCAGCTCCTGGAATTTCGGGCTGTTGTATGCATGCATCCTCTGCAAGTGGTTGGGCTTTTGTGTACTTTACTGCACAGTACTATATAGGGTACAGTAGTGCAGTATCTTTATTTCAGGCCCAGGATGTTAAGAAGCAGGCATAAAAGCAGCGCCGATGAAGCCTGGTGACCAGGCGTGAGTGAAATCAGAGCTGGCCCTCTTTCTCCTATTGCTGGTAATTCTTCAGTTCTGCCATCTCTCACCTCTTCTCCCTCCTCCAATCAGTACCCCCTTCTTGCCTGTTCTCTTGATGCCAGCCCCTGTGTGCCAGCTGTTGTACTGTACCACTGGACTTCTCACGATACAGTATGGTAAGATTTAAAACTTTTTTTTTTATTTTTTGTGTTTGTTTCCTATGTATTATTAGTGTGAAAAGTATTATAAACCTATTACGTGCATGCTTAGTCACTTCAGTCATGTCTGGGTTTTTGCAGCCCTAAGGACTGTAGCCCACCAGGCTCCTCTGTCCATGGGATTCTCCAGGCAAGAATACTGGAGCGGGTTGCCATGCCCTCCTTCAGGGGATCAAACCCGAGTTTCTTATATCTCCTGCATTGCTGGTGGATTCTTTACCACTAGCGCCACCTGGAAGCTCCTGTTAATAGTACAGGACTATACAGCCGATTGTGTTAGTCAGGTACCTGGACTTGTGAACAGATTTCACTTACTAATGTGCTCTTGGAATGGAGATCCTTTGTTTGTAGAGGCGTTACTGTATATGACCCTTTGTGATCCTATGGGTGTAGCTCACCAGTCTCCTCTGTCCATGGGATTCTCCAGGTAAGAATACTGGAGTGGGTTGCCATGTCCTCCCCCAGGAGATCGTCCCAATCCAGGGATCCAACCTGCATCTCCTGCATTGGCAGGCGAGTTCTTTACCACTAGCGCCACCTGGGAAGCCCCAGGGGACTTCCTGTAATTATATCTAAATCTATGGGACTTTCCCCATCTATTTCCCATGAAGTGATGGGACCGGATGCCATGATCTTCGTTTTCTGAATGTTGAGCTTTAAGCCAACTTTATCACTCTCCTCTTTCACTTTCATCAAGAGGCTTTTGAGTTCCTCTTCACTTTCTGCCATAAGGGTGGTGTCATCTGCATATTTGAGGTATTGATATTTCTCGCAGCAATCTTGATTTCAGTTTGTGTTTCTCATGATGTACTCTGCATATAAGTTAAATAAGCAGGGTGACAATATACAGCCTTGACGTACTCCTTTTCCTATTTGGAACCAGTCTGTTGTTCCATGTCCAGTTCTAACTGTTGCTTCCTGACCTGCATAAGGAAACAGTGTCAGACTTTATTTTCCTGGGCTCCAAAACCACTGCAGATGGTGACTGCAGCCATGAAATGAAAAGACGCTTCCTCCTTGGAAGAAAAGTTATGTCCAACCCAGATAGCATCTTCAAAAGCAGAGACATCACTTTGCCGACTAAGGTCCGTCTAGTCAAGGCTATGGTTTTTCCTGTGGTCACGTATGGATGTGAGAGTTGGACTGTGAAGAAGGCTGAGCGCCGAAGAATGGATGCTTTTGAACTGTGGTGTTGGAGAAGACTCTTGAGAGTCCCTTGGACTGCAAGGAGATCCAACCAGTCCATTCTGAAGGAGATCAGCCCTGGGATTTCTTTGGAAGGAATGACGCTAAAGCTGAAACTCCAGTACTTTGGCCACCTCATGTGAAGAGTTGACTCATTGGAAAAGACTCTGATGCTGGGAGGGATTGGGGGCAGGAGGAGAAGGGGACGACTGAGGATGAGATGGCTGGATGGCATCACGAACTCGATGGACGTGAGTCTGAGTGAACTCCGGGAGCTGGTGATGGACAGGGAGGCCTGGCGTGCTGCAATTCATGGGGTCGCAAAGAGTCGGACACAACTGAGTGACCGAACTGAACTGAACTGAACTGAACTATGGGACTTTACTGAGCTTTTCTTTCTACCTTTCTACATATTCGCATATTTTCATAGTAAAAAGTGAGAAAGAAAAAACACCAATTTAGGTTTCCTGTGTGGGGGTAACCAGATGGCTTACTGGTTCAAGTATCATCTAGAAACCAGCTTTTCTTTCTCCCCAGGCTTCTGACATTCAGCAGCAAAGCCTGCACTGCACAGAGCACTCAATGCTTCCCAGCTGGCTACCTGCAGCGGCACACAAAGCGGGTTTGGCAGCGGGGCTGAGTCAGCAACACGGCCCAGAAATAGGAGCAGATGAACTGCAAGACGCTCTCCCCCAGGTATTCCTGGGAGATGTTCTCAAACACACCAGCACTTTTTGTGATTTCGCTCCTAAATTTCTTTAGAGGAGCAGTTACACAGAATACTTTTCCTGACCTTGCCTTCAAGGTCAGTGTTGATCCCGGGGCTTTAGCAGAGTCAGCAGTCTTGTTTAACTTTGCCTTTGCCCTGTTTGTTAATTCAGCTTGGGTTCACTTAGTTCCTGGAATTTGAGTCCTGATTTCATAATAATAAATAAAACAACTTCGGAGGGATAACCAACTGTGACTGTTGAGTCACAACTCTAATTTATCAAGGAACTCTGTGAAATCCCAGTGTTCAGTAAGAGTTTCTATAAGAATAGAGTTAAAAAAGAAATTCTTTTTAGAGTTAAATGTTAACTTGCGATCAATTTTCCAGAGGAGTTTAAAACTGAAATTGGTGAAGGTGAAAAACTGCCCTTTGGGGTGTTGCGAGCAGTTTGTACATATTGAGATAGAAGCAAAAATTTATGTTTCGAGTTTGCCCTCAATTTGTCCTGGGTGATAATACTTTGGTGACTTCTTTTACTTATTCAGATATTTAAAAAAATACCTACACATTATTTTGGAGAAATCCTGAGGAAGTTTGAAATAATTCAATTGCAGATGTTTCAGACTGGCAAGTGAAGGGTTCTGTTTAATGTTAAACTGGTGTATCTCTAGCAGGACACCCTTGCAGTGGGGAGGATCAGAAGGGAACCAGCCAGGGGTGATGGTTTGCTAGCTCAGCTATATTTCCCAGGATTCCTTTTCTTGTATGTTTCCAGTTTGATTGAGCTATTGAGTCTCGCAGTTGTGTTTGACTCTTTGTGACCCTGTGGACTGTAGCCCAAAGGCTCCTCTGTCCATAGGATCTTCTAGGCAAGAATACTGGAGTGGGTTGCCATTCCCTTCTCCAAGGGAATCTTCCTGACCCAGGGATCGAACCCACGGCTCTTATGTCTCCTGCACAGGCAGGCATGTTCTTTATCACTAGTGCCACCTGGGAATGATCTCTAATTGAGGTATAAGAGATATTTTATCCTGAGAGTTGCACCTGCCTTCCTCCAGCCAGGCTTTTCTTGCTGAACATAAAATCATGGAAGGCTGACACTGACATGGCCTGTACAGATTACCTAGTTCAATTGGATCCTAAAGTTGGTCCATCATAAGACTCATCTGGGAAGTATTTTTTGAAATATGGTTTCCCTCGTACCACCCTGGAAGATTCCAGGTCAGGAAATCTGAGCTCAGGACATCTGAATTTTATGAAGTCCTTGGTGGTTAGAATGGTCAGCTAAGTGGGTTTACTGGTCATTGCAATTTTCAAAGTGTGGTCTTTGGACCAGGAGTTCTAGGATCATCACCTAGAATCTTGTTTTAGACACACAAATTTCTGCACCACCTCCCAACAACACCTTGGACCTTCTGAATCAGAGGCTCTGTGTTTGGGGGCCTGGCACTCTGTAGTTTAACAAACCCGCCAGGGGATTCTGATGCATGATAAAATTTGAGAACCAAATCGAGTTTAATCCCTCATTTCATAGTTAATGAAACTGAGTCTAAAGAGAAGGACACATCTTTGGCTCAATATAAGGAGACAAGTCATTCTTTCCACTTTCTGGAAACAGTGACAGAACTTTATTTTTTGGGGCTCCAAAATCACTGCAGATGGTAACTGCAGCCATGAAATTAAAAGACATTTGGTCCTTGGAAGAAAAGTTATGACAAACCTAGACAATGTATTAAAAAAGCAGAGACATCACTATGCTCAGGAAGGTCCATAGAGTCAAAGTTAGAGGTTTTCCAGTGGTCACGTATGGATGTGAGAGTTGGACCATAAAGAAAGCTGAGTGCTGAAGAATTGATGCTTTTGAACTGTGGTGTTGGAGAAGACTCTTGAGAGTCCCTTGGCCTGCAAGGAGATCCAACCAGTCCATCCTAAAGGAGATAAGTCCTGAGTGTTCATTGGAAGGACTGATGCTGAAGCTGAAGCTCCAATACTTTGTCCATCTGATGTGAAGAGCTGACTCATTGGAAAAGACCCTGATGCTGGAAAAGATTGAGGGCAGCAGGAGAAGGGGACGACAGAGGATGAGATGGTTGGATGGCATCACTGACTAACTGGACATGAGTCTGAGCAAGCTC
Organism: Cephalophus harveyi; assembly: GCA_006410635.1. Taxonomy (NCBI): domain Eukaryota; kingdom Metazoa; phylum Chordata; class Mammalia; order Artiodactyla; family Bovidae; genus Cephalophus; species Cephalophus harveyi. The sequence goes on from SJYT01018762.1 coordinate 528,425, forward strand.
CAGGAAACAGTGGCCAGGAAAGCCTGGTGTGCTGCAGTCGATGGAATTGTAGACTTGGACGTGACTTTGTGACTGAACAACAACAACAGGGAGAGGAGAAGAACAAGCAGCCTCTTATGGCACTCGGGTATTTTGAGGAGAGAATACTCATAGCCTTTCTTTTGAGAAACCTCGGGTTACTACACTTGTGAAAGCAAAGCTGTCATCAACTAGAATATAATACACGATTCAGTGAATCAGTTTGTAGTCCAAGATGCCGAAGGAATCGTTTTTTAAGAATGCATATTGCCAACATCCGCTGGATCATCGAAAAATCAAGAGAGATACAGAAAAACATCCATTTCTGCTTTATTGATTATGCCAAAGCATTTGACTGTGTGGGTCACAATAAACTGTGGAAAATTCTGAAAGAGATGGGAATACCAGACCACCTGACCTGCCTCTTGAGAAACCTATATGCAGGTCAGGAAGCAACAGTTAGAACTGGACATGGAACAACAGACTGGTTCCAAATAGGAAAAGGAGTAAGTCAAGGCTGTATACTGTCACCCTGCTTATTTTTATATGCAGAGTACATCATGAGAAACGCTGGACTGGAAGAAGCACAAGCTGGAATCAAGATTGCCGGGAGAAATATCAATAACCTCAGATATGCAGATGACACCACCCTTATGGCAGAAAGTGAAGAGGAACTCAAAAGCCTCTTGATGAAAGTGAAAGAAGAGAGTGAAAAAGTTGGCTTAAAGCTCAACATTCAGAAAATGAAGATCATGGCATCTGGTCCCATCACTTCATGGGAAATAGATGGGGAAACAGTGGAAACAGTGTCAGACTTTATTTTTTTGGGCTCCAAAATGACTGCAGATGGTGCTTGCAGCCATGAAATTAAAAGACGCTTACTCCTTGGAAGGAAAGTTATGACCAACCTAGATTGCATATTCAAAAGCAGAGATATTACTTTGCCAACAAAGGTCTGTTTCATCAAGGCTATGGTTTTTCCTGTGGTCATGTATGGATGCGAGAGTTGGGCTGTGAGGAAAGCTGAGCACTGAAGAATTGATGCTTTTGAATTGTGGTGTTGGAGAAGACTCTTGAGAGTCCCTTGGACTGCAAGGAGATCCAACCAGTCCATTCTAAAGGAGATCAGTCCTGGGATTTCTTTGGAAGGAATGATGCTGAAGCTGAAACTCCAGTACTCTGGCCACCTCATGCGAAGAGTTGACTCATTGGAAAAGACTCTGATGCTGGGAGGGATTGGGGGCAGGAGGAGAAGGGGATGACAGAGGATGAGATGGTTGGATGGCATCACCAACTCGATGGACATGAGTTTGAGTGAACTCGGGGAGTTGGTGTTGGACAGGGAGGCCTGGTGTGCTGCGATTCATGGGGTCGCAAAGAGTCGGACACCACTGAGTGACTGAAATTAACTGAACTGATTAGGGAAAAATCAAGAGCTGTAGCACTAAGGGAAGCTTCATGGAGAAGAATTTTAAAAGCTGGAAAGGATTTGCACAAATGGAAAAAGAGCAGGCGGCTCTTTCCCCAAAGTGGGAAAACCACAGGGAGGAAAAGGCAGAGAAAGGAAAATTGCAGCTAGGCTGAAGTGGAAGGTGCAAGTTAGGACAAAGAGAAAGCTTGTGGGCTGGATCTTGGAGATTATTTTAGGAAAACAGGTGGGAAAACAGTAGATACAAACCGTTCTGAATGTGGCTGTTGTTCATTTGCTCAGTCGTGTCCATCTCTTTCCGATTCTATGAACTGAAGCACGCCAGGCTTCCCTGTCTTTCACTCTCTCCAGGGGTTTGCTCAGACTCACATCCATTGAGTCAGTGATGCTATCTAACCATCTCATCCTCTGTTGCCCTCTTCTCCTCTTGCCCTCCATCTTTCCCAGCATCGGGGTCTTTTCCAGCGAGTTGGCTCTTCGAATAAGGTGGCCAAAGTATTGGAGCTTCAGCTTAGGTAGGAGCAGAGGTATATTTCACATTATAAAGCTGTCTTGTAAAATCTGAATCCACCACACAACTTTGCTAGTTGGGACTGATCTGGAGGTTTCCAGGTGATGAAGAAAGTGCCTGCCAATGCAGGAGGCATGTGTTCAATCTCTGGGTCAGGAAGTTACCCTGGAGCAGGAAATGGCAACCCACTCCAGTATTCTTGCCTGGAAAATCCCCTGGATAGAGGAGCCTGGCAGGCTAACTGAGCATGCATGTGCACACTGATCTGGAGGACACTTAAAAAACCAAACCAAAACAAAACGACTTTCAAGTATCTGTGTCAGTTTAGCACTGGGTTGGTACGTTTTGGCAAGACATGCATAGAGCTTCGAATATGAAATCCATCATGTTCGGTTCAGTTCAGTCATTCAGTCGTGTCCGACTCTTTGCGACCCCATGAATCGCAACACGCCAGGCATCCCTGTCCATCACCAACTCCCTGAGTTCACCCAAACTCATGTCCATCGAGTCGGTGATGCCATCCAGCCATCTCATCCTCGGTCGTCCCCTTCTCCTCCTGCCCCCAATCCCTCTCAGCATCAGAGTCTTTTCTAATAAGTCAATTCTTCTCATGAGGTGGTCAAAGTACCGGAGTTTCAGCTTTAGCATCAGTCCTTCCAAAGAACACCCAGGACTGATCTCCTTTAGAATGGCCTGGTTAACTAGTGTTAATAAATAAGAAGTCACTAATGATGCTTGGAGAGCAAAACTCAGCAACTACAGGAAAAATGATGCCTAATCAGTTGCATCTAATCCTTTCTTGTAAATGGTACTTACAAGATGCTTAGAAATAGTCTTATAGAAACAATTTTGTGTTTCCATGGAAACACATGCTTGTGTAGAGGTCACCCTTCAGGCTGTCTAATTTTTGTCTTTCAGTGTCTGGGAGCTATTTTACAACTCAGTAAGTTGTATGGAAATGACAAATAAACAAACTGACCTTTGCCTCTGTCTTGTGGGAAAAAAGCCAGTTTTGCCTTCATCTGCATTTTCCTTTCAACATTCCTGTACTCCACATATGGGTGGACTTCCCCCAAACTTTCTTTTGAACTAGTTTTAACATGTGCCAGGTGTTCTCATTAATTCATGAATAAGTAAAATCTTCAACACATGTCATTTTTATATCTGTGTGAGCATTGTTTTCCCTTTTTTGAAAATTACTCTTTAACAATCAGATTAAGTATCACAAACCTTATTGCTGCAGGCTTTTTATATTATTGACTCATCATCCCTCTGCGGAAAAAATGTCTTATGAAAAAGGTCACCCTTAATCTGGATTCACAAGTTTTCCAATTAGAAGCATCTTAATTAGCAAGGCTCTGGTCTCTCTGGCCATCAGATTTTGGATGAAATTCTTATGGTGTCAAAAAAACTGCTGTTCCTTTTCGCTCTGCCACTTATTTTCTTCCTGTTTTCTTTCTCAACCTTCCTCTGTGGCCAGTTGCATTGGTTATCACACTCTCAGGTGACCTGACAAGGCAGAGGGCGGGAGGTCAGGTTTGAAGACCTAGTCACCTACTTTTTAAAAAAGCCTAATTTAGATTTATAGTAAAGAAGCCACAGGCCAGGAGGGACAGAGGATGAGATGGTTGGAGGGCATCACCCATCCAATGGAGGTGAGCTTGGGCAAACTCAGGGGGACAGTGTGGAGAAGGAAATGGCAACCCACTCCAGTCTTCTTGCTTAGAGGATCCGGTGGACAGAGGAGCCTGGTGGGCTGCCGTCTATGGGGTCGCACAGAGTCGGCCACGACTGAAGTGACTTGGCAGCAGCGGCAACGGGATAGTGAGGGGCAGGGAGATTTGGCGAGCTGCACAATCTACGGGGTCGCAAAGAGTCAGATACGACTTAGCCACTGAACAACAAAGGATTCACAGGCCTCCGGAACCAGGCACACACGTAAATTTCAGGGGCTCGCGGTCTCCATCCTCCCGGTCGACCTCCCTCCTTCCCCCATCCCTCCCCCCTCCCTGCTCCCCCACCGTCTCTCCCCCCTCTCTCCTCCCTCTCTCCTCCCTCCCGGCCTCCCCGCCCCGCCCCGCGCTCCGACTCCGGCCTTCCCGGAGGCTGGAATCCTGGACGGCCACTGGCCCGCCGGGATCCCGCCGCGCTTCGTCACCGCGTTCACTTCCGTCTCGGCCGAAGGCGCCTCCCCTTTCGGCTGGTCCCCGACCGGCCTCCCTGGGTCCCGCAGGGCTGCCGCGCTCCCTCTCCGGTCCAGTCCCCTCCTCCTCGCGGGCGGACAGCGGTCTTCGGGCGGCTGGAGGAGGTAGGTGTGCTTTGCTGGCCCGAGGTCTGCGCTGCAGGTCGGCGCTGTCCTGACTTGCGTGCGTGCGGGCGCCGGAGGCAAAGGAGGGCTTCGGCATCTGTGCACAGGGAATGAGCCTGTCCAGCTCACGCTCAGCACCTGCTTCCAGCAAAGCGGGACGCTGTCCCTCGCAGGACCGCCACCCCGCCGTCCTGCTTTGGGGTGTTTTCCTGTACTACACTTTCACCATGCATTTTGAAAAGAAAGTTGAACCCATACTCTGCATAAATTTGTAATCTTTTTTTTTTCCCCCATGAAACACCGTGTCACAATCCTTTCCTGCATGCTATTAAATACTCTTCGTGACTGTGTTCCTACGGTTGAACATTTTGGTTGTAAAGCTCTTCCTACTATTGTAAAAGTATGCAGGGGGAAATGAGCATACCCGGGTCCAGTCCGTTCTCCACATTTTGAAGCATTTATTAACGCGTGATGGAGAAGGGAACGACAACCCACCCCAACATTCTTGCCTCAGAAATCCCGTGGACAGAGAGGAGCCTGGCAGGCTACAGTCCATGAGGCCGCAGAGAGTTGGACACGAAGCGACTTAGCGCGATGTTAAAAGAGACTGGGGCTGGTCTAGGAGCGCGGCATCCTGGCTGCTGGCTGGGTCCCGCCAGCAGACTGTACAGTTCCCGCTGGGCCACGTGTGTCAGGAAGGCCCAGGCCTCGCTGACACTGGGCCCTGTGATTTAGGGCCACTTGCTGATGGGAATGCCACCTGTTGTTTTCAAAACCCATTTAAAGTAAGGTGGTCAGAGTGAGCCTTGTGGGTATCAGTGGGAATGCCATCTGGGCCTCGCCACAGTCCAAGAAAAGGCCAAAGGCAGGCATCTGGTTGCCAAGTTCACAAGCCAATCTAGCCTCATCCCATCTTGTTTTCTAATTAATGTTCTCCAGACTGTGTGCCCTCTGGAAAACGCAGCCCTGACTGTGTGTGCGCATCAGTCGCGCGGTGGTATCCGTGTAGCCCACCGGTCTCCTCTGTCCAAGGGGTTCTCCAGGCAAGAATACGGGAGTGGGTTGCCATTCTCTTCTCCAGGGGATCTTCCAGACCCAGGGAATTAACTCGGATCTCTTGCATGCAGGCTGATTCTTTACTGTTTGAGCCACCAGGGAAAGCCATGATTACTGAAAAACAAAAATGACTGGAGGAGTTGATGTTCACAGGACCATCTCTAAGGGTAGAGACTGAAGATCGATTGCCCTGCAAATTCCAATGTTGACCCTTAAAGGAAGCCCCCAGCCTTTCCCAGCAGCCACCTTCGCGGTCCTGTAACATTCCTCAGTGTTGCTTTCGAGATGTCTTTGCAGGGCTCTCCATCTCTAAATCTCCGAGGCTGCTGGCACTTTATTCCTTGACTTCTTTGCTAGCTACATTTCCCTCGATGCCAATCGGCTTCTCTCATTGAGATCTGCTTCTCTGTCTCTGTTAGAGAACCTTCGTTGCTTTGGGGAGTGTGACTCCCGAGTTATTTAAATCCTTGGGAGGATGAAAGCAGGAATGAGCTTTACCACCCATTTCTCTCGACTTCTACCCTCCAGTGAGAAAAGGAGAGTGTTCAGTTACACAGTTAAAGGGTACTTTTCTGCGAAAGGCAAAATCATGACTCTAATACAAACATGAGCCTGTGCTAAAGATTCTGTTTTATCCATTAAAGAGGGAACTAGGCAGGTGTTATCATTGCTTCAAAAGAAGAAGTCAAGAAGCACACATTCGTATGGAGTAAAAAGATGCCTCCGGAAGGTGCATCTTAGGGGAAGAGGGAGGACACGGCAGCCCCTTGGACTCTGCAGATGGAACCCGCCCCAGGGATCTCCGTGGGTCTCTGCTGCTGTCGAGTCAGTCATGTCTGACTCTGTGCGACCCCATAGATGGCAGCCCACCAGGCTCTGCCGTCCCTGGGATTCTCCAGTCAAGAACACTGGAGCAGGTTGCCATTTCTTTCTCCAATGCATGAAAGTGAAAAGTGAAAGTGAAGTCGCTCAGTCATGTCTGACTCTTTGTGACCCCATGCCCTGCAGCCTTCCAGGATCCTCCATCCATGGGATTCTCCAGGCAAGAGTGCTGGAGTGGGTTGCCATTGCCTTCTCCCTCTGTGGGTCTAGACTTGTAATTTGGTGGAGACATTTGCTGTGTGAAGGAGTTCTGGAGGGTGTTAAAGAAAAAATCGATCATTCGTGATGCTTGTTAAAAAACGGTAAGGTAGAGTTATTCAGGACCATTGTGATCGCTGTAGGGACCAGTCCAGCAGGATTTTGCAGTAGGAGAGAGGCAAGGGGCTTTAACTCCAAATGTCAGGAAAAGTGGGAATTTCTAGCCAGGGAGCAGAATAGGGGTCAGTGGACGAAAACAAGGGGATTCCGGCTTAAGCTGACGTAACAGGATTCTTGCAGAAAATGAGCCAGGGTGAGCAGACATCCCCTGAGGGGTGGTGGAGGAGGAGGAACCGAGTCAGATACGGAGAGTGGGGGCTGAACCGACTTAGCCCGGAGTCTTGCTAACACTGCACGAACCCCAAAGTCAGAGCCTGGCTGAGAAGAGAGTTCCGAGGGTCCTTACTGGAGTCAGATCAAGGAGAGCATCTTTGTTGAGGGATGAGAAAACCAGTCTGTAGAAGGTGGCTCTTGCAGTCATTCACAGTTGTGTGGGATCTTGCATGGATGTGGTGGGCAGAGCGTGGGCTTCATTGCAGCATTATAGGTGACTTTGCTAAAAAAAATGTGCCGCTCGGGGTCTCCCCTGCTGGTGGGAGTCTGTCCTGGGGTCTGTCCTGGCCACCCGTGGTGTCATACAGAGGACTCCGACTTCTGGAGGTGTCCGTAGTGAAGACCACAGATCTGATCTCGGCGTGACTGGCACGTGTGGCTAAGCCCACCTGCCATGATCCAGAAAAGCCCTTCTTGGTACATTTTATGAGGCCCCCACCATAGGTCCCACAGTCCACAGTCCGATCCCCTTACAGGAGGAAAGCTTATCACTCACCATGACCTTGTCATGTCATTGGAGGAACTCTGTGTTTCAGTGGAAAAGTACCCGTCGACTGTAGCACACCCTCTGAGCTGTGTGGTTCCAGCCCTGTTCACTGTATTTGAGCTGTTCTGCAGCTCTGTGAACGTTGGGGGTTGCTGATAGGTTTGTAAATTCTGTACTGTCTGGTGAGAAACTAATTGGCTTCCTCCCCTATGGTGGAAAAATCTGTTTGGGCTCCACGTACAGTTCATCTCAAGATCCCTCTCCTGGGTAGACATCTGTGCCCTTTCCTTTTCCCCTTAGGCCCAGTTACAACACCTGCTTTATTTCCTCTTATTACACGAGTAATACACAAGCCTTAACATGAAGTCATTTTGATAACTCTTCAGGAGTCATAATAGTTTTCCTTTGTTTCCTGAAAATTATGTTGTAACAAGTGTGTACTTGGGGGGTGGGGTGAGGGGAGGGCCCAAATCCTAAAGTGTCTGTGCAGACAATTTCTGTCTAGTACAGTCAGTTGAGCGTCAAGGGCACGTTTCCCAAGGCTCTTGCCCACAGAGAAACTGTCTGCCCTGCCCGCCGTGGCCTTGGGCTGGGGCACACAGGCTGGGCTGGGCTGCTGTACCACGTGAAGACTCTGGCAGGAGTCCAGCCTTCGTGTGTGGCATGGCCAAGCCTTTCCTGGCCACCAGCCCTTTCTGCGGGAGAAAGACCTTTCAGGATCAGCCCAGAGAGCGGCTCTCTTGGCTGTAAACATTCCCTTCGGAAAGTGGATAGTGGTGGAAAGTCAAGGAAAAAGATTTTGATTTGAGGTTGCTACTTTTCTGCTGTCTTGCATCCTCATTGGACCTCCCAGGTAAGAAATTAGCCGGAGGAATTGCTTTTCAAGACATCGTGGGCAGTGACACGTGAAGTTCACTGCTATTGATTGCTCTGACTTCTCTTACTAATCATCGTTCTATAATGTTGTTTACGGAAGCAAAGCCGTGGAAGATACAGTCAGATTTTTCTAGATCCAGTGGCCCACTCTGTGTGCATTTTTTCTGGTTTCCAGAGCTCTGCTTAGCAGGCAGTCTTGTTGTTGTTGTTTTTAGCCCGACCCTTTGCAACCCTGTGGGCTGTAACTTGCCAGCTCTGTCCGAGGGATTTCCCAGGCAAGAATACTGCCGTGGGCTGCCGTTCCTTTCTCCAGGGGATCTTTTCGACCCAGGGATCAAACCCGAGTCTCCTGCATTGGCAGGTAGATTCTTTCCTACCGAGCCACCAGGGAGGTTGTCAAATGACTAACTCTTAATTTCTCTTTCCTTAAAATGTATTTATTGCTAGTTAGAATCTGGTAGAAAGTACAGGATAGCATGTAACAGCCACCTGTAGTTACATGACACAGATTTAAGATATGAATATTTTGTCCTATGTACTTGAAACCAAAACTTAAAAAAATATATATATAAAAAATTTATTTGATTTTGGCTGTGCTGGGTCTTCGTTGCTGCACAGGATTTTCTCTCGGTGCTGTGAGTGCGGGCTACTCTCTGGTTGCACTGGGAGGGCCTCTCACTGTGATGGCTTCTTGTTGCGGAGCGCAGGCTCGAGGGTGCTCGGGTTCCAGAAATTGCAGCCCGTGGGCTCTACAGCACAGGCTCAGTTGTTCTGGTGCATGGGCTTTGTTGCTCTGCTGCATCTGGGATCTTCCTGGATCAAGGATTGAACCTGTGTCTCCTGCATTTTCAGGCAGATTGTTCACCCCTGAGCCACCAGGGAAGCCCCAAATCAAAGCTTTTTAAGGAAATAAGATGTAGCAAATACAGATAAAACCAACAGTCTCCATCCCTTACCTCCTGACAATAACCACTGTGTAATGTGTGGTGTGTTTTATTCCCATGTGTTACACTTTTCCTACAGTGTTTTTATTAATGGAGTATTATTTGGAGGTCGTAGTATTTGTTTAGCATCAAAAAGCCATTGTCTTTTTATAAAGCATTAGATTTTGAGATTGAACATTTTGGTACATATGTATGGTGGAGTTTGTTCACTGAACTTGCAGTGTCCTTTATAAGAAGGGATTAGCTTCCTGCAGCTGCTGTAACAAATCACCACAAACTGGGTGATTTAAGACAACAGAAGCTTACTCTCTCATTGTCCGGAGGCCGGAAATCTGAAATGAAGACGTTGGCAGGGCCATGCTCTTCCTGACACCTGTAAAGGAGACTTTCCTCGTCTCTCTCCTGGCTTCTGGTGGTGGCCGCGGTCTTTGGCATCCTTAGCGTGTAGACACCTCACCCCAGCCTCTGCCTGTGTTGTCCTGTGACTGTGCTGCTGCTGCTAAGTCACTTCAGTCGTGTCCGACTCTGTGTGCCCCCATAGACGGCAGCCCACCAGGCTCCCCCATTCCTGGGAGTCTCCAGGCAAGAACACTGGAGTGGGTTGCCATTTCCTTCTCCAATGCATGAAAGTGAAATGTGAAAGGGAAGTCGCTCAGTCGTGTCTGACTGTTAGCGACCCCATGGACTGTAGCCCACCAGGCTCCTCCATCCATGGGATTTGCCAGGCAAGAATACTGGAGTGGGGTGCCATTGATTTCTCCAGTCCTGTGACTATATCTGTACCCAAATTTATTTCTCTTCTAAGGACACCAGTCATTAATTATATTAACATCCACCCTCCTCCAGGATGTTGTTGTTCGGTCTCTCAGTCGTGTCTGACATTTTATGACCCCTTGGATTGCAGCATGCCAGGCTTCCCTGTCCTTCACTATCTCCTGGAGTTGGCTCAAACTCGTGTCCGTCAAGTCGGTGATGCCATCCAACCATCTCATCCCCTGTCGTCCCTTTCTCCTCCTGCCGTCAATCTTTCCCAGCATCAGGGTCTTTTCCAATGAGTTGACTCTTCGCATCAGGTGGCCAAAGTATTGGAGCTTCAGCTTCAGTATCAGTCCTTCCAATGAATATTCAGGGTTGATTTCCTTTAGAATTGACTTCCTTGCTGTCCAAGGGACTCTCAGGAGTCTTCTCCAGCACCACAATTCGAAAGCATCACTTCTCTGGCGCTCAGCCTTCTTTATGGTCCAGCTCTCATATCCATACATGACTACTGGAAACACCATAGCTTTGACTATATGGACCTTTGTTGGCAAAGTAATGTTTCTGCTTTTTAATACGCCTTCTAGGTTGGTCATAGCTTTTGTTCCAAGGAGCAAGCATCTTTTAATTTCATGGCTGCAGTCACCATCTGCAGTGATTTTGAAGCCCAAGAAAATAAAGTCTGTCACTGTTTCCATTTTTCCCCATCTATTTGCCATGAAGTGATGGGACCAGATGCCATGATCTTGATTTTTTGAACGTTGAGTTTTAAGTCAGCTTTTCCACTCTCCTCTTTCACCTTCATCAAAAGGTTCTTTCGTTCCTCTTCTTAACCTGGTTACCTCTGCAAAGACCTTATTTCCAAATAAGGCCACTTTCACAGGTTCTGTGGGTTCAGACTTGAATAGTATCTTTGGAGGGGAACATGATTTAACCCATGACAGTGAGTAAATGACAGTGTATCCCATTCTCCTCCTGATGGTTCTTAGGTTGCTTGAAATTGTTGCTACGTCTTGATGGCAAGAACAGTCTTCCACATCCTCTGCGGGTGTGCGTGGTGAGCGCATGCACGCGTATGCACGAATTTCTCCAGGGAATACACCCAGTGGGGGATTTCTAGGCTGCAGGGTGCCTTCATTGTTGCCTCTGCTGACCTGCTCCCAGAGTGTGTAGCAGTTTTTACTCCCTTCCTCCTCCCTACATGGGCATCATCTCTTGGTGCTGAAAGATTTATTGCTGATCTGCAAGAGGTAAAATGGTATTTTGTGTTGTTCTTAGTATAATTTCCTTAAATACCATTGAGGTTAAGTATATTTTCATATGTTTACGGACCATTCAGGTATATCCTGTTGTGAATTGCCTATTCATATCTTTGGAGCATTTTCTATTGGAGTTATCTTTTTCTTGTTAATTTCTAACAATTCTTCATGTATTTTATCTGGATCCAACAGCCTCTACTTTGAAAAGATGAACTTCATTTAGTCTGTATCTTGTTTTCCTCACTTTTTTTTTTTTTTATGGAAACTTTTATCTTACAGTGTTTAAAATTTTAATGAGAGTTTGAAAGCTTTTTGTTGTGGAACATCTAAAGGGTGTTTGAAAGTCCAGAGACTGGTACAACGAACACTCCTGAACGCCTCACTTCCAGCACTGTCAGAACTTGGACACTCGCTGCCCCCTTCATGGCTTACTGGGAGAGCCCCCGACTTCTGGTCATTTTATTAGTGTGTGTGTTAGCATGTTCCTATAAAAGCTAGGACTCATTAAAACTGAAACTATTGCTGATATAATACTATTCCTCTTTCCCTTCCCTCCCCGCCCCCCATTAAAATGATTCTCAATATCACCAAATACCTAGTCCGTCGATTTTCTCCAATCTTTTCCAAGTATTTATTTACTCATTTGGCTGTGCCGGGTCTTAGTTGCAGCGTGCAGGGTCCAGTTTCCTGATCAAGGGATTGAACCCAGGCCTCCTGCACTGGGACTTCGGAGTCTTAGCCACTGGACCACCAAGGAAGTCCCCTCGGTTTTCTCATAAGTGTCTTTTTAGACTTGGTTACATCCGCACCTTCTTGCACTTAGAACAGTAGACAGCACTTCCGCACTTCCCATGAAACCACCAGCAAAAAGCACAGACTTACAAAAGACGTGGCTCTAAATAGACCACGGGAAGGACACTTGTTCACAGCATGCGAGCTGAAACAGGAAGCGAGAGCACAGCCTTGTTCAGTCTTGGCTGGGAATGCACGTCTCAGTGGCTCAGATTTTTCGCAGCTCTGCACAGACCTGTAGATGACGCAAAAGCCCTGCAAGTATTGATTTTGGCCTTCCGAGTAAATGTAGCAAGTAGGCAAGTTCATGAATATAGAATCTGCAGATCATGAGGTTCGACTGTGTGTGCTGATCACTCTCAAATGCATGTCTTCAGCTTGGCCCCCTGCCCTGAGCTCGTGTGTTGTCATCCAACTGTCCTGCTCAGGGCGTTTCAGAGCCATTTCAAACTCTCACGCCCCAGACTGAAGTCCTGGTCTCAAACCTGCTCTGTCTCACCCTCCCCTTCTCGTTGAGACCTTCTGTCCTTTCCCAGTTGCTCAAGCAAAAGACCTAGTCACCCCTGACTCTTTTTGGTCAAGTACCCTACCCACGCCATCTGTCATCAAAACCAATTGGCTGCACTTGAAAAATCTCCTCAGCCCCTGACTTTTCTCCCTCTTTTCTCCATTGCCCCTCTTGCAGAAATAATTTGGCTTTTCCTCCATATGAGATGGGAGCTATTGGAGGATCCTGGGAAGTGGAATATCCCCCACCGCCCTCCCTGATCTTTCTGTTCCAGTTACACTGTTCCTTGTTGTTCTTCAAAAACTGAAAGAAAGGGGACATCCTGGGTGGCTCAGTGGTAAAGAATCCGCCGGCCGATGCAGGAGACACAGGTTCGATCCCTGATCCGGAAACACCCCACATACCACGGAGCAGCTAAGCCCGTGTGGCACAACTATTGGGTCTATGCTCTAGAGCCCAGAGCCACAACTGCCGAGCCCACGCGCGACGACTCCTGAAGCCCACCTGTCCTAGAGCCTGTGGTCCGCAAGAGAAGCCGTGCAATGAGAAGTCCGCACACTGCAAGTAGAGGAAAGCCCTTGCGGCAACGCAGACCCAGCACGGCCAAACACACACACACACACACACACACACACACAAACTGTAAGCAAGCCGTATACTGACCACCTAGGTTCAGTAAGTGCAGTTTGCCATAACTGCTTTATGAGTCTATATGTGTGTCTGCACATGTCTGTTTGATGAATGATTTGAGGGTAAACTTCAGATGCTGATACTTCATGCCCTACTTGAACATACATCTTCTAAAACTAAGAATGTTCTCCTGCATAACTATCACACCATGGATATTTATTCATAATATCAACTATCATCCATATTCATTTCCTCGATTATTCCCCAAATGTCTCTTATAGCTGTTCTTTTAAAAATAATTCTATTTATTTCATTTATTTATATTATTTATTTATTTTTTAACTTATTTATAATTTTGTTTCTTTATTTTTTTTATTTTTGCTGGGTCTTCGTTGCTGCCCAGGCTTTTCCCTAGTTGTGGAGAGTGGCGGCTACTCTTGGGATGATGTGCAGGCTTCTCATTGCAGTGGCTTCCCTTGCTGTGGGGCACAGGCCTAGGGAACGCGGGCTTCAGGAGTCCAGGTGCATGGGCTCAGTAGTTGGGGCCCCCCGGCTCTGGAGCGCAGGCTGTGTTGTGACCCACGGGCTTAGTTGCACCGAGCCATGTGGGGTCATCCTGGATCGGAGATTGAACCCACGTCTCCTGCATGGGCAGGTGGATTCTTTACCAGAGTTACCAGGGAAACGCTATAACTGTTCATAATTTGGAACCAGGGTGTAGTCAAGATTCACACCGTGCATTTGGTTTTCTTTCTCTTTAATCTCTTTTAATCTCCTGCTGCCTCATCCTTTATTTTTTCTTTTCCATTGATTTCTGAAGTTAGGAATGTTTCCCTCTCTTGTATTCTGTATATTTGTCAGTTTTTTTTCTGTTTCCAAATTTAATAGCATGAAGTTGTTCATACTTACTATCTATGAGTTTTAAAAGGAAAAATATGTAATTTTTTCATTCCTTGTGCTATTATGTTGTTGTTATGTGTCTTTATCATTCTGTCCTTTTTACTGATCCGGTTTCCTGGAGATAGACCTATTTTATAACTCTTCAAAAAACTCAGATTTTAAACATTTTCTGTTTTCTTCATTGTTTATTTTCATCTCATTATTTTCTTCTTCGGGGTTTATTCTGTTTTTTCCCCTCTTTTTTTTTTAAAGCTGAGCTTTAAAGGATCTTAGTTCCCTGACCAGGGATTGAACCCAGGCCCCCTGCAGTGGAAGCTTGGAGTCCTAACCACTGGACTACCAGGGAATGCCCTTCTCTAAATTCATGAATTGGATTCTTAGCTTATTTCTGTTCTTTCCTCTTGTCAATTACATACACTTGAAGAAGATCAGAGAATGCCATCCTCAAATATGGCACTTGGGCATGTTGATTATTTTGAGCTGAAGGCAATTGAGAAACAGCAGATGAAAAAAGAGTTGTTTTTCATTCCCACTTTCTACTTTTCTGCCTAAAATTAGGCCATAACTACCCCCTCCTCCCCCCCCCCCCCCCCCCCCCCCCT
>SJYT01018762.1:543136-564004 GCA_006410635.1 Cephalophus harveyi
CCCCCGATGAGAGGAGCAACTGTTATCACCAGAGATGAAGAGCTGTCACTGAGACGAGTCTGCATTAACAAACTGGGCTCAGAGATCCTTTTCTTTTTATCAATTCCCCATGTCTTTCCTGGTCACATCTCCACAATTTATCACCCTTTGTTAAAATGGTATATAAGCCACGTGTCTCCTTCTTGGGCTTTCACTTCTTTTCTGCAAAGCCCCTGTGTACTCATTAAAAATATTAATAACATGTATGCTCTCTCTCTTGTTAATCTGCCATTTTTTAAAATGGAAAGTTTATTGAAGTATGATATATTCACTCCTTTTAAGTGTACAGTTTGATTGATGCTGAAGTATTGGACTAGGTAGCCACCACCAAAACCAAGACACAGAACATGTCCATCACCCCAGTAAGTTCCCTGTCCCTTTGCAGTCAGTCTTCGTCCACTCCCAGCCTCTGGCAATAGTGATTTAATTTCTTTCTCTATTATTTTACCTTCCCTGGAATGTCATAGGGGCTTCCCTAGTGGCTCAGCGGTAAGGAATCTGTCTGCCAGTGCTGGAGATGCGGGTTCAGTCTCTGGATCAGGAAGATCCTTTGGAGTAGGGGCTGGGCACCTACCCCCGTATTCTTGCCTGGGAAACCTTTCCTGTGGACAGAGGAGCCTGGTGTGCTGCAGTTCACGGGGTTGGGTTGCAGAGTTGTACATGAGTAAGCATGCCTGCACATGCTCTTGTACTTCTAGTGTTTGTAATGGGAGTGGATTCTGATCAGCCTTAATCTTATTCCTCAGAACTAGAGGTGATCATTGACTTCTTGCCTGAATACACTTCCCTGGTGGCTTAGTGGTAACGAATCTGTCTGCCAGTGCAGGAGATGTGGGTTCGATCCCTGGGTCAGGAAGATTCCCTGGAGGAGGAAATGGCAAGCCACTCCAGTATTCTTGCCTGGAGAATGCCATGAACAGAGGAGCCTGGCAGGCTGCAGTCCATGGGGTGGCAAAGAGTCAGACACAACTGAGCAACTAAACAACAGCATAGTTAAAATTAACTTGCCCTGTGCTCTTGATTTTAGTCTGCTCACTGTTTGCAAGCTTCGGCTTTGCACCACTCAGAGTATAATGCCTGTTCTCTCTCTGTAGCCCGACCTGAGTATCTCCAATGGCTAACGAAGCTCATCCTTGTCCGTGTGACATTGGCCATAGAATAGAGTATGGAGGGCTGGGGCATGAAGTTCAAGTGGAGCACATCAAGGCTTATCTCACCAAATCCCCTGTGGATGCTGGCAAAGCTGTGGTTGTCATTCAGGATATATTTGGCTGGCAGTTGCCCAACACCAGATATATGGCTGACATGATTGCAGGAAATGGATACACGTACGTATGAAATTCTGTGTGTTTTTTTTTTTTTTGGCTTAAATTCGCATAAATTTCTGTATTTTGTTTCCTTCAAAGGAAACAAAACCAAAAAACCGTGACAGTGTTTTGACATACATTATCTATTTTCTTATCTCACTGAAAAGAAAAAAGGAAATGAAGTCACTCAGTCGTGTCTGACTCTTTGTGACCCCATGGACTGTAGCCTACCAGGCTCCTCCATCCATGGAATTTTCCAGGCAAGAGTACTGGAGTGGGTTGCCATTTCCTTCTCCAAGGGGATCTTCCGACTCAGGGGTCAAATCCGGGTCTCCTGCATTGCAGGCAGATGCTTTACTGTCTGAGCCACCAGAGAAGCCCTTAAAATGGAGAATGTCATGCGAGAGCCAATATCCAATGAAAGCCAACTGCTCCCAACTCAATCTCTTGCCTTCAGATCCTTTGGTTGGCTGGCCGTGTAGACCCGCCAGATGCTGAGAGAGTTATTTCCCCGTGTGGGGCCCCACACAGACACTAGCTCAGGACAGCTGGGACAGAAGTCGGCAACTCTGAAATGGACCTGTTACTTGGCTCCTGAAGCATCTCTACCTGGGGTCAGCTTTCACGCACAGGGCGCCCATGGTTATCCTGGTCTAAACACAAACTATCATGTCAGAGTGAGACCTCCCTCACCTCCCGAAGGCCATCTCTTGGTCACGTTGCATGGCCACGACCACCTTTGGTGAATGCTGTCATCTGTTTGCTCCTCACCACCCTGGTGTTGGTAGTAGCTTCAGTAAAGCTTCCCTGAGAGCTCAATTGGCAAAGAATCTGCCTGCGATGCAAGAGACCCTGGTTCGGTTCCTGGGTTGGGAAGATCCACTGGAGAAGGGATAGACTCCCCATTAGAGTATTCTTGGGCTTCCCTGGTGGCTCAGCTGGTAAAGAATCCACCTGCAATGCGGGAGACCTGGGTTCGATCCCTGGGTTGGGAAGGTGTCCTGGAGAAGGGAAAGGCTACCCACACCGTATTCTGGCCTGGAGGATTCCATGGACTTTATAGTCCACGGGGTTGCAAAGAGTTGGACACGACTGAGTGACTTTCACTTTCTTTTCAATAAAGCTTGGAGGAGAGAGGGGAGGGGCCCTTCCTCTGTCCAGTTTTGCTCAGCGTAATGCTCAGCAAGTCCCAGCAAGTGCGCTTGATTCCCTTTGTTTTCTCAGAAAGAGGAGCTGCAGAGCAAAGGGAACGCCTGCCTCGTTTTCCTACAAGGAGAACCCATATAGAGGGTGCACGCCCACTGGCGCGCGATGTGGATTTGCTGTTGACCGGAGAGGGTCTCCATCTGACTTTTCCCGTCTTCATGCCCTCAGGTTTCTTTCTGAAGATGTGTGCTTAGTCGCTCGGTCGTGTCCGACTCTTTGCGACCCCATGAGCTGTAACCTTCCGTGCTCCTCTGTCCAGGCAAGAATACTGGTGGGTTGCCATGCCCTCCTCCAGGGGATCTTCCCAACCCAGGGATGGAACCCAGATCTCCCGCATTGTGGGCGGATTCCTTACCAGCTGAGCCACCAGGGAAGCCTCTTGAAGATGAGGCAGCTTAACTCTCCAGGGGCTACCCCAGTATAAAAACAACAGCCAATCCTGGTTGCCTTCTGGCTCAGCCAGACCGTGGGCGAGGGTGGGTCCTGGGCGATTGCCCTTCATCCTCCCAACAACTCTGCCGAGGTGGGCTGTTGCAGTTCTCGTATTGCTGGTCAGGAAACTGGGGCATGAAGGCAGAGGTCTTGGGGGCCCTAGGTCACCCGCTGTGACCAGGAGGCTGGATAGGATGGAGGCTTCTATTGTCTCAGTTCCATTCAGTGCAGCCGCTCAGTCGCGTCTGACTCTGTGAGCCCATGGACAGCAGCTTGCCAGCCTCCCTGTCCATCAGCAACTCCCGGAGCGTGCTCAAACTCATGTCCATCGAGTCGGTGATGCCATCCAACCATCTCATGCTCTGTCGTCCCCTTCTCCTCCTGCCCTCAATCTTTCCCAGCATCAGGGTCTTTTCCACTGAGTCAGTTCCTTGCATCAGGTGGCCAAAGCATTGGAGTTTCAGCTTCAGCATCCGTCCTTCCAATGCGTATTCAGGACTGATTTCCTTTAGGATGGACTGGTTCAGGTGGGTCCATTAGCTGGAGATGGAACATAAAAATTGGGTAAAGACGCCTGTGACTTACAAAGTCCCTTCATACTTGTCTATTTTCCCTTCAGAATAGTCTTCTGAGGTTGAGTGGTGCTTGGCATCATCTCTGTCAGATCAAGAAAAAGAGGCTGAAAGTGATTAAGTGACTTGTTAAGGTTCCAGGGGGGCTTCCCTGGTGGCTCAGTGGTAAAGAGTCCACCTGCCGATGTAGGAGATGAGGGTTTGATCCCTGGGTTGGGAATATCCCTTGGAGGAGGAAATGGCAACTCACTCCAGTATTCTTGCCTGCGGAGTCCCATGGACAGAGGAGCCTGGCGGGCTACAGTCCATGGGGTCGCCAAAAGGCAAAAAGTTGGACATGACTTCGTGACAACATAAGGTTTCAGGGCAGAACGGGGCAGTACTGGGACCTGAACTTAGATTCTCCTGACCCGATTTCAGTGTTCTTCCTCCCACCACCACCCCCAACCCCTGCAAGAGGAGGAGCTGTGTTCCTTTGCCCATGGCCGTGACCTTTACTTTAGGAACTGGGTCTGGCTGGAGCCACGTTGCCCAGTCCCTCGGCTGATGCTCGTGGAAGGTTGACATGCTTGACATGAGCGTGGAAGGTTGACATGCTTGACATGAGCATGGAAGGTTGACATGCTTGACATGAGCGTGGAAGACTGACGTCGACCCCACAAGTCGTCTTGTCCACTCCTCAGCCTTTCGAGAGCCTGCCCAAGACCAGACCCTCCAGACGGGAGGTTGTGCCCCACTGGCCTCTTGGGCAGAGGCTGAGAAATTGCTTGGTCATGGTGACTGGACTGCTCAGAGGTGTGCCCGCTGGCCGAAGGCTAACTCAAAAGGCCTGCTGAGAGGTGCGGCTCCCCAGGGGTAGGTGCCACCCAGAACCTTTGTCCCAGGCGTCACACCTCGAGGGCATTGTGCCGAGGCAGGCATTTTGGAGGGGTTGGGCTCTGGCAGGCAGGCAGGCTGCAGGCAGCCGTGCACCTTGGGTTGTGAAATCCGAGATGCTCTGGCCTGGGGCCAGCTGGCCCGTTTGCCGTGATCACAGTCGCCCGGTGGCCACTGCTTTTTCTTTTCCCGTGGTCCAGAACCTCCAGCAGGCAGGTTTCGTAAGGAAGGTAAACAGAACCCGAGTCCCCGCAGCTCCGACACTAAGCCGGGTGGCTCTCCTATTTTACAGAACCATTGTTCCAGACTTCTTCGTCGGGCAGGAGCCGTGGCACCCCTCGGGGGACTGGTCCACCTTCCCGGAGTGGTTGAAGACCAGAAATGCCAGAAAGATTGATAAGTAAGTTTACGAGTGTGTCACCAGCCGGCATGGCGGTCTTAGTGGAGCCCCCAGGGACCCAGGAAGCAAGAGGCTGGAGGGAGGGGAGGGTCTGGGTTCTCCATCACGTAGGACCTTAGAGGCCACTGCTCACCGAGTCCTTCCTGAGGCAGGAAGACAAGGTCTGTGCGGTGGAGGGGTAGAACCCCACAGGCACCCTGCCACCAGCAAGCTCACTTGCTTTGCCTTCTGGGAAGTTCTTCATAGCACGGATGCTGAGGGAGCTTTCTTGAAGTCCCTGGGGTCCCCTCTCCCTTGGGCCCTCGGGGGCCATAGATCAACATGCCTTCCTTCTCCTCGGGCTACAGAACCGCTTGAAACAACAGGCAGAGAAGAAGAGAGACTCGAGAAAACCTCAGGCCCATTTCTGCTCAGCGGATCAGAAATGAAGCCTTGAGTGCCGTCCTCCCCCAGCGATCCTCCCCACCTCCCTGGGGAAACTGCGGGTCTTTAGACCAGACCCTCTAGACTAGGGCTGCTGTTTTGCCAGGGTCCAGGGAACAGTGGGAAGAAAAGTAGGGGGCGGGAAATCCCTCAGATTGCAGCCTTTCATTGAATTGGCTCCAGCCAGTCCAGAAGCAAGGACCAGAATGCTCAGCTGCCACTCGGATCCCTTCTCTGTCTGGAGGGAGAAGGATGGAGCGGGGGAAAGAGGCGGGATGTTCTCCAGGGCCAAGCTCCTCCTGAGTTAGAGACCTGAGTCCCGGGCAAACGACTCCACCAACCCCTAGGCCTCGTCTCCCATCACTGGACTTTGTCCTGCCACGCATGTGAGCCTCGTGTTTGATAAGTTGTCCCCAAGCCCAGGCTGGGGCAATTGCAATAACAAGGCTCCCTGCCGGTGGCCACCTGGTCCCTGGACTCTCTGCTCCTCTAGAGCTGACCCCGGGCTGTGGGCCCCTCTGTCCCCCGACCTGGGGGACCCCACACTGACCCCTGCCCCCAGCCCCCAGGGGCCGGAGAATGGAGCTTGCATCAGACAAAGGTGTGGAGATGGGCATCCCGGGGATACCTTCTGAGCTGTGAATCAGCCTTTGCTCAGAGTCAGAAGATACCTCCCCAGCCTATCCGCTGTCCGCTGCGGCTCCTCGGCCCCGCCTCACTCCCCACGCTTGCCGGTGTTCTGGACACCCTCTCTCTGGGTGCCTGTGCGGAGCAGCCACGACGCTCTATGGCTCAGGCCAGGGTCTCCCTCGGGCCCCTACACAGTCCGTCAGGCTGGGGAGGTGCTGCAGGCTGCCCTGGGAGCTCCCCTTTTGCCAGAGTGTATCAGCAAGAGTAACAGCCTCAGGGTCTCACTTCGGGGGAGACCAAGGCCAGCGGCTCCCTTTGGAATTGCCTCTGGGGTGTGAAGCACCTTGTCTTGCATCCCATCCCGGGGGATCTCACTGCAGGGGTACGGAGGCCCAGCTCCCTCGCCCCAAGCTGGGGGACCCTCAGAGGCCACCCCAGCTCCAAGCTTCCCGAGGAGCCAGGTGAGGCTTTTGTAGAGACTGCCACTCCCCACTTTCTGTCCCCATCCTGCTTTCTCCCTTCCCCAGGGTGGACCCCGAGATCACTGGGGACCCAAGCTCCCACACGTTTATCCATTTCCAGGCCTCCCTCCTGGGGCTTCAAGCTGCAAGCCGAAGAAAAACAAAATAAGCAAAGAGTTAAGAGTAAATTAGAAGTTGAAATACAAGAAAACCCAAGAGCCTGGGATGTGACTATGAAATTCAGCTTTGTGTGGGGAGGTGGGCTGGGGAGACTAGTTAGGATGTTTTGAGGAAGAGCCCACGGGGCTGCCTCCCGTTTGTGAGCTCAGGTCTGGGTGGTCCTTTCTGGCAGGCATCAGAGCAGCCCAGAGGGAACCCTCCACAGGGGATAAGGAGAGCCGCACCTTTTCAATCAAAATGAGACATAAAACGCAAGCACTACTTTGGAAAGTAGACTGAAGTCCTCGTGCATGGTCAAGTCTTTTGTTTGAAAGGAAAGCCATCTTGAACTTACTGCTTAAGCAGTCGTGGGATTTGTTGGCTGACAGGACCGTAAAGAGGTAGTTTCTGGCCCTGAGCGGTGGTTGATCCGTAGCTCAGAAGGCATCCCCAAGATTCGACCTCCACACCTTTGATGCTGGCTCCATTCTCAGGCAGTGTTTGCCTCTGGATGACAAGATGGCTGCAGCAGCTCCAGCCTCCTGTTGACGCTTTTCCTAGCAACCCAGCAAAATTCCCATTTTGTCCTGATGGTTATGATCGGGTCACATGTCCATCCTTGAACCATTTGTTGTGGCCAGAGATCGTTTATGCTCTGACTGGCCAGGCCTGAGTCACATATTACACTCCTGGAACCAAGGCCCCCAAGGTATATGGACCCAGCATGGGGAAGAGAGATTCGTCTAAAGCTAAATCCTGGTGTTCCTGGGAAAGTGGGGAATATTTGCAGCGACAAAAGCAAAGATAAGGTCACTTGAGTCAGTTAAAGAATTTTTACAGAAATGCCCTCTTCCTTCTTGTCCTCTCCAATTAAGGCACTTATTCTTAAGATCAGAGCACTTGAGAAAAACCAAAATGACACAGACAGTGGCTTATTCTGTTTCATTTTGCAGAATTACTCAGTTACTGCTCTTCTAACATTGTGAAACTACTTGCACCCAGAATGGTATGATACGAACGTTTAAATATGTTCCAAGATATCTTATGATTAAAGGAGAAAAAAAGTGCAAGAGAATTGTTTTCTCTCTCCCGTTCTCTCTTTTTTATCCTTAATTGCAAACAGACAGCATTTCTTTCTTATCAGAACAAGCAGAACTTTCTGGGCAGGGCTTGCAGCCCTACCTCCATTTTGGCATCTTGCGTCTAAAAAAAAAAGTTGTACGAGTTCCAAATAACCAGTTTGCAAATGAGCCATTTGTGAGAGGAGGGCCGCTGTCCCGGGTCCCCTCGGGCTTGCCTTGTCCTTGTGGCTTTCCCAACACCGCTGGGCTCCTGGGCACCAGAGGAAAGAGGTGAGGCAGAGTTAAAGCGTTGGGCAGGGAGCACAAACGTGCCTGGTCAGACAGGGCTGGGGAGCTGCCTCCTGGTTGCGGCTGGGCCCTCCTGGGGAGGAGAGAGAGGAGCTGGAGGTGCTTTCTGGGGCAGGACTTGGATCAGGCCCTCGAGCTGAGCTGCAGTCGTTGGCTTTGATTCCGAGGCTGTGGGAGACTGTTGCTCAAACTTGTCCTGTTTGTGCCGCCCTGTCGGGTGGTTGGAAGAGGCTGGGCTTGGCAGGGAGACTTCCCGGGGGATAGGGCACTGGTTACTCATCAGCTGGGCAGGAGGGCAGGGCTCTGAAGGTAGGAATCTCAGAGCCTCCCAGAACAGCTGCTGACAAAGCCCTGTAACCATTGGCACTTGCTGCCCGGCTCGCTTTCAAGGGGCCACACGATACCTTTTTTTTTTTAGGTCCCCTCGGGCTTGCCTTGTCCTTGTGGCTTTCCCAACACCGCTGGGCTCCTGGGCACCAGAGGAAAGAGGTGAGGCAGAGTTAAAGCGTTGGGCAGGGAGCACAAACGTGCCTGGTCAGACAGGGCTGGGGAGCTGCCTCCTGGTTGCGGCTGGGCCCTCCTGGGGAGGAGAGAGAGGAGCTGGAGGTGCTTTCTGGGGCAGGACTTGGATCAGGCCCTCGAGCTGAGCTGCAGTCGTTGGCTTTGATTCCGAGGCTGTGGGAGACTGTTGCTCAAACTTGTCCTGTTTGTGCCGCCCTGTCGGGTGGTTGGAAGAGGCTGGGCTTGGCAGGGAGACTTCCCGGGGGATAGGGCACTGGTTACTCATCAGCTGGGCAGGAGGGCAGGGCTCTGAAGGTAGGAATCTCAGAGCCTCCCAGAACAGCTGCTGACAAAGCCCTGTAACCATTGGCACTTGCTGCCCGGCTCGCTTTCAAGGGGCCACACGATACCTTTTTTTTTTTTGGTCGGGAGGGGTGGGGGGTTGTGCTGTGCAACTTGCTGGATCTTAGTTCCCTGACTGGGGATTGAACCCGGGCCCTGGCAATGGAGATGCTGAGTCGTAACCACTGAACCACCCGGTTATTCCCCTTGAATGACTTTCCTTTCTGTTTCTTAGAGAGTTCGATGCAGTCTTGAAGTATCTGAAGCAACAGTGTCAGGCCAAGAGAATCGGTGTCGTGGGATTCTGCTGGGGTGGAATTGCCGTTCATCATCTGATGTTGAAATATCCAGAGCTCAGGGCAGGGGTGTCCGTCTATGGTAAATCTGCCTTGTGTGTTTTTACACAGTGAAAGCCGGAGCGGGTGTTGAGGGACAATGGCCGCAAACCTCTTCCCTAGCTGAGGGTCCCGGATGTAACACAAAACCCAGTTGTGTAGAGATGTTGTGCTGATCTTCAGGAAACGGTTTTAAGAATCTGAAGCTAGAGGCGGATGTGTGTTCTAGCTGACCAGAGGAAACGAGGGCCCGCAGTGTGCCTTTGGGAAAACCCCCCCAACCCAAAGGTTCAATTTTTCACCCAGGATGGAGGGGAGAATGTTTCTTTCCATGATAACAGTTAATATCAAACAATATCGTTAGCCACAGCTTTGAAAAGATTTTTTTTCTAAGATATGAATTCTCAACTACTCACACGTGTGCCCTCCTGCATACGCACACGCACATGCACACGCACACACACACACACGTTTCCCAGGTGGCGCTAGTGGTAAAGAATCCGCCTGCCAATGCAGGAGATGCAAGAGATGCAGTTTGATCCCTGGCTTGGGAAGATCCCCTGGAGGAGGAAATGGCAGCCAGCTCCAGTATTCTTGCCTGGAGAGTCCCCATGGACAGAGGAGTCTGGTGGACTCTTTAGTCCATGGTGTCGCAAAGAGTTGGACACGGCTGAGTGGCTGAACACACGTACATGAAGAAAGGGAAAACCCACTCTAAAACGTAAATAGCAACATAAACGTTTCATCCAGATAGACCAAAGGTATCACAGCAGTGACATAAGAACGTTGTGATCTGTGTCAGTCAGTCAGTTCAGTCTCTCAGTCGTGACTCTTTGTGACCCCATGAGCCGCAGCACGCCAGGCCTGTCCATCACCACCTCCCGGAGTCTACCCAAACCCATGTCCATCGAGTCGGTGATGCCATCCAACCACCTCATCCTCTGTCGTCCCCTTCTCCTCCTGCCCTCAATCTTTCCCAGCATCAGGGTCTTTTCACATGAGTCAGCTCTTCGCATCAGGTGGCCAAAGTATTGGAGTTTCAGCTTCAACATTGTGTACAGAAACATTATTAAGATGTGAAACGTTTGACTTTGGGTTTTTTTCATAGTCATATATTCCACAGTTATGCTAGAGATTCTTATTTAGCTTAATGGTTCCTCACTGTGGTATTTTCACTTACTTTTAGCCTTTAAAAAGCCCTTTACCTGTTAACTTATACAAAGGTGTTAGTAAGTAGCAAGTTGGTGCTGTGCGCTATGGGGCCGGCCACCCAGGCGCTCCGCCGTGGACTGCTCGCCGCCGCCCCCTCGTGGTCGCTGCTGCGAAGTGCCGACTGCGGAGCCGAGCTGGTCTTAGAGCCCTGGGGTCTCAAACGGCGGTCCAGCCACCCAACCTGGCCTTAACGGGATAGTGCAGAAAGCACGGCCCTCTTTCCCATGGCTCCTGACCTTCTAGAGAAGAACTGCAGCTAAAGGGGGGCTCTCCGGGTTACCTGACTTTGCTACAGAAAACGGGGAAGTTTTATCTCCTCCCTCCTAGCCAGGATCCCCCATGACCACCCTTGAGCCAGGCTCCTCCGTGAGTCCTCTGTCTGCCTAGGTCCCGGCCTTGGGCTCTGTCCTTGGCCCACTGGGTCAGTTTAGCAAGAATCCTCCACCCTCGATACGTGATCAGACTCCTCATGCCGCACCCTCGATGTCTTGTCACCCTGGCCCGCCTCCAGCAAGCAGAAAGTGTTAGTTGCTCAGTCCTGTCCGACTCTTTGTGACCCCAAGGACTCTCCATGGACTGTACCTCTGTCCATGGGATTCTCCAGGCCAGAATACTGGAGTGGGTAGCCTTTCCCTTCTCCAGGGGGTCTTCCCGACCCAGGGATCGGAGCCGGGTCTCCGGCACTGCAGGCAGATTCTTTACCGTCTATGCCACCAGAGAAGCCCTGTCTCCAGCGAAGGCTTTGTCAAATGCTGTCTGGCCAGCATCCCCTTTCCGCTTGGTCCCTTTGTGACTTTCCATCCCACCAGCCCTCACCCTGCTTTATTGTCAGTAAATCCCTCTTGTCCTTACAGTGTAGTTGAGTCTGGTCTCCCTCCCCCGCTGCAAATTCTCATTAAATAAAATCATCCATATTGCGTTTCATAGGTGCCAGAATAATCTTTTCTTAAAGCTCCTCTTGAGCTTCCCTGATAGTTCAGCTGATAAAGAATCCACCTGCAATATGGGAGGCCCTGGTTCGATCCCTGGGGTCAGGAAGAGCCCCTGAAGAAGGGAAAGGCTGCCCACTCCAGTATTCTGGCCTGGGAGAATTCCATGGACTGTATAGTTCATGGGGTTGCAAAGTCAGACATGACTGAGCGACTTTCACTTAGAACTTAACTCTCTTATTTCAAAATATCAGTGGATGGCAAAACTTTTACAGATTTTCCTATAGGACTGAGCACACCCACAGTTGTCTGAATCTGTGAGGATTTTGACTAAATGATCTCTAAATTTCTAACGGCACCTTTAGAAGGATAAAAGCTCATTATTATAAGTGACCCACTAGGACCCTGTGCTCTCCCCGGGGACTTCATACGCTTGGTCTCATTTGAGCACAAATACCCCGTCAAACACTGAAGTCAGAACCTTGGGGCTTGAGTCGACTGTGAGAAACTTCCAGAACAGCCCTGGTCAGATGGTCCAGGTTAGAAAGTTATCAGTTCTTGGTAAATGAAGTCACACCCCGGGGGGGGGGAGCATTTTTCAGGCTGCTCCGCTGCATCTTCACCAGCCAGGCAGCCGGCAAGGTCTACAGGCATCATTTAATGGCCTGATTCCTGGTGATGAGGTGGAGAGAAGGGAGAGCTGACTCAACAGCCTTCTCTTTGAGCCCAGTTGTATGGGCCAGGCCACTTCTGTGGAACTGCTAAAAAAGAAGAGAGAGAAAACCCCCACAGCACATCTTCCTTTGGAAAATCAAACTCATTTTCTGTGGTTGCGTACGGGATTCACACCCTCGTGTCTGCCCCTTCTCCAGGCATCATCAAAGACGCTGAAGACGTGTACGGTCTGAAGAATCCCACGCTGTTCATCTTTGCTGAAAACGATGCTGTGATTCCTCTCGAGCAGGTAAGCTGGCATCTTGTTTAAGAGGACGACTTGACATTTCGAGGAAGACATCCCAAAGGATTTGTGTGTTGCTCCAGATAGTTTTCAACATTGAAATTTTAAAAGTGGGTTTTCTTTTGGGGGGAACTGTAACCCTAGAGGGCTACTGGCATGGAGGCTCCTGGTAAGCAGGCCTTGCCTCCCTGTGCCCCGCGTGTAATCCACCAATTACCATAAGTTCTCTGTCCTTGAAGACATGGCTTTGTTAAATCCAGTATGTTGATACGGAAAAGACAGAAGGGAACTGTGGTTCAAAGCAGTTGTTTGGAAATTCCTGTGGTTATTCATAGCCTGTGTTGTCGTTCAGTCGCCAAGTCGTTTCCGACTCTTTGGGACCCCATGGGCTGCAGCACGCCAGGCCTCCCTGTCCATCACCATCTCCCGGGCTTTGCCCAAGTTATATCTATTGAATTGGTGATGCCATCCAAATACAATACATCATATTACAACCAATGCATTATATTAATGTGGAATATACATTTCAAACAACTTATATTTGAATCTACTAAAGTACAGATTAAATCCACTGAATATTGTGTGGTCAAATAGATTGAAGTATATTTTGAGTAATATGTGAATATATTAATATAACTTCAAAATAATGGATGTATCATTTTTATCAACATACTGCTCTGAATTCTCTCCTTTGTGAGAGGTTAGGATGGTGTCAGTTATAAAATTATAAGTGAAAGCTTCATTCTAGCTCTGGCGCTTAAAGCACGGACGTTAAAGCTCTGTGATGAGCATTCAGGGAAGGAGTGGACTGGAACATGTTGCTGGAGGGGTAACACCCTATCTTCATGACATCTTTTTCCAACCAGGTCTCTTTGCTGACTCAGAAGCTAAAACAGCACTGCAAAGTGGAATATCAAATTAAAACGTTTTCTGGGCAGACGCATGGCTTTGTGCATCGCAAGAGAGAAGACTGTTCGCCTGAAGACAAGCCGTACATTGACGAGGCGAGGAGGAACTTACTCGAGTGGCTGAACAAGTATGTATAGCCACGGCCGAGGGCAAACTTGCTCCAAATAGCTCTCATTCAGAAATGTGCTTTGACATGCTTAGATCATTTTACTTTCACTTTACAGAAAATAAATCAAGGGATCCTGAAATTCATCGTGTCATTTGAAACACAAATTCAGAAGGAAAAGTTAATGTATGAAATACTTCCATTTTTAACATGTGCCCAAAATAAGATTTTTAACAACAGGTCAGTACCTGAAGAATTTGGGCGATAGAGTAATATCCTAACTATTAGCAAAAAATCCTAGAGGTCCCCGAGGAACACGTGACTACTCAAGTATGGCCTTCCTGGCTTGAATTGAGCACATTCTCTAGAACAACTAAATTGACGAAACCATGAAAAGCATGAACTGTAAACTCAGGTAGAGCAAAAGCCCACCGTCATTGTACTTTTATCTCTGTCTTTACAGGAATGAATTTGTCATGATCATATACATATTGAGATTAAAGTAGGGTTCCATTGAACTAATTATATAAAGTTTATAAACTTGATTTTTTGTGTTTTTGAATCTGTGGCTTTTTCTAAAATCTAATAAACAATGGATGAGAGTTGCCATCTGGCTGTCTCGTGGTTTTTTAAACACGGCCATTTTTGGGGCCCCGGGGTTGGAGCTGCATCAAAAACTGCTCCTGTATTCAACCAGGAGGCTGGCGGTGCCAGGGGTGAAGCTTCAGTGTTTACATTGAAATTCATTAAAATGAAATCAAAGCTAAGGTATTTCCCTGGTGGGCAAGAGGTTGAGAATTCACCTCTTCACGCAGAGGGGTGTGGGTTCAATCCCTGGTTGGGGAGCTGAGATTCCCACATGCCTTGTGGCCCCCAAACCAGAACTTAAAACAGAAGCAATATGGTAACATATTTTAATAAAGGGCTTTAAAAAATGATTCTCATTAAAATCAAAGCCAAGCCCTGGCTCCTCAAGAGCCGCCTCCCGAGTCAAGCCTCGGTAGCCGCAGGTGGCCACGGCTTCTGAGTTTTTGCATCTGTGGCTGTTCCCACATGCCGTGGCCGCACCCTGCTGATGCCGTGAGACCTGCAGCCATCCTTCTCGGCTGCAACCTGGAGACTCCACCCGGCCGGGTCCTCAACCTTCCCTCCCACTGCCCCTGGGGTCTGCAGACACTGAAGCCTGCTTGTGTTCTCCCGGGGGCCTGGGCCCTGCAGGCGGTGCTCCTCACCAGCTGGGGGAAGAGGGCTTGCTTGGGTACTCAGCTGCGGGTGGGCTTTCGGCCCAAGGTGCGTGGGCTAATGGACCATTTCTTGTCAGGGCTGGGGTTTTGGGGTGGGGGCGAATCGGGGTCCTTCTATAAGATGGGGAGCGAGACGATCCTTTCAGCCGCAGGGAACCTCTTCTGGGCCTGCAGGAACCCAGGGAAGGGGTGGCGGCTGACTGAAGCTCTTCCTGGAGGGGCACCCGAGGGGCCAGGGCTGGAGGGCTGGAGGGCCGGCCCCTCTGGAGAGCGAGGGGGCCAGGGAGCAGAGGTGCCAGCCTGACCCCGTGGGGACGGGGAGGGGAAGGGTGGCTCTAGAGCATTAGGAAGGGAGCTGGGAGGACACAGGGTCACCTGAAGTTGCCGAGACCATGCAGGAGCTGGGATACCACAGAGAAGTGGGGCTGTGGGGGGCAGAGTTTGGTTTTGGTCCAGCCTGGAATATCAGGTCTTCTTAGGCTGCAAATAACAGAAAGGCCCACTAACAAACAGTGGTTCAGACGGTCAGAGCTACGGTGTTTCCAGTGGTCATGTACGGATGTGCGAGCTGGACCATAAGGAAGGCTGAGCACCAAAGAATTGATGCTTCTGAACTGTGGTGTTGGAGAAGACTCTTGAGAGTCCCTTGAACAGCAAGGAGATCAAACCAGTCCATCCTTCATTCACTGGAAGGACTGATGTTGAAGCTAAAACTCCAATACTTTGGCCACCTGGTGCAAAGAGAGGACTCATTTGAAAAGACCCTGATGCTGGGAAAGATTGAAGGTGGGAGGAGAAGGTGATGACAGAGGATGAGATGGTTGGATGGCATCACCAACTCAATGGACGTGAGTTTGAGTAAACTCTGGGAGTTGGTGATGGACAGGGAGGCCTGGTGTGCTGCAGTCCATGAGGCTGCAGAGTCGGATATGACTGAGTGACTGAACAGTAAGGAGAGATGGTGGTCTCTCCCAGACACCCTTAACCGGACCAGGAGTGGCTCAGGGCCTTCCTGATGTCAGGATGTGGTAGGTGCCTGCTGCTCTGGGCCTCTCTCCTCCAGGCTTCGTGGGGAGGGAGGGAAATCCTGTCGATTTCTGTTAGGAGGGAGCTCTCCCAGAACCCAGCCCCTCCTCCCCCAAGCTGTCCTCCTGCCATGAAGGAGGCCGAGTAAGCCTGAGCTGAAGGCGGTCCATGGTCAGGACTGACTGGTCCTTGGCGGACCCCAGGGCGGGCCCAGTGGAGGCCTCCTGGTGGGTGGGCAGTAGAGGAGCCCCACGTGGACCTTGGGATTTGGGAACCAACTGCCAGGTGGCTGTGCCCCACGTGGGCAGAGGCAGGTGTGGAGCAGGATGAGAGTGCGGTGGGCGGGGAGGGGTCCCAGTATCCAGGCTCCAGCGTGTCAAGCTCCCGTGTGGCTTTGGGAAACTTGCCCTAATGCTCTGACCTCGGGTGGTGGTGGTTTAGGTGCTCAGTCTTCTGACTCTTTGTGACCCCACGGACTGCAGCTCGCTAGGCTCCTCTGTCCATGGGATTTCCCAGGCAAGACTACTGAAGTGGGTTGCCATTTCCTCCTCTAGGGGATCTTCCTGACTCAGGGATCAAACTCGTGTCTGTTAAATCTCCTGCACTGGCAGGCGGATTCTTGACCACCCACACCCTCTAGTTCTTCTCAATGGGAAATCTACAAAATGAAGAAAGTGACATTATTTTGCAGATGGGTATGGGCTTGCCATCAGGTGCTGGTCAGGGGGCTGAGCTGTGGTTGCTTCTGACTGTATGTGTCAACCTGCCTTCACGGGTGCTGCAGAGGAGAGGGGCAGCGGAGCCTGTACTCAGGACCCAGAGGGCTTATGCTCTGTTCTGTGAGGTGAAATGGTGAGAGACTATTTTTTGGGTACCATCTCCAGATAGTGACTGCAGCTATGAAATTAAAAGACGCTTGCTCCTTGGAAGAAAAGCTATGATCAACCTAGACAGCATATTAAAAAAGTCATTACTTTGCCAACAAAGGTCAGTTTAGTCAGAGCTATGGTTTTTCCAGTGGTCATGTATGGATGTGAGAGTTGGACCATAAAGAAAGCTGAGCGCCGAAGTGGTGATTTTGAACTGTGGTGTTGAAGATTCTTGAGAGTCCCTTGGACTGCAAGGAGACCCAACCAGTCCTTCCTAAAAGAAATCAGTCCTGAATATTCATTGGAAGGATTGATGCTGAAGCTGAAACTCCAATACTTTTGCCACCTGATGCGAAGAGCTGACTCATTGGAAAAGACTCTGATGCTGGGAGGGGTTGGGGGCAGGAGGAGAAGGGGACGACAGAGGATGAGATGGCTGGATGGCATCACTGACTCCATGGACATGAGTCTGAGTAGGCTCCGGGAGTTGGTGATGGAAAGGGAGGCCTGGCATGCTGCAGTACATGTGGTCGCAGAGAGTTAGACACGACTGAGCGACTTCACTTTCACTTTCAAGGGGGCAGGGTGAGGATGCAGAGAAGAGGTTCTACCCCTGCCCTAGGGCAGCTCGCTCCTGCTCCGTGCCGTGCCGTGGCTGCTGGCAGGAACTCCTGTCACCGTCACCTCCAGGGGCCAGGCTGGAGGCCGCCCTGGAGCAAGGCCCTGGCTGTGCCCAGAGGAAAGCGCCCCGCAGGGCCCTGCACGGCGAGTCGGTGCTTTGTCCTGGAAATGACGCTTCTTTCTGTTCACGGGCCCGAGCTGCTTACATGGCCCACTGGCCACAAGAATCCAGAAGTGTGACCCTGTCGGGTGCCCAGAAAGTGCTGGTGTGACAGACATGCACAAACTCTGTGGCTTAAGGACAGATGTGTGGCCCCACGGTTCTGTGGACTGGAGGCCCAGGTTGGTCAGTTGGTTTCTCCACTCTGGGTCTCATGAGGTCCAAGTGCAGGTGCTAG
This sequence comes from Cephalophus harveyi, assembly GCA_006410635.1. Classification (NCBI taxonomy): domain Eukaryota; kingdom Metazoa; phylum Chordata; class Mammalia; order Artiodactyla; family Bovidae; genus Cephalophus; species Cephalophus harveyi. The sequence continues at coordinate 560,462 of SJYT01018762.1, forward strand.
CTGGCCAGGCTCTGGGGAGGATCCGCTTCCAGATACAGTTGACTGTTCAACAACGGGCTTGAACTGCAAGGCTCCTCTTGCAGATTTTGCAAACGAGGTTTCTCAATAGTAAACCCAACAGTACTACATGTTTGATGTTGGCTGAATGCTCAGATGCAGAACCGGGCCCATGGAGGACAGGCTGTAATTTTTTCTTGCATTTTCAACGGCACAGATGGTCAGCGCCCCAACCTGCGTTTAAGGGCCAGCTGTTCCTTGCAGCTTAGGACCGAGCTCTCGTTTCCTTCCTCAGGACCTAGAGGCCTTCAGGGCCAGCAGGTGGGCGTCCAGTCCTTCGCACCTACCTGCCTCCCCCTTCTGCTGTGGTTGCATGGGGCCCGCCCACATCATCTTTCTAAGGTCTGCCAGCTCGTACTTCACTCCACTTGCAAAGTCTCTTCACAGCAGCACCTGGATTAGTGTCTGACTGACTGCACCACCAGGCTGAACCCTGGTGTACATTCCTGCCTACCACAGGGAAGGGGGTGGGTGCGTGAGACTCTAGGTGGGAGCACGGACGCTGGAAGTCCACACGGTCAGCTTCAGTTGTTTCTGAAACAGGAGTTGAGATTATAATGCAAGCACTGATAAAGCTCTTAGTGCTTATCTTCAAATCATCTGCTGTATGAACCAGAGTTTATTTCAGGCTGGTGCAAATTATGTAGCATCTCTTCAATCTGTTGATGACCAGCACTACTTATGAAGATTAGACGTACTAACAGAGCAGTTCTCAATCATTTTGATTCCAAGATCCCTGAATACTCGTCAAGACCTGCGAAATGCCCTACCCTCTGCTGCTTGTTTATGCCAGTTACACTGACTGGCATTCAATGTGTTAATGTAAGTTTATTTTCCAAAATGAAAAAAGGGAGTAGCAGCATTATTTTCCACTTTTGCAAACCTCAATGCCTCTCCTTACAGGGGACAGAAAGTTCTCCTATCTAACATGTGCTCAGTCCCTCAGTTGTGTCCAACTCTTTGCGACCCCATGGACTGTAGGTAGCCCCCCAGGCTCCTCTGTCCGTGGGATTCTCCAGGCAAGAATACTGGAGTGGGTGGCTATTTCCTTCTCCAGGGGATCTTCCCGACCCAGGGATCAAAACCACGTCTTCGACACTGGCAGGCAGTTTCTTTACCACTGAGTCACCTGGGAAGCTCTATTTCTGTGTGATAGCTTATAAAGATCAAGCCATTTAACAAACATCAAATAGGGACTTCCTTGGTGGTCCAGTGGTTAGAACTCTGCTTTCACTGCCAGGGGCTGAGGTTCCATCCCTGGCCAGGGAACTAAGATCCCAGAAGCTGAGTGGCATGGCCAGAAAACAATAAAGCAGCTGAGTGGCACCACCAGAAAACAATAAAGAACTCGCCTCCAATCCCGAACGCTGAATAAAGCTGGAAGAGCAGGAACTGGGAACCAACAGGACAGTGTTGGGTCCTGTGTGGGGATGTGGCCTCAGGGTCAAGGGCTTTATTGGCATATGTTGCTGCTGCTGCTGCAAAGTTGCTTCAGTTGTGTCCGGCTCTGTGTGACCCCACAGACGGCAGCCCACCAGGCTCCTCTGTCCCTGGGATTCTCCAGGTAAGAATACTGGAGTGGGTTGCCATTTCCTTCTCCTATGCATGCATGCATGCTAAGTCGCTTCAGTCATGTCCGGCTCTATGCAACCCCATAGACGGCAGCCAACCAGGCTCCTCCATCCCTGGGATTCTCCAGACAAGAATACTGGAACAGGTTGCGATTTCCTATTCCAATACATGAAAGTGAAAGGTGAAAGTGAAGTTGCTCAGTCGTGTCTTGACTGTTCGCAACCCCACGGACTGTAGCCTACCAGGCACCTCTGTCCACGGAATTCTCCAGGCAAGAATACTGGAGTGGGTTGCAATCGCCTTCTCCAGGCATGAGACTGGGGTCAGCCAAAGCACAAGGGATGTAAATAAGCCATTTGGAATTGAAAGATAAAGGGCAACGTGGTACCTAGAAGAGGTGCTTTTCCTGGAAAGAATCAAAAGCATGTGAGCAACACATCTACGAGTTTGTTAATCAACTACACAGTTTCTTTCAACCAAAACCCTTCAGGAACGTCTGTGGTTCCCTGTTGGAGTGGTTTAGTCTTCATTCAACCACAAACCACTTCACGTAAGAGACTCTGGTTCAAAGCAAGCTGTTGGATGTTCTTCACAGGCTGAAATCCAGCCTTGTAAATCAACTCATCCAGACAACTAGGTCAAGACAGTTACCTGAGTCGGTCTGTGTCTGCACTGAAACCAAACTTGAAATCGATGCATTCTGATGCTGCACCAATAGGTAGTAAATTATAATCGAGCCACTTCAGAGGCCATTTCACGATGAGATGGGTACTAGGTTGCACGTTCATCAGGAGGAATGATGTTGGCATTCCCTGCTGTTTTCTAATGAAACCACCAATGCATCAACATGGAGCAAACACAACAACCCAACAGTTAAGACAGGCCAGCGTCCAGGTTCCCAGGAGAAACTAACGGCTCCAAACCCTCTCCCCTGGTGGCACAAGAGTGCACTTCATCCTCCAAGCAGCATGCTTTCAGAAAAGCAAACACAAGCCAGCAGGGGGCAGAACAGCATGGGGAGGGGGTACTCCAGAGAAGTCGGCCAGGGTGTCTGACCCCACTCCACTGAATGTTGGCCGGAAGACGCTGGCCAATGAGGCCATTTGTAAGATGTGAACAGTAAGAAGCCTTTCTCTATCGCAGGGTGGTAACAGGTGAAGCGCTCGGAACACAGCCTGGCCTCTGCCAAGGGCTATGCCACTGTGAGCCAGTACTGTTTAGTTGCCAAGTCACGTCGATTTGCTTCTTGACTCCATGGACCGTGGCCCACCAGGTTTCTCTGTCCATGGGGATTCTCCAGGCAAGAAGACTGGTGTGGGTTGCCATTTCCTCCTCCAGGGGATCTCCCAGACCCAGGGATCAAACCCACAGTAAGCAGAACTAACTCAATACCAACCTACACACATGGTAATTGCAAGGTGTTTCCTTCCACTCAACCCTTTTTTTCTGTTTCACTCTAACCTTCACTTGTTTTGTTCCCTGGAGAAAAGCCCAACTGGCTTCTGAATGACCTTCTAAGCACCTGAGGAGGGGCCAGTCTGTGCCCACCCGGGCCTTCTCTGCACGACACTGGCCAGGGCTCTGGGTGGAACCAGGCCAGGATAATGCCAGGGGGCTGTGTGAAGATCACACCATTAATGCTGGTCTACTCAGCACTGTGGGAACACCCCAGTCAGTATAATCGAACAGCACAGAAGACAGCCCACAGTCGTGGGCTGGATACTCATCTCTGAAGGGTCTCCACAATCAAAGATTCACCCATGTAGACAGATGCAGCACTTAAATGAATTTAATAGGACCAAGCCCATATTCCTCAATGTTAAAGTAAATCTTGAGAACAAACCAAATGTTTAAAACTGTTAAAAACAGGTCATACATTAAAAAAAAAAAAAAAAAAAAAAAAAACAACTTAAA
>SJYT01018762.1:564131-603979 GCA_006410635.1 Cephalophus harveyi
AAAAAAAAAAAAAAAAAAAAAATCAACTTAAACCCCTTCAATTAAGGCATTTGATGAATGTTATAGTGAATGTTTAACTTAAAGAGCAGAATATAAAGGCTGTTTAGAGTTCCCTTTAATATAATACAAAACCTTATGAAATCACACCTCTACACTTTCATGTCTCTAACACGTGAAACTATGGTTACCAAACAGCTACTGTTGTCACAGCATCTACTAGTGTCTGGGACGGGACGTAACAATAAATAGCTGTAGATGCAGCACAAGACACCCATTTATTTAGTCACAGGAGTGGATCTTACTCCTCATTTGACTCTAAATTCTCTCTTTACTCTTCAGATTCTCCAGGCTTACGGATGTCGTCAATCTTCAAAATCATTCTGACCATTTGTGTTGCAAGAGAGATCTGTTGTTTTTTGCCGATCAAAGTTTCTATGACATGTTGGTGTTTCATATCTGAAAAACACAAATTCATTATTCTGAAACAGCATAATCCGATCATTAATGGAAAGTGAACGTTGCTCAGTCATGTCTGACTCTTTGGGACCCCATGGACTGTAACCCGCCAGGCTCCTCTGTCCCTGGTGATTCTCCAGGCAAGAATACTAGAGTGGGCAGCCATACCCTCCTCCAGGGAATCTTCCCAACCCAGGGATTGAACCCAGGTCTTCTGAATTGCAGGCCGGTTCTTTACTGTTTGAGCCACCAGGGAAGCCCATTATCATTAATGCCTTGTTCCTATTTATGAAACAGAGTAAAACTTAAAAGACACAGAACTTTGAAAGCTACTAGTCCCGGTTATGTTTTCAGAACAATACAATTTCATGACTTCCCAGGACATTCTGGAATGTGGGCCTGGTTACTGGAGCACTGTGGAGGGCAGGGAGTCCTCTTCAATAACAGGGTGGGTTTCTCAGTGACTTGCTAAAGAGGCAATCATTCAGCAACTTCTCACCCCACAAAGTTCCCCACGCTGTCGGTTAGTAAGCCCAAAGTCAGATCAGACGGTGCCTGACATGTAAAGTTGCTTCAGCAAAAACCGAGACATTCAAGTTAAAGAAATGTAAATTGTCTGACAAGAAGTTGCTCCTGTTACTAAATCCTCGGGTTGTTAACCTAAAATCCAGAACACACCTGTAGTTCTGAGTAAAAAAAATAAGCCATCAGATTCTGTGGTCAGGATTAAGACAGAACCCCAGAGATGGCCCAACTAGTATGGAATCTGGGGATTCACCAGGACCACCATCCCACATGCTAGGGCTGCGCTACCTTTTCAGCGATGAATGATGAAGTGCTATGAAGCCACAGTACACACTCTATTTATAAAACACTCTCTGATTTACGGGATGCACCCACAGAATCAGCGGTAAACTGAAAATCAATTTCACAGCTGTTTTATATGACATACAGAACCCACACTGACAGACATTTATCTAAAAGAAATGAGATGGGAATGATTTTCTACAATGGAAACCACCTTTGGAATAAATACTGCATTGCAGTTTTTTGTTGTAGCTTGCTAAGACCAGCATCCTAACAATTTCCCAGGTAATTATATCAAACACTAAAACTCAGGACCTGGGTACCTGAAGCGTGTTCTAGAATTTAAAAAGCCAGGACCAGTTCATGGTACACGCTATGCAGCAATAATTCCCCAGCTTAGGTCAGACTGCACCCAGCGCCTCACCGTTGGTCCCCTTGTGCAGACAGTCGATCCCAAGGGCGGGGTTCACCTCCTTCACTTGTCTGGCCCGGACCTCGGTCATGGTCTGGATGGGGTTCATGCCGCTGTTCTCGGCGAGCGCCATGGGGATGACCTCCAGTGCATCGGCGAAGGCGCGCATGGCGTACTGCTCCAGGGTCGGGCACTGCGAGGGCACAGGGTTACGTCAGCGTACTCGACAGAACCTCCAGCAGCCATGTGCGGACATTACAGAATGACACCCTTGGACAAGCTAACTCAAGACGAGTCCTCAGAACAGGCTGTCACGAGTGCCGCTACAGGGCGAGGCTGCAGAAAGTACACGTCAGAAGTCAAGAGAGCCAGTCTTCCCTCTACACCTTCAGTTACAACATCTAAGCAATTCTCAATTCCAGTTAATACTAAGTGTGCAGAGATCTGTGTCAAGGCTGCAGTCTGAAAAAGGCTGACACACGCTGGCCTGTGGTAACCCGCATCCACATCCTCAGCCACAAGGATCAGCTCAGATCAAAGGCCCGGAGTCCAGCCCCTGCCGTACACCATGCGGTCGGTTACACGCCGCAGTCACAGGCCCTCACCTTGTCGGCCTCCTGGCTGACCGCCAGGGCGCAGGAGATCTCCGCAGCGCCCCCGCCGTACACCACGCGGTTGTCCCGGATGAGGTTGCGGATGACACACAGAGCGTCGTGAAGGGAACGCTTGGCCTCCTCGATGATCTGGGAAAGCAACGCTGCCCAAGTTAACGGTTCTATCTTCATTCTACTTTTCCTCCCTATAACGTACTTTGGGAAAAAACTCCCAAAATACCGGGCAGCCTAGGACTCACTCCAGGACATATGACCAAGTGGTGAAGGGGGGCTCAAACAAAAATGACAAAGCAACACCCTTACAATGAATGAGTCTTACTCATCGTGACGCACCAGAAACCCATCCCTGGAGAGTGGAGAGCACAGCCACTCTCCCCCAGGTCTGCGTTTCTACCTGAGACGGAGGAAAGGCAAGTGTGCCCTGTAGGCCCAAGAGTGGAATATGGTCTTCAGGGTTTTACATTGTGATGGGAACTTATTTTCTATTTTTATTTTTTGGGGGGCAGGGTGGGCAGGTAGGGGAGAGGCCTGCACTGCATGACTTGAGGGATCTTAGTTCCCTGACCAGGGATCGAGTCCAAGCCCCAGCAGTGCAAGAGCAGAGTCCTAACACTGGACTGCTAGGGAATTCCGGAGGTGTCCCTGCTTCTCCAAGAAGATGACCCCGTCCTTCTTCAAGTGTCCCAGCTAAATACATTATGTGAAAAGCCCAATCACATTCCAGAATCAGAAAAAATGCAGGACAAATAAGTGAGTCCTTACCATCTTATTCCCTCCTCTGATGAAGATGGTGACGGCTCTGGAGTTCTTACACTGCTCGATGACCAGCATCTTGTCTTTGGTGGTCCCAAATGAGATCTCTTTCACAAGACCCGCAAAGCCCAGCTTCTCAGCTGTGAGCTCTGAGAATCGAGGGACGATGCGGCCGCCTGTGGCAATGGCGATCAACTGATAGGAGGAATGGAAAGACCAGTGTGGTGAGCAGGGAACTCTAAACACCAGACCACAGATGAGCCGAACGTGACCCACGACCACCGTGCTCCCTAGAACCACTGCCCAATCCAGCCCAAGAATCAAGGTCCAGCCCAACGCCTTGTTCAGGAACAAGGTTCTGAAGGGCGGGCGACCTGCCACTATGACCCTGCACACATTCTCAGCTCTCCCCCTTCTCCTCCCGCCCCCATGAGGACCAACTAGGCCTTGTCTGTGGGGCCACAGACCATGTCTGGGCAGCTCTGAATGTTTATGAGGCTGACACAGAAGTGCACAACCAGTCTGCCAACTCAGAGGGCCAACCAGACAGCAATGAGAAAGGAAAGCACCTGAAAATGCCACGGAACACCAGAAACACATGCATAAATAGCAGGAAGATTCTAGCACTGTCCCCCCTTGCAGCTCAGCCTCGGGTCTGTGGAGCCTCAGCACAGTGTGGGAACCAGAGCAGGGCGAGGTCACAGGGGCTTCGAGCAGAGATGCTCCGTGAGCTCAAGCCCTGCATGCAGGCTCCTCGCAGGGGGCCTCCTACCTCAATTTCAGGTCCTCCGACCCAGCGAACCGCCGGCAGGTCATTCTGGAGAAGTAAATGATTCGCTTCATCGTCAAAGCCCCACTGGCAAATAGCTAGGTTAGCACCAGTTTCTTTAATCTGGGAAAGAAATGCCACAATCATGTTAACAAAAGTATTTTTTATGCTCTTCTATTGGAAAAAAGGTTGAAACCAAGGTGAGAAACACAGTTGGGTGTGTAGGTGGGAGCATTAAAGTACAGAAAAGAGAAAGAAATACACAAGTGGCTATGTTCTGTCAGCCCTAGTTAGTTTAAATCTCACTAGGAGCAGTCTTAAGGCGCACCTGCCGGATCATCTCTTCAAACTTCTCCTTCTCGTACTTCTGAAGGGCTTTGAAATCTTCCACAGACGTCACATCCAGCTTATGCTTCGTCTTTGGTTTTGGTGGCTCAAACGGACACGTGAGGATTGCAATCTTAGCATCTTCCACTTGCTGCAGGAAGAGACAGAGACGTATGAACTACCTGGAGGGCTCAAGAGGGAGAAGCCTGATGCCACGGAGGCACGGCTCACCTTGGGCATCTGCGGGTGACTGAAGTCCTTGTCCACAATCACACCCTTGATCAGCTTGGTGTCCTCCAGCCGCCCGCCCACCTTGCCTTCTACCTTGATGAGCTCGAAGTCAACATCCCTGCGCTGCATGTCGGCCACGGTGAGGACGGCGTTCACGGCGATCTCGGCCATTTGCCGGTGACAGCTGTTAACCCTGAGGAGACACACAACACTGACCTTTCCTGTTGACGACAGCGACTGCAGCCAGAAAGAACACGTGCTGCGAAACACAGCACGGCACAGCGTGACCCACAGGTATGTCACACAACTAACATGTTCCGCGTCCTCAGGGAAGAATGCCACCACTACCTGTACTTTCAACAGTCTGGGGAGGGACGATTAACCCGGGTCCAAGGACTCCAAAGGGAATCATAAACTGGAATGGGAAAAAAATTGTTAATAACTGAAATGTACTATTTTCTTCTAATATGAATGTACATGAAGAGACCACTAACGTATGCCAAGAACCAAAAATTTACCAAGACCACTACTTGGTAATACCACTAACACTTTCAAGCCAAAACAGAACAGGAAAGAGATGAAACCACCAAGGAGAAGCCAATCTGATCTATGGGACATGCACCACTCAACTTCTGAAGCAACTGCTCGAATTTCACATCTGATTCTGAAAAAACCACAAGGCAACTGTAGCCCTCCAAATACAGTGCCTGGAATCCTAAGTTACCTGGAAAAGATAGCCAAGAAACTACAAACATTGTGTGTCCTAAGTAACTGACAAACAACGTTTCACCTTATGTTGAGTGTATCTGGCCCTTGTTGGTCCATTTGAACATTTTCTATAGAAAACATCTATGTATACCGGAGTTTTCTAAAGACTTGCAATTAAAGCTTAGTCAACTTAGAAAGCAATAACACAGAATGTGTGCATTTCAAGAAAGGGTAACGCCCTCCTTCCAGGAGAACCAGAGTGTTGTACTTACAATAAAGGCCACCCCGGGCAGTCACCCCCGCCGAGGCGTGGTCTCGGCTCAGATCTGCGACAAGGGGACAGCTGGCACCACGGAGGACAGAAGGAAGCAGGCAGCTCTCCTGCACTTGCCCCGCCCTCTAAGTTGAGCCCATGCCATCCTTTAGGGCACAAAATACTTCCCAAATTGATGTGGATTAACACAAACCGTGCAATAAGGTACCTTACATTAGGTTTTTATACTACATTTTAACTAGAGCCCCTAAGTCTCCACTGTTGTTCAAGGTGAGCTTGTCCTGTGGCTGAGGCGGCTGAGTCTCCAGGGGACAAGAGCTGTTTTGTGTCTCCAAGACTCCAGCTCTAGGCCTGGCAAGTAATGAGCACTGTGTAAATGTTAGCAACAGCCAGTGTAAGACAATTTCAAGACTGCCCCTTCATACTAAACTAAAATTCTGGATCATTCAATTCCCTGTTGAATGAATAAGGAGCAGAACCTCTCCATTAAAATGCTTCCCAGCAAAGAAATGGTAGAAAGTGTTAGAAAAAATGAGTACTGCCCACTAGTAGGACCCTTTACCACTCTAGCCTATCTTGAGAAATAAAGAACTAAATAGCTTACAAAAACTATCAAGGGGACTTAACCAAACCTGGAAATCCAGCCTCTAACAAAAACACAAAATGCCCATGTTCATATTTGTAGTAAAGAGAAAGTAAACCCACATAACAAAACCAGAAGGCAGCTCATTAAATCAGGAGGAAGCCACCGTGGACAATTCTGCGCTGTCTTTAAGACCCAGCACACGACCACAGCCGCCTGCACGAACGCGCCCTGTAGCCCCGCACTGTACACGCACACTTTGGAGCCCAGCGTGGTCTTCGCCGTCTGGATCAGGGGCTCAGTGTTTTTCATGTCGACAAGGACACTGTCGCTGATCTTGTCCAGGTGCTCGATAGCGATGCGGGCGGCCTGCTCGTAGCCGTCGGCGATCCTGATGGGGTGAATGCCGCGGTCCAGCAGCTGCTCGGCCTCTTCCAACAGGGCGCCAGCCAGGACTGCGGACGAGACAGCACACCTGGCTCAGGAAACTGCTAGAACTCAGAACACATGAGATGCTGCCCTGGAAAGACCAAGGTTCCAGGTTTAAGCTAAAAGTGTCTCAGAGGTGGAGGCCATCCCTAAAAATGGAGCCTCGTGTTTTGGTTCTAACAGGTACACAGATGGACGCTCAACTCTCAGTGACGTACAGGACGCAAAGAACGTAATACACAAACATTTTTATAAGGGAAAAAAACTTCTTGTTTCCTAGGCCAAGGGTTTCTATTCAGTGAAATTTACGCTGGCATACAGAATTAAATAAAATTTGTTTACTATCCCTCCCATAACCTGTTGCCTTCCCCTCTCATTTTAGCATCACAAAAATTAAGTTTGAATGCTGCTGCACTCCAAGTACATCCAGAACAGTGTTTGGTTCCCAATGAATGTATAAGATATTTGCTGAATAAACTAATTCAAATTTCAAATGCATAAAAAATAACACTGAAGATATTCATCTTATCAATTCTCCCAAACTTAAAAAAATTTCAAACACTGAAAACAAGTTTCAAGAGTAATATAATGAATACTAGTTTACTTATTAAATCAGACATGTCACTCCTGAATATTTTAACATTCAGCTCCTAAGGACAGGCACAGTCTCCTGCATTGCTGTAACAAAACTGTCATGCTCAGGAAATCTTGACGTTGGTAAGATACTAATACATGACCCACAAAAGACCCCATGTGTCCCAAACATCCTTCAGAGCTCGGAGAAAGAAATCTGGCACCCAGCCAGGTTTCACGCACTCGAGCTGCTGTCGCTTCTCTTGAGCTCCCTGAATCCAGATGAGCTGCCTAACTCGACTCCCCACCCCCTTCCTCTTCTTTTATACTGACACTTGTGAAGCGCCTGGGCCATTTGTCTTGTATCGTGTCCTTCCACATGGATTTGTCAGACTGTCTCCCCATGATGTGATTCAGAATAAACACTCAGCAAGCATGTTAGGCTTGTAACATTCTTTGTGACCCCATAGACTGTAGCCCATCAGGCTCCTCTGTCCACAGAATTTTCCAGGCACAAATACTGGATTGGGTAGCCGTTCCCTTTCTCAGGGGATCTTCCCGATCCAAGGATCAAATCTGGGTCTTCTGAACTGCAGGTGGATTCTTTAACGTCTGAGCCACTAAGAAAGCCCTTAATATTAAATAACTCCTGTCAAATGAGAAAGGACATTTTCCCTTTTCTTACCAACCACTCCTGTGGTTCCATCTCCGATCTCATCATCCTGTGATTTGGACAGTTCAACCATCAGCTTGGCGATCTGGTGGTCAACGTCCATCATGCTTAAGATGGTGGCGCCATCATTGGTCACTGTCACGTCACCATCTTTATCCACCATCATCTTATCAAGCCCTAAGAGACAACCGTGCTTAAAATGACGGAGGGTAAAAAAAAAAACCCTACACTAAACCTATTAAACAGTTACCCTGACCTCGTGACCCAGTACCTATCTAGGAGCTTATTACAAATAATTCAACATACATGAAGGAATATCTCCATGAAGACCTTTTTAGATTGGCTAATGTAAAGCAAAACAGTGGAACAATTTAATGATGGCTAAAACCAGAGAAATTGCAAAAAAAAAAAAAAAAAAAATATGGAGCATCACTAAATGTAATGTCACAAAATATAATGTTGCAAAAGACAATAGCTATGATTTGGAAAATACTAATGAAATTATGTTAAGTGGAAAAAACACCCGGTCTAAATTTGGATGTAGCATGATGATTTGAACTGTGTTGAAGGTCTGGGATACATCCTAAACATCTGACCATATTAGGGGGAGGATGAGCCCCCCTGTCTCCTAACTTTCTGTAAACAGGTTGAATTGACTATCTTATACAACTTTCCTGAAAAACACAGAATGTTAAGTTTCTTACCGTTTGGTCCAAGTGATGTTTTCATTGTATTTGCTACAGCCTTTGCTGCCATTATATGAGACTAAATGAAAAAGAAAAAGCCAATACTCAAGTTAGACATAATTTTAAGTTAAGAACACATAACTGATGGCTGTAAAACTCACTTAAGACACAGCTTCTATTCTCTAGAAAAGGCAGCAGACAGGTCCACATTTACCTGTGAAAACTGCACAACTCCTAGTGTTAGAAGACAATTCTTGTGTAAAACAACAGAGCCAAGTGCTCTGTGCTCTCTCTGTAACCCTCAACACATCTAACGAGGCAGGTTCTCCCGGCCCATTCTACAGCCAAGAGCAGGGACAGTCTGACCCGAGAGGCCGTGCAGGACCATACGAAGCTGACTCCATGCGAGGAGTGCAGCCATCAACACACAACACCCTGAACTGTCACACCATGGTTTACTGTACACTCCTTTCCCCAAAGGTCCAGTCAGTACACAACCCACAACCCACCAAGGGAGTCAATGCAGAAAATAACAGAAGCCCAAATGCATCCTTCTCCCTTCCCATACATAGTTACACTCATATTCCCTCCAAATACCTCATTTCCTGTCTTCCTATTCCTGCCGTCACCAACCTAACTGATCCACCACACCAAACAGATTTCCAGGGTCTCTCATTCACCGATCCTTCACATTCATCCTCCATCCAGCTAAGTCATCCATTTTTCTGAATGTGTTGTTTTCCTCAGTCCCCAGCCCTTAAACGCGTCACCAGTACTCCGACTCTCAAGTCTGTAAGCTCCAGGTGTTCTTCAAAGTCTGAGACCTTGCTCTGTGCCAGTGAGGGCGGCCAAGGCCTGCTCCCCAACATGCCCTCTGACCCCTGAAGCCTTGATGAAGACCTCCGCTCATTAAATCCTGACCAGTTTACAAAGCAGTTCAAATGCAATGTTCTGTGCAGCCTTCCCTTGTCACCCCATCTCACAGGTTAACAAGACACAAAGTTCACTAGGTTTGTAAAAATACTGGTTATTCTTAAAATACATCTTTGACTGATAGGTCTGCACGATGAACTATGTAAAAAATAATGACCGCAAACAGGTGGTTCTTAACCAGGGGCGAATGTGCCCCCAGGAAACATCTGGCAATGCCTGGAGACATCCCTGGTTGTCACAATCAGGGAGGGAGCGTAGAGGGTGGAGGCCAGGTGCTGCTACCGCATCCTGTACAGGACAGACCTCACAACAAAGCAGGATCAGCCCCAAGGAGGAGCAGGCTTTAGACCACTGGCTGCAGAGTCAGACAAGGTGGGTCTGAACCCTGGTCCTGTTCTTTACTAGCTCCGGGGCCATGTTTCTCTGTAAGACCTGTCTCAAGAGACAGAGGATTTCAAAGATGTGGCAGAGGCAAGATCACCTGTGGCTTCTGATATACTGGTATTTTGGGTGCATGTATTGGGTGTTACTTTCTCTGCTGGTTGCTTCCCATGAAAAACAGAACTGAACATGTAACACAAGTGCTACCAATGGTCAAAGGCTGGGTGACCACATCTTAAGTTACCCCATTTAATTTTTGTCCTCTGCTTGACAGGGATGTATTGCCCCCACTGGAAAAGAAGGTGTAACTTGCTCTAAGTCCAACAGTCCGGGACAAACCTGTAGCGCTTAAGTAAAACCTCAAGACACTAAGGGACAGCTCAGACCTGATGACACGGTCATACACACCAGCTTCATGGATTCCACCCCAAATGCCACCTCCTCAGGTACAGCTCTACTTAAAGTGTTATTCTGTCCAACGCCCTGCAACGGCTCCCGCGCATCCCTGAGGATGACATCGTCACGTCAAGGCGCTCAAGAACTTCCACCTGTGTGAACCCCTGCAACTCAGACTACGCTGCTAAAACCAGACTGCTGTCTCCTCCTCCAAGGTGCCACGCGCTCCGGCTTTTGCTGCTCCTCTCCCTAGCAGCTAGCTCTCTCCCGTTCAAAACAGCGCTCCGTCCCGGACCAACGCCAATCCTCCCCCCGAAGTATTAAGGACGCGCGCTGACTTCTGACCAGCACGCACGCCCTCCCACAGCTGGAGACTCAGGTCACACACTGCTTGCGCTACGGTTACCGGTGACCACTTTTCACTCTTGCAGCTGTATTTGCTTCCTTAAAAGTGTACGTTTTTAACTTTTACGAGACCACACCCAGAACACGCCATGTGTAAAGGAACTCAAGAATGAAATTACGCTGTCAATGGCTAAGCCTTTAGGATGCCACGACGAAAATGACCCTCATTTTCCTTTGAGGCCGTTGCAGGGACACCGACTGAAAGTTAAGAGCCAGCGTCCTGACCGGCCAGGTGACCTGAGAACGCCCCCCTGCATCCCACTGACGAAAACGCTGTTCGGAATGCCCGCAGGCTGGAGAAACCAGTGGGGACGCGCCTTCACCGCCTGAGAATTCAAGCCGCCCCACCCAACTCTGAAGAGCGCCCGCGGGCCACCCTAATCCCCAAAGGAGACTAACAACTTAGACGTCGCTTTTCCCGGGCGCGGGGCGAGGGGCTGGAGACCAGAGGGGGCTCCCGCAAGCTCCCCCCGGAGCACATGGCAAAACGCCTCAGACACTGCGCAGGCGCAGAACCCCCGGCTCCGGCCGCCTCCCCCCATCCCACCGCCAGTGCGCCCCGGGCCCGTTACCTTGAGGGCCTCAAGCCCCATAAGACGAGACTTGCGGTCCTGATCCTTGATGATGAGGAAAGGACGGCCATATTCATCGAAGGCGAGGGTCCCCACGGAGGCCATGATGCGGCAGCAAGAGTTACACTCTCTCAATCGGCGGAGACCACGCCGGAACCCAGAGCCCGCCTTCCTCTCGCGGGAACGCGCAAGAGCTCGCGCAGGCGCAGTGCAGGCCGCCCGAGACCTATTTCTCACTTGAGACTAGTTTAACGCCAGAGAGTACCTTCTGGAAGCAACGACCTTCGGAAGCTTCTATCATCCAGGAAGCTCTGGGGGGGTGGAAGTTTGAAGACACAACGGGAACTTTAGAATCCAAAAGCCAGGAATATATGTAAATTAGACATTCATTAAAGCTTGAAAGTTGACTGTTTCTTGATAGTGTTTCCCAACGAGGAGCTCATTTACTTAGAACATTATTTTCTCCCTCGTTCCTCTCCCGGCTCTGGGAAGGTGGTAGAGCCCACTTCCGGTTTGCTAACTGCCGGAAATCTCGCGATGGATGGAGGCGGAGGTGAGGCCTGCCGCGCGCGGGAGCGGGCGGTTTGGGGCGCGGGCCCGACGTGGGGCTCGCCGTCAGTCCCCGAAGCAGCCTGTGCGAGTTGGGCGCGGCGGGGCGGGGATCCGCGGGCCGGTCCCCGGGCTCGCGGCCTGGCGTTCGGTGCTCCGTGTTCGCACCTGCGGGGCGTGCTTGTGCTTGGCCCTGGTTTCTGCCCGCCCGGAGCTGTTCTCAAGCGCCTTACGGCGAATCACTCATTCAGTTCGGCACGATATTCCAACCCGCGGGGGCCCTGGAGTCCCGCAGTCCCGGTTGGGGAATCGCAGCTCCGCTTCTTTTTCTAGCTGCGTCTTTGGGGAAGTGACCTGTCTGCAGCAATGGCAGTAATGACACTGCTGCTGCTGCTAAGTCACTTCAGTCGTGTCCGACTCTGTGTGATCCCATAGACCGCAGCCCACCAGGCTCCCCCGTCCCTGGGATTCTCCAGGCAAGAACACTGGAGTGGGTTGCCATTTCCTTCTCCAATGCATGAAAGTGAAAAGTGAAAGTAATAACACTAGCATCTCTCTTTACGGGTTCAGGGAGAACCGTGCCTGACCCTTGGCAAGCTGTGTGTAAGAGATCACTTGTTTTGCACAAATACTTCGGTAACTAGCCCAAAGTTAACGCAGCTCCTAAGAAGAAAATGGATCTGGCCTTGCACTGAATTTTCACCCCCTGAAGCCCGGAGTGGTGCTGCTTCTGAAAGTTTTTTCTTGGCAACCCTAGCGAAGTCCCAGGTCCTCTGAATCCCTCCAGCTGCTTTTTCTTCCTAGCGCTGATTATGACCTAATCGTTTGTAGGCTTAAATTGATTTGTTGTGGGTTTCCAGCCTCAGCTGGTAAACAGTTCGCCTGCAATGCGGGAGGCCTGGGTTCCATCCCTGAGTTGGGAGGATCTGGAGAAGGCAAAGGCTACTCACTCCAGTATTCTGGCCTGGAGAAGGCCATGGACTGTATAGACCATTGGGTCGCAAAGAGTCGGACAGACTGAGCGACTTTCTCTTTCCAGCCTCCCACCATTCTGGCTGCCATAGCACAGGGGCTTACCCTGTTGTATTATTCCTAGCCTTTTATTGTTTTGCTCAGAAGTTGAATGCGTGGGGCTATAACATTTAACCGTGGCCTGACAGTTAGGAACGGGTTTGTCACGGGAGCCAGTGGTGGTCATTTAACCTTTTCTTACGCTTGGCCCGCTTGAGTGGTGCTCCAAGGATGTTTAGACTTTTGGAGTCAGGTCACAGTTCACTTGAGCTTGGCCAGTTCAGTGTTTCCTCCTTCACAGTGATGACTCTTGCAGTCCATTTGGCTCCTTAGATTGCCGTGTAGTGCAGGGAATGTCTAGTGAGGTCTGCTATGCAGTTTATCTTTATCTTCCGTCAAAACATGGGGAAATTTTATTTTTTTCTAGTATCAGTACATTCTGTATTTCAAAAAGATAGAAGAGATGTCAGACCAGTACAGGAGAGACTTCTCCAGTGGACAAAATAATGCACATTAAAGGGACATAAAATATATGCTGTAGTTTTTCAGCCTGTGTGTATATGAAAGTACACAGTGGATAGCCCTAAAATAGTGACGTGCAAATGCAAACCGACTTTAAACACAAATGGCAGGTCATAATCCCGGAAAGGCCTCTCCTTTCTTCCTGGCCGTTTTACTTTGACTTGAATAAGAACCTTGTACCTTTTTGTGCCTCTAGCTCTAGGTGACCCGAACCTGTCCCTGAAAATTGAGGTCTTCAGCTATTATCAGAAGTCAGTATTTAAGCAAGGCTGGAGACAATGGAAGTCCACTTTTTTGGATCTTCATCTCAAGGACTGGCTCCCGCCAACCCCTCAACAGAAATAGCCAGTGGTCCCCCACAGCTCCCATCTAAAGGAATGTTCAAAAGAGTGCATGTGACAGGAATCTTGCGTAATTTATTTATATGACAGTGAGTAGACTGAATCTAACACGTTGCATTAAAAAGATTTAGAGATTTGTAGAAGCTGTCTTTTTTTTTTAATAGGTAAGAAGTGGATTTATTTAGATAGAAACACTCCATAGACAAGAATGTTGGCTGTCTTAGGCAAGAATGGCCTCGAAATATGGCGTGGTTAGTTTTTTGGCTTTTTCTTTTTAGTTTTAATTCTTTTAAATTGTGAAAGTATGATAACATGT
Organism: Cephalophus harveyi; assembly: GCA_006410635.1. Classification (NCBI taxonomy): domain Eukaryota; kingdom Metazoa; phylum Chordata; class Mammalia; order Artiodactyla; family Bovidae; genus Cephalophus; species Cephalophus harveyi. The sequence goes on from SJYT01018762.1 coordinate 577,853, forward strand.
TTACAGGAGACTTGAAAAACACAGAACAAGGTTACATGTAGTTGCACTATGTAGAAGCAGTCTTGATTTTAGTTTTTAATCTTCTTTAGTGACTGGTTTTCACTGGTAAAAATCAGTATACTTTTTATTGAATAGATATAGCAATGTTTTGGATATATAGTATGGATTTACATAGTAACTTCTTCAAAAGTTCATATAAATTTTTGTGATGTTGAAAGACTTCTGTAGGTATAGAGACTTGAGGCAGAAAAGTGCGTGATACCATCAAGCAACACACTGCTGCTGGTGTTGCCTTTTTAAAAACAAATAGTGTATTGCCTTTGCTCAGAAAGTTTCATCCCAGTGTATGAATAAAGGACAAGTTTAGCCTGGTGGTCAGGGACTCGCACCCCATACTCCCCAAACACTCTTTGGCTTGCCTTACCTTGATTTCCAAGGCAGCCTTCTTTTGAGAATATCCCCTTTTCAATAGAAGCATCCCCTGCTTTTTTAAACTTTACACCACTTTGCTTTTATGAAAAACCTACATTAGTACCTGTTTTTTCCAAGCTGAAGTCTAAAGAGAATTTTCACTTTCATGCTAAAAGGGGACAAGGGAAGTTGCCTTCTGAGTTTTGCAGCCAGCTGTCCCCCGGGGGCAGCATTCACCCCGGGGGCAAGAGCACCCCGAGGGGCTCTTTCCTGGGAACCACACTCAGGATCCTGCCGCCACAGCGCTGAACCCTGTCCGTTAGCACCTGTGCTCTATCTAGATGTGTTCTGTGCATCTCTTAGCAAGACGTGCCCTAAGGTAATCGCTTCTTCACTTTAATGCCATTCGGCTTATGAAAGGTTTCATGGAGACACTGCTTTTGGACAGTGTGGGAGACCTGTACCCTTAGGTCCCGCTGAAATCCTGTTTCTGCCCACACCTTCCTGGTTCCATCATTGGGATCAACCTTTCTTCCACCTCCTCTCATGTTCCCACCGCGTTTGGTACATGTTAGACTGTCTCGTACGCTTTGTAACTGTCTCAATATAACCCACCATTCACACAGGCTAAAGGGGTGCCCTGGAGACCAGGAGCGCTTTATAACATCTTTTTGCTGGTTAAGTTGAAGACGTGTCTACACAGGTGAAACAGTTGTTTGGGTCCTCTGACTTGAGTTTATCTGATCAGCTGCCTATTGGCGTATGCTCACTAGAGAAACGGATCCGTTACCATCTGAGCTACCAGGGAAGCCCAACTAGAGAAACGATCCCTCAGCAGATAGTTGGAAAACAAAATGTGGGCTGTCCATACAGTGGAATATTATTTGACAGTAAGGAGGAATAAAGCACTGATGCGATAAAGTGCCACAGCAGGGGTGAATCACTCACTAGGTGAAGAGTCAATCACAGAAACCACGAACTGTGTGGTTTCATGAAAGTCGTCTTTCTTTTTTTAATTTATTTTTAATTGGAGGATAATTGCTTTATAGTGTTGTGTTGGCGTCTGCCATACAACAGCGTGAATCAGACGTATGTATGTCCCCTCCCTCTTGAACTTCACAGCCCACCCCATCCCATCCCACCCTTGCAGGTTGTCTCGAGTACCGCGCTGAGCTCCCCGTGTTACACAGCGGGAAAGTCTGCTTTCTTTAGAGACAGAAAGTAGATCTGTGTTTGCTTAGGGCTGGAGGGGGCGGGGGGGATGAGGGTAATGGCTGAAGCATAAGGGTTCATCCTATGGAAGTAATGAAAACGTTCTAAATTTAACTGGTGATGGATTTAAGGAATTGGCTCTTGTGACTGTGGAGGCCCATGCTCACTAACTGCTCAGTCATCGCCAGCTCTTTGTGACCCTGTGGACTGTAGCCCACCAGGCTCCTCTGTCTGTGGGATTCTCCAGGCAAGAGTACTGGAGTGGGTTGCCATTTCCTTCTTCAGGGGATCTTCCCAACCCAGGAATCGAACCCCGGTCTCCTGCATTGCAGGCATATTCTTTACCAACTGGGCTATGAGGGAAGCCCCAACAACTCATCTCGTGCTACACAACTCTGAGTTCTGAGACTCCAGAGCTGTGTGACTGAGATCTTTCTGATCACTGTCCTCTACAGTTGAGACACCTGCAGAAGGACTTCTTCATACGAGGCAAGGCAGATATGCCTGCCTTTAAAAAAGAAAAAAATCAAATGCTCTTCCATTGGCATGTTAAGTTCCTCCGTGCAGTGCTGAAAAGTATGAATGAGAATGTACTTAAAACTCTTGCTTTCTATCAAACACCATCACTTTCTAAACTTTACTTTTATTTTACCTCCATCACTGGCACCATGAGGACACTTCTGTTACCGTTTCTGAGTTGGTCTTCTGCCATGACACCAGTTATAAAACTCGCTGCAGGAGACCTCAGCCTTCAATAACAAAGCCACCCCGAGCGGGAGCTGCTGCGGCGGGTCAGCCGTGGGCTTCCGGTGTGCCCTTTGTCCACGTTTGGGCCTCTCCTCAGTTGCGACAAATTAGCACATCTCATGGGCTTCTCTGGGTGGCTCGGGTAAAGAACCTGCCTGCCAGTTCAGGAGATGCGGGTTCCATCCCTGGGTCGGGAAGATCCCCTGGAGGAGGAAATGGCACCTACTCCAGTATTCTTGCCTGGAAAATTCCATGGATCGAGGAGCCGGGTGGACTGCAGTCCGTGGGGTCGCGGTTTGACATGGCTGAGTGAGCATGCACACCCCGGGACGGTACGCAGGAGTAAGTCCAGGTCTTACTTCCCAGCACTTGTGAGGACGCTGCCTGAGCCGCTCGGCGGGTGTGGTTGAGTGAAGCACTTCAAGATGGGAGGCTTATCCTGGCCTGTCTGGGTGGGCCAGTGTACTCCCAAGGAAAGGATTCCTTTTTTAGGAAGGAAAGGGGAGCAGGGGTGTCAGAGGAGGTGTCCTGTGGCGCCGGCGGCTGGACTGGCCGAGGAGTGCGGGCGGCCCGCCCTACCCCAGGGCTTCCAGAAGGGACAGGCACGCCCACCCTGTTTCACAATCTGACTTCCAGAACTGTACCTTTAATAAGCGTGTATCGTTTTTAGCCCGCCTAGTTTATGGTAATTTCTTATCGCAGCAGTGGGAGACTAAACACAGTGACCTCTTGAACAGAAACTGTGAACGCCAATGTCTTCAAATGATGAGACTTCTGTGCCCCTTCCTCTCACTACGTTTTTCTACAGATTCCCGTGGTCTTGGCTTTAGCGCCTCAGCTAGACGGAGAGCTGGTTTGGGGCGCAGTGGTCTTGTCCGGTGGGGTTCCAGTGCTGCGCGCTGCTGTGCATGCTCTTCTGTGTCCCCTTGTCTCATCCTCACAATGATCCCGTGATCCCCACTTTACAGATGCGGAGACCGAGGTTCCGAGAGGTGAAGGGTCACAGCTGTTAGTAAGGGGTGGAGCCAGGGTCTGATCTCGGCAGGCTCTGCAGCTGTGCCCTTACCCTCGGTGCTGTGCCCATCATTAATCCATTTCAGAATTAATTTCAAATAAATTTCAGCGTAAAAAATGTGAGATCCTATTACGAATACATTCTAAAGCATAAAACTCAAGAGGAGGATGTTTAAGGTACCGTTTATTCCCTCGGTAATCAGTGATTAGAGTTTGTTTTATTCTGTACTGTGATAGCACTGAAATGAGCACTTTTTGGTCCTTTATGGATCTGCTTTAAAAATCTCCTTATTACCATGACTATTTAAGATTTTTAGTAAAATTTTGTCTCCTCTGTTCAGAATTGAATTTGTACCACTGGATTTTTGATGCCTGACCAATTTTGATGTAGAATGCTTTCTTCCTATTTGAAATAGAATAATGATTAGACATTTTTATGCCTATTATGGAGTTTTTTCTGAACCACAAAAATACAGAGTGCATGGTTAATATTTGTATTAATGGATTGTTGTTTAGTTGCTAAGTCATGTCCGAGTCTTTGTGACCCCATGAACTGCAGAACAGCGGGCTCCCCTGCTGTCATTGTCTCCGGGAGTTCAAGCTCATGTCCATTGAGTCGGTACTGGTTCATACCGGATACTGATTCATAAGTAGAATTGAACACATTATTTTCCGAGGATGACTCCTAGGGGGAAAATTCAGTATGTTGGAAAGAAAAGATTTCAGTCTTCTATTAGTATTGAATAATTTTCTGTTAAACACTCTAGTTGATAGATTCTAGAACTCATTGTGGAATTCTACATTTGTAATTCCAATTGTATTGAGCAAAATTAGCCTTTAAAAGGCATGAGTTTGTTTGTTAATAAGAGCTGTGGGGGAAAAAACCCTACCTTGGATTTCTGATTTGATGTTTCATATATCTTTTTCTGCTCTCAACCCAGGGACACACCTAGCAACACTTGAAGAAGGACGGCCGTCAGAATGCGTTCCACCTGCAAGTCTTGAAGCCAACAGTTTGAAGAAAAACAGTTGGGGGGTCTTATTTACTGGCATTGTTGGGGGGACGCTGGTGGCTGTGTATGCTGTGGCCACACCATTTATAACACCAGCCCTCCGAAGAATTTGTTTGCCTTTTGTACCTGCAACTACGAAACAGATCGAAAATGTCGTGAAAATGTTGCAATGCAGGAGAGGACCCCTGGTGGACATTGGTAGTGGTGACGGACGTATTGTGAGTTACTCGAAGACATTTTAAGGTTTACGTTTTTTTAGGTTTTATGTTTTAAAATTTCCGTTTCACATTTCTTATGAGGCTTATGCAAAGCCTTGTTAAATTGATAGCCTAATAACGGAGTCATTTAATTTTGTTTGTTTGGCTGAACTACTAAGTCCTTCAGCAGGACTTTGGAATTTTTTTTCTCAGATTAATTGTTCTTAAAGGGGAGAGCGCTCTGGATGTCTGGTAAAAAGGAACAATTGATTGATGATTATGAAATTGTTCATTAAAAAACTTAGGCCAACAGAAACATGTTAAGTCATGTAGTTTGACTATTTTACATTTTTTTCCAAGGATGACTCCTAGGGAAAAAAAAAATTTTTTTTGCAGTATTTTGGGAAAAAAAATTTCAGTCTTCCATTAGTATTGAATAATTTTCTGTAAAACCCTTTAGTTGGTATTGAATTAATTCTGCTTCTTGTGGGTTCAATCCCTGTGTTGGGAAGATCCCTTGGAGGGGGAAAGGGTGAGCCGCTCCAGTATTCTTGCCTGGAAAATCCCACAGACAGAGGAGCCTGACAGGCTATCGTCCATGGGTTCGCAAAAAGCTGGACATGATGTAGGAACTCAACAACAGTAACAACTTAAGTAGGGAGTTTCATGTCTTTTTCTGATCTTGAACACAGCCTCTCCCTGCAGGTGATCGCAGCTGCAAAGGAAGGGTTCACAGCTGTGGGTTACGAGTTGAACCCCTGGCTTGTCTGGTACTCCAGGTACCGCGCTCGGAGGGAAGGGGTACAGGCATCAGCCAGATTTTACATCTCAGACTTGTGGAAGGTACGTACGGCAGAGGACATGCTAGAGTACTCCACCCCCAAACTTTATGATTTTTGATTAGTATGACTGAAAACTGAATTAAAATAAAGTATATATTTCGGCAATATGAAATGTGAACAGCTTTTAAATTGATAGATTTTACAAATCAGCCCTACGTTAGACTAGAAACTTAAGGTTTATAACTTTACAGGTCATGTGAGTACTTCTAAGGCTTTATTTACTCAATTTAAAATGTTCTCATTTCTCTTTATTATGCAGTGATAAGATTTTTTTTTAATCTCATTTGTAAGTCTTATACATTGTCATATAGGTATTAACTTGTTAATGTCATTCTTGGTAAGTAGTTTTGTGTGTGTGAGTGTGTATTTATGCACATATGAATATGTGTGTCTGAGTGTGTTTGAGACTGTATGTGTGTCTGTGTGTGTGTGTATATGTGAGTGTGTGCACGCTAATGTGAGAGTGTGTGTGGGTACATGTGTGTCTGTGTATATATACCTAGGGAGAGACAGAAGGAGTGCAGGAGAAAGGAAAGGACCCACCAACCATGCTGTGATGCTCCTTTGTGTCTTCAGAAAGTATAAGATATTTCCAAGTTTACTTGTTTTCTAAAAAGTGCCTGGTAATTTTGCTTTAGGAATGCTCCATAAAATGCTTTTTCTTAAATAAGAATTTTCCTTTGTAATAGTGTCATCAGTAGCTTATAAAAATTCACTTGAGTTTTGTTTGCCTTGTTTTTTATTCCGTATATACGTAAATGATCTCTCTATAGAGTAAATAAAACTTTTATTGGGTAATAAGAATTTTGACTGGCGAAGCACTTTTCCCCCCAGTTTTCCAACTAAAGACCATTTTATTGCCATTTTTACTTAGTGTTTTAGAGAAGAGGAGGGGGACCAGAATTCTAAGGATGACTCCATAGGAGAAACAGGTGGTTCTGAAAAACCTGGAGTTCTTGCTAAGCTTGTTTGGTGTAGAGCAGAGTAGAAGGTGGGCCAGGGTGTAGATGGCCCAGTCTACCAGGGTGACCATCAGTGGTCACTGGTGAGTCCCTGCTTTCCTGACCATCGATCTGGGTGGCCCTGTGTGGAGTGGCTGTGAGGATGAGCTGGGATAGCTTCTGTGGAAACTTCTGGAAAACTGTAACAGGTGAGCTAACATGGGTGAAAGTATTAACACGGGAAATCTTAGAAAGGGCCACTGTTTGTGAAAACCTACTATTTTTTTGAACTTCTGTTTTGTATTGGGGTATATATTGGGGTATATATGCTGGAAAAGACTGAAGGCCGGAAGAGAAGGGGGCAACACAGGATAGATGGTTGGTTGGCATCACCAACTCAATGGACGTGAGTTTGAGCAAACTCTGGGAGGTAGTGAAGGACAGGAAAGCCTGGCATGCTGCAGTCCATGGGGTCACAAAGAGTCAGACAGCTTAGCAACTGAATAACAACAGTGGGCGATTAACTATGTTGTCATAGTTTCAAGTGGACACCAAAGGGACTCAGTCATACATACACATGTATCCATTTCCCTCCAAACTCCCCTCCCATCCAGGCTGCCACATGACATTGAGCAGAATTCCTTGTGCAATACAGCAGGTCCTTGTTGGATATCCACTTTAAATATAGTACTAGGTACATGTCCACCCCATACTCCCTAACTGCCCCTCCTTGGTGGCAACCAGAAATTCATTTTCTAAATCTGTGAGCCTCTTTCTGGAAAACCGACTATTTTTTGAAATGGGAAATTGCTACTCATTTCGAAATAAAGCTTAAGCTGATGTTGACTTTCCAGAATTAATCTGTGAATTGTCTCTCCCTTTCTTCAGGTCACGTTTTCGCAGTACTCAAACGTTGTTATCTTCGGTGTGCCCCAGATGGTGAGTACGCCCTTCCTGCCACCCAAGTGTCTTTTTCTAGGTTAGGAGGGGGCTTCTGGCCTGCTCCCCGTGTGCAGAATGACAGATCATTGGTTTAACAGCATACTTTAGGGCCTTAATAGTTTAATTATGAAAGATTCAGTCTTGTAGTTTAAAAGTTCCGCTTTAGGTGAAGGTCTCAGTCGTCTACCTAAGCCCTAACGATTTGAGTCTGAAAACTGCTTTATGAGCTCCTGGTGTCTAATGTGAGTGGGCTTTCACAGCTGCTCACTTACTATACCAGCTGAAATCACTTGGGAAAGTTAACGGGAGGGGGCTTCCCTGATGGCTCAGTGGGAAAGAATGTGTGTGCAATGCAGGAAACATGGGTTCAATCCCTGGGTTGGGAAGATCCCCTAGGGAAGAGAATGACTACCCACTCCATTATTCTTGCTTGGGGAATTCCATGGACAGAGGAGTGTGGCAATTAATTGTCCATGGAGTCACAAAGAGTTGGACACAACTGAAGCGGCTTAGCACGCACACACAAGTGTTGACTAGTTTCCGTTGACCTCAGTTGGCTGATTTGTATTGAATTCTGACTCTGTACTTTGGAAAGTGAAGATGCTGCAGCATTGGACTACAAGTGGTCCTAAATTTAGCCTTTGGAAAGGTGACCAGAATGGGAAGCTTTCATTGTAATTGTTGGTCTACTGACTGTAGAAAGAAATCCTCCTTCACTTTTCAAGCTCTATAATTGTAGCCATAGTAATCCTGGCAGATTTTGTTGTTTGCCGAAATGCCACTAAGTAAGCGATACGGTTTTTATTTAAAAAAATGGATTTTGTTGTTATGCTTTCTTATTCATATCTTAATTTTTCCTTAAGATATCTCATGCTGGAGAAATTTTTTTCTGTTAAAATTTTCAGTGAAATGCTTTTTTCTCTCTTTTTTAAAAAAAGTTATTTAGAGTGATAGGATTCTGCATGTTCATAATTCTCAGCAAGCCTAACATGAAGATGAAGCCTGGGTGTCTATACTTCTGTTATAAAAATGAAAAGAGGTATAGAGGCATGATCTCTGATCATTAAAAAAAAATCTAAAACCGTATTTAGTATCAGAATTGCTATGGAATTTGACTTTTTTTTTTCCTACTTATTGTGAAGTTTGAGCATTCTTTTGGGATAGTTGGCATTTTGAGGCAAAGAACCTTAATTTAAAATCCATGCTTTATAGAAAGCTGACCTGTTCTGCGCTGTCTTGAGAGGCCCTGAGGTGCTGTCCCAGCAGGGGGCAGCACTGGCCTTCTCCCGGCTCCAGCTCCTTGGGCTTCTTACCGCATTTGAAGTGTAGTCAGTTTGGGGAACTGTTCACCCAAGGGAAGAGTGTTGTTTTGATAAATACTTTTGTGATTATGGGCCATTCTTCTGTACACAGAGAAACCTTAAATAAGGCACTTGCAGCATTTCACCGTTCCCAGGAAGAAGGAAGCAGCTGAAATGCACAAAGTGCCCACGTCTCCTGGCACGAGAGGGATTCAGCCAACTTGGAGTCCTCCACGCAGGGGGACGGACCAGGGTCCTGAGGCCCGGATGGCCTCGGTGGGTCTGGGAGGCTTGGTTTCCCGGGTGGAGGTCCCTGTTTTCCGCCCTCCCCAGGCCTTGCCTGCGTGGAGACAGTGAGAGGAGGGAGGGGGCTCTCAGGGGTGTCAGGGGGCCAGGTGGGATCCTTAGGGCCCTGGAAAATTCTTTTAGGCTATGTGGGCCCATTATGCCGTCTCCTGTTAGAACGGATTTCCCTTCTCCGCCCACTGGCCGGTGTCCCGGTAGGGGCTTGATGGCTGGACAGAGCCAGCATGGCCGGAAGGGTTTCCTGTGGCCGCTGGGGCGCACGTGGGCTGTGAGAAGCCAGGCGGCATTGGGAGCGTCAGAGTGCGAGACCCTGGTGTTCTGTGGCCTCCCTCTCCTTCTCTGCTGGACTGGTGGTCCCTCAGCTCTGCTTCCGGTGCCGGACTGGTGGTCCCTCACAGCCTTGCGTTTCCGGTGCCAGACTGGCGGTTCTTCACGGTTCTGCGCAGCAGCGCTCGGCTTACAGTGGCCCGAGCCTGCATCACGCGCGTGTGTCCAGAGTAGCAGGAGTGAGAGTGCCGCTGGACCTGGCAGACCAGGGCCTGGCTGGGAGGTCGCTTCTCAGCCTTTTGGCTAAGATCAAGTGTAGTATCTGTCCTTATCAGTTTAATGTCTGGGGCTTCCCTCATAGCTCAGTTGGTAAAGAATCTGCCTGCAATACAGGAGACCCCGCGTCGATTCCTGGGTCAAGAAGGTCCGCTGGAGAAGGGATAGGCTATCCGCTCCAGTATTCTTGGGCTTCTCTTGTGGCTCAGTTAGTAAAAACTCCGCCTGCAATGTGGGAGACCTGGGTTCGATCCCTGGATTGGGAAGATCCCCTGGAGAAGGGAACAGCTACCCATTCCAGTATTCTGGCCTGGAGAATTCAATGGACTGTACAGTCCCTTGGGTCACAAAGAGTCGGACAGGACTGAACAGCTATCACTTTCACGTTCACCATGAACTCACCTGCCAGGAGGGTGGGACAGATAGGTCGTGTCCTTGTTGAAAACCCTCTGGTGACTTCGTCGTGCTTTAAACCAGTGATGATAAGGCCCAAGCTTCCATCTGGCCTTGGCACGCGGCCGCCCCCAGCTCTGCGCACTGGCCCTGCCCTCCTCATGGCTGCTGGACCACACTGTGTGGGGCCGTGTCCTCCCCGAGATGCCAGTCCCCCCAGCTTTGGGCCTGGTTAGTGAACGTCTGCTGACCACTCACAGGTCAGATGTCTCTTCCTCCGAGAAGCCATCCTTGATTGCCCTGTGCGATGAGCCCCGACACCATGATTTCCAAAGCTTGTTCCCTTCCCTGTGGACGCGTGACTGCACTTCTCACGTGATGGCTTTGGTGGCGTTGGCCATGTGCACTGCACTGTGAGCTCAGGGACAGGGCAGACCTGTTGAGTTCTTCCAGACTCCCAGCTCCTGGCTCAGAGTGATCAGCTAGGAAGTGTTTGTTAAACGAATGGATGAATATGGTATAAACATGTGTGTTAAGTACACTCTTCCCGTGGGCTATTAAGTTTCATAACTTCAAAGGATGACTCATTTAATTTCAGTTATGAATTCTGTTATGAATCCATGAGTGAAAATACTACACAGTGTTCTGATAAAGAAACAGGATTCAGGACCATGAATCCTGCATTCAGTCATTCATTAAACAAGTGTTTACTCAGGGTCCACTAAGCATCAGACCCTGTTCAAGTACTTCAGTGAATAAAGAGAAAAAAGGAAACATCCCTGCCCCAAGTTATGTACATGCTAGTTGGGAGAGCAGGTATTCAGTGAGACGGGAGTGTAGACTGTGGTACAGTAAGGGGGGTCAGTGCTGTGGGCTCACCAAAGCGTGAGAGGGAGACTGTCTTCGAAGAGGGGACATTGGAAGTGAGAGGGAGCCGTGCGGCCATGTCCGGAAGAGTGCTTCAGGTCGAGGAACAGCCACTGCGAAAGGAAGGGTGCTGAGGGGTGTGTGCCTGTGGGTCCGGAAGCAGCGAGAGGGTGGTCGTGGTGGGAGGGGGTGAACTGTGGGGAGCATAGGGTGGGGGAGGTGCTGGGAGACGGGTCTGAGCTCTTATGGGCATCCAGGCCATCAGTGGGGGAAGCCAGCTCCAGGGTGGAGAAGCCGGTGACAGGTGGTCAGACTCTGGATGCTCGATGAAGACAGGAACAACAGGGTGAGCTGGCAGATCCAGTGGGGGGCACCCCGAGGGGTCTGACCTGAGCTGCTGGAGTCTGCTGAGCTGGGAAGCTGCAGGCAGACTGGGTAGGGGTAGGGTGGGGGGATCAGGAATTCCTCATGACACACGCAGTCTGGGACACGTGTGGGGTGACATGTGTAGGCATGTCAGGTGGGCAGCGGCTGATGCCCGGAGGTCTGGCCTCAAGGTAGGGTACTTGTGGGGCATCAGCGCCCAGGAGCTGAAGCCGTGTGGGGCTGAGATCACCCGGGGAGGGGCCAAAGCCTTGCTGGACCTGAGCCCTGGCCTCAAGCACATGAGGGCCCCCCGGCAAAGGACGCAGAGGAGTTGGGGTGGAGGAAAGGGAGGTGGAGGGACCCAGTGGCTCAGAGCTGCGAACGGGCCTGGCTGTTGTGTCTTGTGCCTTTAGCTGGTTTCAAATTATGTTTCAAGTTTTGAAGAGATAATTAGAATAGGATGAGTTCATGTCTCTTTGAAACGTATGATTGTATGAATTCTTCTGAGTTTCATCAGGCGGAGATGACACATCACGGCTTCTCTTTGTGTAAGATATCAAGACTCAGGTTTGTTGCATATTTATGTGTAATTTAGTCCGTTAATTTCTTATGATTGAAATAGAGCCTTTCATTCATAGGTTTATCTTGACTTAGCATATGATAGTCATTTGGAAATAAAAGATCTGTAGAAGAGAAAAGAATAGTAATCTGAATAAATTTACAGTTGTCCTTTTTATGAACAAAATTAGCATAAGAAACCCCTAACATTTTGGAAAAACACATATTGTCTTATTCTTTGCTTATTTAATTTTCCCCTCAAGAAACAAAATTTTTGCTTTTTTTTTTTTAAGAGCAATCTTTTGCTAGCTGTTAAAAGAATAAAAATATTCCATCCTTCAGTGGAATTTATTCATTGTTACCTCGGTATTGATTATAGTAAAGAATCAGAATTTTGGCTCATTCCAGCCACAGGTCATGTAATTTTCCCCCCAGGAAACAAAATTTTTGCTTTTTTTTTTTTTAAGAGCAATCTTTTGCTAGCTGTTAAAAGAATAAAAATATTCCATCCTTCAGTGGAATTTATTCATTGTTACCTCGGTATTGATTATAGTAAAGAATCAGAATTTTGGCTCATTCCAGCCACAGGTCATGTAGAGGAGTTTTTTTTCAAACCGCTTTTTAAAGACACAGGTGAGGAATCAAACTGTCGTAGAAAATTCATTCATCTTAATTTAACAGATTACTTTAATTAATTTTTGTCCGTGCCCGGTCTTCCTTGCTGTGCTTGGCTTTCTGTAGTTGCGGCGAGCGGGGGCTACTCTCTGGTTGTGGTGCACAAGCTTCTCATTGCAGTGGCTTCCCTTGTTGTGAGCACAGGCTCTAGGTGCGCGAGCTTCAGTCGTTAAAGCTCATGAGCTCAGTAGTTGTGGTGCATGGGCTTAGTTGCTCCGTGGCACGTGGAATCTTCCTGGACTAGGGATCAAAACCCGTGTCCCCTGCATGGGCAGGCGGAGTCCTATCTGGCACATACAGTCTGGGACACGTGTGGGGTGACACATGTAGGCATGTCAGGTAGGCAGCAGCAAAGAGGTCTGGGCTCAAGGTAGGGGGCTCACTGGGGCATCCGCGCCCAGGAGCTGAAGCCAAGGGCGTACGTACTGAGATCACCCGGGAAGGGGCCAAGGCCTTGCTGGACCTGAGCCACCAGGGAAGTCCTGTTTATTACTTTTAAAGAGAGTAGCTTCTGCATAGATCTTGGTTTCGAAACATTGCTTCTCACTCAGAGGAACCAGGAACGTTTGAGAAGTGGCTGATCCCAGGGCTGGGAAGGGAAAGTGTGAAAGCCTGGAACATTTAGTTGAGTCTGAATGTGAGGAAGCGCTCAGAAGGTTTGGTCAGGGCACATGCACAGGAGAGAAGCCAGCTTGAGGGGCTCCAGATGACCAAACCGGACAAGTTGAGTGTTAGAAGAAATGAGGATGACAGCGGATCGTAACCTGTTGATGAATCCATGATGAATCCATCATGCTTACAGTGATGGAGACAGCGGGGGGAAAGCTCTTCCTTGAGATTCTGACTGTTGATCTGAAAGGAAGGATGGACTTGGCAAGTTGCCGCTTTCAACCTGTGTAGGGAAATTGACTCAGGTAGAGTCATCAAGAATGCAGCCCTCACTGGGGGACAGTTAGACGCGTAACAAGACATTTACATCTTCTCCAGGTGTCTGCCCACAGTCTCTTGTTCATTTTGAAGGAGGAATAGTAACCACGCTGTGGAGATGCTGAGATGCCTCCTCAGCCGAGTGGTATGTCACCCTCAAAGCAGAAGGACCCCGCGGGCTCAGGACTGTTGAGTGTATGAAGTTCACAACCCCTCTGGTGGGTTGTTACCATGGACACACACGCCGCTCATCACAAGCAGACGCCAGAGGGACTCGCCTGTATCCTTTTTTTTTTTTCTTTTTATGAGTTAAAATTTTATTTGGGGCACAATGAGGACTGCAGCCTGGGAGACAGCCCCTCAGAGAGCTCTGAGAAACTGCTCCAAGAGGCAGAGGGCTAGGGCAGTATTTATGTGATTTTGGTGAAGGAGGAGTACTTAGAGTCAAGCACATACATTTCTTTTGCAGAAGGTTTCTGCTCGTCATGAGAGACAATCATCACCATGAAGGATTTCAGTGCTTTTTTAGATATGAGGAGGTGCAAGAATTGGGCTCATGAATCAGCTCCTGAAGATACTTGTCTCTCTGAAGGCACGTCCTGTCAGTTTTTCCCGAGCACAGAGCGCCTCTTTTCTGCCGTCCACCCTGAACTCCCTTCAGGGGCTGCTGGCCGTCAGCGGCTGCAGCAGCGTGTGCTTTAACCCTTGTAGAGGTAGACGGCAAATGCCAGTTGCAGTCAACAGGGCCTCCTCACGGTCGTGAATTCGACCATCCTTTGGGAGGCTTTTCGTGACCATTTCATCTGACAGTGCTAGGAAGGCTCATCCCAAGGGCCAGCGAAGATTTTGCAGGCTGGTCACGCAGTGTGCTCTTACTGGACTAGGTCTCTCAGCAGCAACCAGGGGGCTCTGGGCCAGCTGTCTTACTCAATCTGCCATGGTCCGGGCAGAACTCCCTCTTGGATCTTCCCATGTTTAGAGTTACACCATTACAATCATTGACCACATACAGGAGTATGTATTTGATCAACTGCTTCAAGTCGAGTGGCCTGTGTTCTTCAAGGAGGTTATTGTCATGAGAGACAAAGAAAGGTGAGAGACTGTTCCGGATTCAAGGAAGCCAAGGAACCATCGCAGCTCTGCGCACTGTGCGACCCTGGACTAGGGGAAAGCGTGAAGCACGCTCCCTGGGCATTTGATCGAGTGCTGTTGGGATGGTGGTTGTCGGGATACAATGTTAAGTTTCCTGAATTTGATAACTGTGTTGAGACTCTTTCTTAGAAAACACTGAAGTGCCAGAGAGTAAAGGGGCATGTTGTAGGCAGCCTGTTCTCAGATGGTTTAGAAAAAGTGTTCTGAGAGGGGGCGTAGAGCACGTCAGATAAAGCAGCTGTGACAAACTGTTGAAGCTGGTGAGCCGGGTAAAGGACTACAGCAGTGTGTTTGCTCTGTTCTTGTATCCTTTCTGTAAATTTGAAATTATTTGAAAATAATAAAAGAATAGAGAAAAATATATTTAAGAGGTGAAGCTGGTAATATATTTTTAGGACCTGAAGATAAAATTTTAAGCAGCTGTTAATTTGCTAATGTAATCACAGTGTCAGTACTTTTAGTAAACAGTAAAACTCTTTTTTCACAAATAGATTACTTATAAAGTTATGTATAAGTGATAACGTAAGAGAATTTTAACAGCAGTGTGTTTGCTCTGTTCTTGTATCCTTTCTGTAAATTTGAAATTATTTGAAAATAATAAAAGAATAGAGAAAAATATATTTAAGAGGTGAAGCTGGTAATATATTTTTAGGACCTGAAGATAAAATTTTAAGCAGCTGTTAATTTGCTAATGTAATCACAGTGTCAGTACTTTTAGTAAACAGTAAAACTCTTTTTTCACAAATAGATTACTTATAAAGTTATGTATAAGTGATAACGTAAGAGAATTTTACTTTTTGTAAGTTATATTGACTATAAAGAAATTAATTATTGGTATATTATGGATATCTTTTTAAAACAATTGTGAAATGTTTGATCATATTTCAATTTGGTAGAATGTATTTTTTTTCGTGGTCTAATTCCATGTTTCTTTAGTTAGGAAAGTGGAAATCTGTGATACACATTTGCTAAAAATGACAGATTTTGTATTTGATGATAGAAAATGGTCTTAAAATGGTGGTTCATGTGACTTCTGTATTTTGGTGGATTGTCGCCCAGGAGTGCTCTGTTTTTACAATGGATAATTCAGCACAGATATTTTCAGGGACACAGAAGGACACTGAAGAGCCCCTTCCTGTGACCCCCCGCTCCCTGAAATGATGGTTCTCATTCTCCGCAGATGGCGCAGCTGGAGGAGAAGCTTGAGCTCGAGCTTCAGGACGACGCGCGGGTCATTGCTTGCCGGTTCCCCTTCCCACACTGGACGCCGGCGCAGGTCACGGGGGAGGGGATAGACACCGTGTGGGCCTACGACGCGCGCTCTCTCAGGGCAGGAGGTGGGAGGCCCTGAAGACCCGTGCACTTCCCGTCGGTCGTTCCCATACAGGCTCCACCCAGAGTTTTCTGAGGTGTTGGTCTTTGATCTTCTAGAGACTTAAGGCTGTGTCTTCAGCAAAGATTATGTTTTTCACCACTGTGGAATGAGAAATGACAGTTACTTTTCCTGACTTTGGAGAAAATAAGCAGAAGTTGAGGCCAACAGGTAGATGAAAAGCCCCTTTTTGCGGTGTACGCTAACAACTGTGCTCACCACTCTTCATGCGCTTGGCCGTAGGAAGATTCGAGTAGGCTTTGCTCACGCTGATGGCTGGCAAAGATGTTAGCAGCTCTGCACGTTGTGAAGGATATGATTTGATGCCACAGATGACAAGAAATAATTTTTAAAGAGGGAATGTATTGTAAATGCTTGCTGTTTCCTATAACTTTATTCATACTTTAGATTTATCACTCTTTTTTTTTCTTTCTTTCTGTACTTCAGGACAAGATTAATTTTCTAAAGGTTTGGAAAAGTGTTATATAGCACTTTTTTTGGAATAACTTGTTCCAAGGCTATTGGATTACTGTATTTTGTCAGTCTAAGATATATATGTGTGTGTAAATCTGTGTACATACATACACATTTTAATGTTTCTGAATTGTGACATACCTTCCAGCTGATGGTGTTCTGTAACTTAATTGGCAGTGTGGCGCCTCATGGCACAGTTGTATGTCAGCCACTGTTGGCAGAGTCTCAGATTTGATGAACTGTGGTATTCAGAGAAGATGCATGCTGTGGTGGAATAGTTGGTATGATTTGATAGTGAGATAAACCATCCTGAGCTTTGGTAAGGCAGACCTGGGTTCAGAGCCCCGCTTCAGCAGCTGCAGGGCCTTGTCCAAGTGGCTGGGCCTTGGTTTCGTGAGCATGGCTGTCGTTTGGATAGTGATATGCTGAACAGGGAGCTGGAGACCGATCTGTAGAACTCTCAGCATGGAGTCTGAGGCCTGTAAGTGGTGTTTATTATTTCAGACATTAAAGAAAAGCTTGTTCACAGAAGCTGCAGATTATTTCTGCTAGTCACCTCTTTATTTTATTAAAGCAGCCATTTATTTAATATTTCTCATTTGTGAGAAGAGACTTAACTGATTTAGATAAAGACACGTCAAGGAAAACCTTTGAATGTTAGTAGATAAACTTCGCATATCTGAAAAATGAATATTGACTATTGGCTTGCACAATCCCCATGTATCACAGAAAGGAATTAAACTCCCAGTAATATTACACCTGAAACCTGAACACCAAACCATCTTAAGAGAGGTTTGATAAAATGAGATGGTTTGCATTTTTAACTAAACTGATAAAAATACGATCAGTTTGATAATCTTCACTTTCATGAGCAGCAAGTTGGGACTCATTCATTCAACAAATGCTTATTGACTATCTACTGTGTAATAAACTTTCCTGATTCAATGGTGGGTGACGTGCAAGTCCCCAGATCTTACAGGGTTTATGTTCTAGAAGAGAGACAAACAGGTGAGTGAATGTTACCATGTGTGAATTCTCTGGAAGACGTAAGCGGTGTGATGGTGTAATGAGAAGCGAGTGTGCCTGGGGTGAGAGGGTGGGATATTGTGGACATTCATCAGAGCGTATGGCAGAGTATACAGAACATACGGCAGGAGTCTCCTTAAGTCTCGACAGACGAACAGACAGACCCGAAGCACAGCCCTTGGTGGTGTGGTGTGTCTTGTCCCCACTGGGGCGTGTTTTTTGTTGTTCAGTTGCTGAGTCCTGCCTGACTCTGGCGATCCTATGAACTGTAGCCCTCCAGGCTCCTCTGTCCTTGGGATTTCCCAGGCAGGAATACTGGACTGGATTGCCATTTCCCTCTCCAGGGGATCTTCCTGACCCAGGGATCAAACCGAGTCTCCTGAATTGGCAGGCAGATTCTTCACCACTGAGCCACCAGGGAAGCCCGCAGGCTACCTTATTAAGTGATAAACCCAGGTTGTTCTTAAGCTGCTTTCATGGGGTGGAGATGTGTATAAGAGACAGGTTATGTACATGCTAGTTGGGAGAGCAGGTATTCAGTGAGACGGGAGTGTAGACTGTGGTACAGTAAGGGGGGTCAGTGCTGTGGGCTCACCAAAGCGTGAGAGGGAGACTGTCTTCGAAGAGGGGACATTGGAAGTGAGAGGGAGCCGTGCGGCCATGTCCGGAAGATATTTGCATCCTCAGTAGTCTGATGGAGACAGGAGGGGTGAGGGGGGAAGCCTGCTGGCAAGGTTGGAAGGTGTGTCTGGAGTGTCCCAGAGGGATGGCAAGCCCCCAAGAACTCGCACCCACTCTCAGAGTGGCGTTTAGCAATCATACCAAGTCACAGGGTCTATGACCTTGGGCCCGGCCTTCACAGCCGAGATCCCATGAGAGAATCTTGTTCTTGGGGACATGGGAAGCAGAATCTCCACTGTATCCTTGCTCCTGGGGAGTTCTGTTGGGGGAGAGATGATTTCTCAGGCTTGGAAAGGACTTGGGGAAAGGAAGGGAAGAACTCACCTGGGACTGCCCTTCTTAGCAGGTAGAGTGGCTGTTATGGGCTCCATGTTTGTTTCCTGTGTTGAAATCCTCACCTCCCCAGTGTGTTGGCATCAGGAAGGGGGGCCTTGGTTTTAGGTTATGAGGGTGGATTCGTGCCCTGATGAAAGAGACCCCAGAGTGCTCCCTCGCCCTGTCCACCACAGAAGGTCACAGCGGGAAGAGGGCCCCCACCAGACCCCACAGCAGCCAGCACCTTGATCCTGAACCCCCCAGCCTCTGGGACAGTGAGAAGTAGACACTTGGTGTTTCAGCCCCTTTCTGTGGTATCGGTCAGAGCGGCCTGATCTGACTGAGACCAGCCAGCGCTGAGAAGAGCCATGCCAGACCTTCCCAGACCTGTCTGTGCTCCAGCCAACATTTAGCTCCAGCGAGGAAGGGAAGTGAGAGGGAGCCTGCCTTCTAGAGGACTCTCCTGGGAACCCACGGGAAGGGCAGGAAACCAGCCCACTTCCCTGATGAGCTCCCGGTCTGTTGGAAGCTGTGGGGGGAGCTCCCGGTCTGTTGGAAGCTGTGGGTGGACGCTCTTAGTGAAGGTGGCCTCCTTGGGAGGGATCTTCTCTCTGGATATCCCCTCCTGATACTCACGGGGGGAAGCTTTGAGCACAGTTTGTCCCTGGACTGACGTGGGTGATAGAACTGGAAATAGAAAAAGGAATAAGAAACTGCTCTGAGAAGCAGAGTGAATTCTGGATGGTAAAGGGTCTTGAGAGCACACCGAAAGAGGCACAGTCAGAGGTGCTGATGTGGGCTTCCCAGGTGGCTCAGTGATAAGGAATCCACCTGCCAGTGCAGGAGACGCGCGTGCGATCCGTGGTCTGGGAGGATCCCACATGCCAAGGGGCAGCTGAGTCTGTGTGTCACAGCTGTGGAGTCTGCGTGCCTGGGGCCTGTGAGCCACAGGAGAAACGACCTCTGTGAGAAAGCTGCACACTGCAACTGCTGGCCATAACTTAGAGAAAGCCCACAAACAGCAACGAAGACCCAGTGCAGCCAAAAAATAAGTAGATTTATATTAAAAAATATGAGGCTGTGGTATTTACCTTGGATGAGAGATGGTTCGGAGGAAGGATCCTTCAGAGTTTGCAGGGTTGCCAAGCAGCAGCAGAAAGGAAAGTGACAACACGGCCGTGCGGTTCCATGCCCCGGAAGTGTCCAGGTCTTGTCTCCAGGGAGGTGGCATTGGGGTGTGTGTGTGTTTATGTGTGTATGTGTGTTTATGTATGTGTATGTGCACCCCACTCCAGTACTCTTGCCTAGAAAGTCCCATGGACAGAGGAGCCTGGTGGGCGGCAGTCCATGGGGTCGCGAAGAGTCAGACACGACTGAGCGACTTCACTTTGACTTTTCACTTTCATGCATTGGAGAAGGAAATGGCAACCCACTCCAGTGTTCTTGCCAGGAGAATCCCAGGGACGGGGGAGCCTGGTGGGCTGCCGTCCATGGGGTCGCACAGAGTCGGACACGACTGAAGTGACTTAGCAGCATGTTTGTGTGAGATCATTAATTTGCTGTTACAAATTGCCCCTCTGTGTGTGTGTATGTGTACATATATGTATGTGTGTATGTATGTATATGTGTGTGTGAGTGTTCATTAACTTGCTCAGTTACAACCCCCCCCCCCCAGTGTGTGTGTGTGTGTGTGTGTGTGTGTGTGTATGATCATTAACTTGCTCAGTTCCAGCCCGCCTTGGGAGCTCAGGGTCTTACTGCAGTTGGCTGCTTCTCTGCAATTCGACCTGTTCCGTGGCTCCGCGGTGTGAACTGGGGTCATCGGGTGGGAGCCGGACAGATGTGAAGTTCACGCTTAGGATGAAGTCCTTGCCGGACCTGCTGAGTCGCTAGTCACCGGAGAGGCTGGAGCCGAGGCAGGCCAGCCACTGGGTGGAGATGTTGCGGAAGAAATCCGTCCTCCAGCAGCCTGAGTGCTGAGACGGCCTGGGCTGATGATGGGTTCTGCAGTCCTGGCAGGGCCGCCTGCGTCCTGTCTGCCAACCTCTGGGGGTCTGGGGGCATCAAGACAGGCTTCAGCTGTGAAGGTGAGTCGCACAACTCCACAGAACTCAGCACCCCAAACACAACTACCTTGGGATGTGCTGACAAGGTAGTTGATGTGTTGGGGTGCAGGCGAGTAAAGAGAAACGTACCAGGGTCTCCAGCTGGGAAACGTGCAGGAGCAGAGAAGGAGGTTGGAATCTACAACCCATCAAGGGCTCAGCTGGAGAGAACGTGGTCGGGTTCACTGGGCACTGATTAACCCTGGGGACTGTTTCTGAAGCCTCTGGTGGAAACAGGTCACTAACGACACCTCACTCCCTTCTGACATCTCCTGACCTTGGGACCTTGTCCCAGGAGCAGCCTTCTGAAGACCAGGAACCCCCCCTCCGACCCTTCCCCAGCTTGTCTGACCAGGCTTGGCATCTGAGATGGGAACTGAGCTGTGGAGTTTTCTGTTGAGAATTTTAATTGAGGAACAGGAGGATTGGGGACCGCCAAGTGGGAGTTCAGGTCAGGAGGTTGAGGTCAGAGGACCTTGGAGAGGTGTGAAGACAAGAGACAGGTTTCTCTCTGGCCAAGGGCTCAGTGCAGGGAGCTGGCCATGGTCCTGGGGAGTGGGAGCTCCTACCAGATGCCTGCCCTCGACCACCAACCTCTGGTTGGCGGGAGGAGCTGTCACTGTTCCTGGGATGTCCCAGCTCCCTCTTCACTGGATTCAACTGAGTGTCGGTTCCTTGAAGAACTCCGTTTAGGAACGGGGTTATTTTGTGACAATTGAAAATACCACTTGTCATAGTGGGTATTAAACACAAGGAAATAATTTTCCCCCAAGATGTTGCAAGTTGTTTTGTCATTTAGTTGATACATCGAGTCCGATTCTTTTGCAATCCATGGACTGTAGCCCCCCAGGCTCCTCTGTCCATGGGATTTGCCAGGCAAGAATACTGGAGTGGGTTCCCATTTCCTTCTCCAGGGGATCTTTCCGACCCAAGGATTGAACCAATGTGTTCTGCATTGGCAGGAGAGTTTTCTACCGCTGAGCCACCAGGGAATCCCACAAACTATATACTTAGATGGAAGAAGTGGATATTTGTATAAACGTAAGAAAATTTCCATCTAGGTAACACAATATAGTTCAGGTAGAAAACTTTAGTGGTCCGGAATCCTCTTGGGCAGGACTCCATCTCCCTTTAGGGGGGAGTGTTCCTGTAAAAACACCAAGTTATGATTGTGTTGGAATCGTCCCACTTGTGACCCTATGGACTGATGCAAATTGAACGTGAACAACAAAAAAATCACATTGCTTCTTCTAGGTGAGGGAGATTAGATGTCTTTTTCTAACTTAATATTATGGTGTGAACGTTATCCGAGAAGGATAGATAAAACAGTAGCTCGTCAATCACTAGCTTCAATTCAAGGATGCGAGGGAGGAATCGAGTGATTTTTCTTCTCCGTAATATTGTGGGGTGAGCAATTGGGCAGCCAAATTATTTTTCCTACAAATGAATGCAAATGTCAAATGATTTTCCCCAAAACTCCATCTGTATCCCAAACTTAGTGGATGCATTTGCGTGGTGAAATCTCATAGGGTTTGCTATAAATATAGCTTTGTCGTGTTGTCCATGCAGAGTGTGACAGCTGAAGAAGGGACAGTGAGTCACAGTCTGCTGCTGCTAAACTGCTAAGTCACTTCAGTCGTGTCTGACTCTGTGCAACCCCATATGTGGCAGCCCATCAGGCTCCCCCAGTCCCTGGGATTCTCGAGGCAAGAACACTGGAGTGGGTTGCCATTTCCTTCTCCAATGCCTGAAAGTGAAAAGTGAAAGTGAAGTCGCTCAGTCGTGTCCGACTCTTAGCGACCCATGGACTGTAGCCCACCAGGCTCCTCCGTCCATGGGATTCTCCAGGCAAGAGCACTGGAGTGGGGTGCCATTTCCTTCTCCAATGCATGAAAATGAAAAGTGAAAGTGAAGTCACTCAGTCGCTTAGCGACCCGTGGACTGTAGCCCACCAGGCTTCTCCGTCCATGGGATTCTCCAGGCAAGAGCACTGGAGTGGGGTGCCATTGCCTTCTCCAATGCATGAAAATGAAAAGTGAAAGTGAAGTTGCTCAGTCGTGTCCGACTCTTAGCGACCCATGGACTGAAGCCCACCAGGTTCCTCCGTCCATGGGATTCTCCAGGCAAGAGCACTGGAGTGGGGCGCCATCGCCTTCTCTTAGTCACAGGACATTTGGTGCAATGCCGATTCCGAGTAGCTGGCAGCCAGCAGAACCGTGGGGCGAGTGAGGCTGATGGCTTCCGGCCTTCCCTTTACCTCCCCTGCGCCGACCTTGTCCCAGGCTCTAATCCTTTACCCTTTAAAAGAAAATAATATATTAAAAATTTTTATTTTCAAGTGGACCACTTTAAAGTCTATTGAATTTGGTACAGTATTGCTTCTGTTTTACATTTTGGTTTTTGGCTGTGAGGTATGTGGGATCTTAGCTGGACGTCCAGGGATCAAATCCACACCCCCTGCAATGGAAGGCGAAGTCTTAACCCCTGAACCTCCAGGCAAATCTCTACACCCACCCCTTTTTTTGCACAGTTTTTTCACACTTAACATTTCTTTTCTAAAAAAATAATTGAAGTATAGTTGGTTTACAGTGTTTCAGTTTCAAGTGTACGGCAAACTGATTCAGTTATACATGTGAATGTATATTTTCAGATTCTGTTCCTTTATAGGTTATTACAAAATATTGAGTATAATTCCCTGTGCAACACAGTAGGTTCTTGTTGTTTATTTATTTTATATACAATACTATGTATCTGTTAATCCCAAACTCCTAACTTATCTGTACCCCTCATCACTTAACCCTTTTTTTTTTTTTTTGCACTTCTGCTTTTAAGCATTATATTTTCAAAGATACTTGTATTTTGTTAAGGAGAATGTTAATATAAATTTGAATTTTAGTAAGGCTGAAAGAGATGAATTTGTAGTGGAGACGTGTCATACTCCTTGCTTCCATCTGCCTTTACCCCAGGCTCACCTAAACTACTCAGTTGGTGCAACTTGGAAACCAGAGCATCCACAGAAAGAATCACTCGTACCTGGGGAGACTCCCTGGGCTGCCCAGACAGACAGCTCTGTGGCGCTGGAGACTGCCCAGGGGAGAGTAATTTATACAAACAGCATGGGAATGCTGCTCTGGGGGAAGCGTATAGTCACGATGAGCCCGCGAAGGCTTCCACTTGCTACCAGCCTGGGACAGTGCAAGCCCTGGGTCATTGCAGACGCTGCTGTTACAATTTCTTGAAATACAACAGAAAAGACTTCACGTTGAGAGCCACGTCCCTTCCAGCCGAAGCTTCGAGTTGTACTCTCATCATTCAAACCTAAGCTCCCCTTGCAGGAAAATCCGATATGAACCAGCATGACTTCCAGGTGATTCTCTCCTCTCTGCACCAGTGGTCTGCCAGCTGACTGGTGTTAGAGCAACAGGTATCGCTGCAGTGCAGGGTGTTGTCAGGTATGTGAACATGAGGCGGAACAGCACGGATTGCTTCTCTTTATGTCATCATGGGGCATTCACCCGCTCACACATGCCTTCTCGCTCCCACACACACACACAGACAAACACAGCGTACCCTACCTGAAGTAATCTATGAATATATGAGAAACTGGTAGTAGCTTTTGCATCTCAGGAGGGTTTGGAACTTGATGTACGAGGAAGACATCTTTCATTACATATTTTAAAACATACATACATTTTTTGCATTTTTACCATATAATTTTTTAATGAAGAGTTAATTTTTATAAGTTCATGCACATAGATTAGCTCCGATTCACATACCAGACACCACTGTTTAGAGCACACTGGAGAGAGAACGGCTTAGCAGTGTGGCACTGAAGTGGGCCAGGCTGTTGCAAGACTCTTCTCTTCACAGGATTCTCTAGGCAAGAATACTGGAGTGGGTTGCCATTTTCTTCTCCAGGGGATCTTCCCAACCCAGGGATCAAACCTGTGGTCTCCTTCATCTCCTGCATTGGCAGGCGTATTCTTTCCCACTGAGCCAGCTGGGAAGCCCACGCTGGTAAATAAGAGCAGAAAATCGGAGAACTGGACCTTCCAGGGCAAATCTACTGGCTGTCAGAGTCAAGCTTTTGTGAAGATGGAGAACTCAGTTTCAGTGGTTTGTGTTGGTGACATAACTGTTTTTTTTTTTTTTAATCTTCAGATTTTTTCTTCTTTCCTCCCTGTTATATGTCTTTATCATAAAATGAAAGTGAGAAACATGATTTGTGAGATTTTAGGCCAGTGGTCCCTCAAATTAGAGATGGAGACAAGAGGCGGGTGGGCGAGATGGTGGACTCAGTGGGCGAGGAGAGCGGGCAGCCTGGGCAGAGACTCCCTTTGCTGGACCAGCCCTCCCCTTCCTCCCCGCCCCTTCCTGGCCACTGTAGGTCATGTCCAGCCCCTCCTCTCCCCTCCATCCTTGTTCTCCTTTCCCGAAACCTCTGGGAGATGGCTGCTAACTTCTAGAACAGGTCATGCCCAACTGGCCCCGTCACTTTCTCTTTTCTACCGTCTGAAAAAGGGCATCCTGGGATTAGCAAGTGTCAAGCACGAACAGTGTTGAATGGAACGTTTAGGTTTTTGATTCTAAGTAACCATAACTCCTGTCTGAAACCTTTCCTCTCTGTCTTGGGAGCCCCGAGGGTATGATCCCAGGGGCTGGAGGTTCGCTCCCAGCCCTTCAGGAAGCCCCGTTTACCGTGGACACCCCTGTTAGAAATGCCTTTCTGACACCTGGCTGAAACCTGGGTCCCTGGCATGTCCCATGCACTGGTCTAATATTACACCCTGGGGACCACCCTGAACACATCTAGGACTTCCTCCATGGGCTGGAGCTTCAAAGACTTGAAGAATTGTCTCCCATCCTCAGTTTATCATCTATTCTCATAGTTCTTGGTAAAAATAAACTTCCTTGGGCTGGTTACTGCCCTCTTAAGAAGCTAGATTTGGTGTGATCTTTCTAAAGTGTGGCTGCTGGACCTAGACGTGGCCCCAGGCATGGCTGGATCAGCGCAGAAAACAGGCTCCTTCTGTATCTTCAAATTAGCTGAACACATGACAGTCTCACTCACGTGGACTTTAGCTTTGCTCCTTAGTCATGATCTGTCCCCAATTATACAAACCACATTCGTGGAGTTAAAAAATTTAAAAAAAAATTTTATTTTTACTTTATTTTACTTTACAATACTGTATTGGTTTTGCCATACACTGACATGAATCTGCCACAGGTGTACATGAGTTCCCAATCCTGAACCCCCCTCCCACCTCCCTCCCCATATCATCTCTCTGAATCATCCCCATGCACCAGCCCCAAGCATCCTGTATCCTGTATCGAATATAGACTGGCGATTCGTTTCTTACATGATAGTATACATGCTTCAGTGCCATTCTTCCACATCATCCCACCCTCTCCCTCTCCCTCAGAGTCCAAAAGTCCATTCTATACATCTGTGTCTCTTTTGCTGTCTTGCATACAGGATTATCATTACCATCTTTCTAAATTCCATATATATGTGTTAGTATACTGTATTGGTGTTTTTTTTTTTTGGTTTACTTCACTCTGTATAATTGGCTCCAGTTTCATCCATCTCATTAGAACGGATTCAAATGTATTCTTTTTAATGGCTGAGTAATACTCCATTGTGTATATGTACCACAGCTTTCTTATCCATTCATCTGCTGATGGACATCTAGGTTGTTTCCATGTCCTGGCTATTATAAACAGTGCTGCAATGAACATTGGGGTAC
>SJYT01018762.1:608325-744022 GCA_006410635.1 Cephalophus harveyi
AAAACAATACCCAGTTGTGCATGTGACTGGTGATAGAAGCAAGATCCGATGCTGTAAAGAGCAATACTGCATAGGAACCTGGAATGTCAGGTCCATGAATCAAGGCAAATTGGAAGTGGTCAAACAAGAGATGACAAGGGTGAATGTCGACATTCTAGGAATCAGCGAACTAAAATGGACTGGAATGGGTGAATTTAACTCAGATGACCATTATATCTACTACTGCGGGCAGGAATCCCTCAGAAGAAATGGAGTAGCCATCATGGTCAACAAAAGAGTCCGAAATGCAGTACTTGGATGCAATCTCAAAAACGACAGAATGATCTCTGTTCGTCTCCAAGGAAAACCATTCTGGCCTAAGGAAATAGAAATAACTTCCAAGGGTAGGCCAGTAAGAATACCATATAAAAGAACTGTTTAGAATGTTTTGACCTAATGTTTTAAGGTGTTAATGGTAAAATATTAAAGCTATATGCATAAAAATTTGCAGTATAATTTACAGAAAGAGAAAACCCTTTTTAGTTTACAGGGCTGTTAGTTTTGACAAATACATGTGGGTCACATAATTACACACAATGAAATATAGAATAATCCCATTATTCACAAAATTCCCTTGTGCCCCTCTGTGGTCAGACCCTCTCCCAACCCCTGCTCCCTGGCAGCCACTCATCTATTTCCTGTCCCTCTATTTTCCAGAATATCCTGTAGATGGAATCTTACAGGATGTAAGGGCTTCTCAGGTGGTGCTAGTGGTAAAGAATCCACCTGCCAATGCAGGAGACACAAGAGATGTGGGTTCCATCTGTGGGTTTGATACTTGGGCTGGGAAGATCCTCTGAAGTAGGAAGTGGCAACCCACTCCAGTATCCTTGCCTGGAGAATTCCATGGACAGAGGAGCCTGGTGGGCTACAGTCCATGGGGCCATGAAGAGTGGGATACAACTGAGCGACTGAACACATACAGAATGTAAACCTTCGAGTCTGGCTACTTTGACCCAGCATTATGCATTTGAGATTCATCTGTGTCGTGTGTTTATTAATCTTGGTTGCTGAGTAGGGGTCTATTGTATGGGATACACCTGATTTTGTCATTCACCAGTAGAAAAACATTTGGATTTTTTTTGCAGTTCTTGATGATTATGAATAAAGTCAGTGTAAACATTCGCATAGTGTTTTTTTTTTTTTTTGAACACAGCTGTTTGTTGAAGTTGGGTAAATACCTAGAAATAGAATTGCTGGTGTATGTTATGTTTTAAGAAACTGCCAGACTGTGTGTATATTAATATTGTCCATGTTCCCACTGGCAGCTTTGGGAGAGTTCTGGTAGCTTGCCATCCTCATCAGCCCTTGGTTATCTGAGTTTTCTCCCCTCGTTCAAATAAGTTTGTACTGGTTTCTTATTAGAGCATCATTTTGCATTTTAAAAAAATGATGTCATGGGGAGCATCTTTTCATAATCTTATCTGCTACCCATAACACATCAGTTCTTTAGGGGTGGGTGAGGGTGAAGTCGCTCAGTCGTGTCTGACTCTTTGCGACCCCATGGACTGTAGCCTAGCAGCCTTCTCCGTCCATGGAATTCTCCAGGCAAGAATACTGGAGTGGGTTACCATTTCCTTCTCCAGGGAATCTTCCCGACCCAGGGATCGAACCCGGGTCTCCTGCATTGGAGGCAGATGCTTTAACCTCTGAGCCACCAGGGAGGTATTTTGCCTGTCTTTAAAATTGGGTTGTTTGCTTACTTATTACTGAGTTTTGATAGTTCTTTATATATTTAGGATACAAATATATATGAGACATGTTTCATCAGACATGTGTTTTGCCAATATTTTCTTCTAGTCTGTGGCTTTTCTTTTTCCCTTCACTTAGCAGTATATTTTGCAAAGCAGTTTTTAATTTTGATGAAGTGCAACTTAATCTTTTGTGAGTTGTACTTTCATGTCACATCTAAGAAATCTTTCCTAAAGTCACAAAGATTTTCTCTTATGTTTACTTTTAGATGTATTAGAGTTTTAGGTTTTATGTTAAGGTCTGTGATTTAGTTTGGGTTAAATATTGTGGAGTAAGGTATGGATTAAGGCTTATTTCTTTGCATGTGAAAGTGTTAGTTGCTCAGTCATGTCCAACTCTTTGTGACCCCGTGGACTGTAGCCCACCAGGCTCCTCTGTGCATGGAATTCTCCAGAAAGAATACTGGAATGCATAGCCATTCCCTTCTCCAGGGTATCTTCTCGACCCAGGGATTAAACCCAAGTCTCCTGCATTGCAGGCAGATTCTTTACCATCTGAGCCACCGGGGAGGCCCATTTCTTTGCATATGTGTGTGTGTTAGTGGCTCAGTCCTGCATGACTATTTGCGGCCCCATGGATTGTAGCTCCCCAGGCTCCTCTGTCCATGGAGTTCTCCAGGTAAGAATACTGGAGTGGGTTGCCATGCCCTCCTTCAACAGATCTTCCAATACAGGGATCGATCCCAGGTCTTTCACATTGCATGCAGATTCATTACTGTCTGAGCCACCAGGGAAGCCCTTCTTTGCATTAGGCCATTCAATTATTCCAGCAGCATTTGTTGAAAAAATTGGTTCTTTCTCTTTTGAATTGTCATTGCATTTGTGTTGAAAATCAATTGACAAAATATATGTAAGTCTCTTCTGGATTGTGTATTTTCTTCTACTGATTTATGTGTCTGTCCTTTCTTTAATTTCGTGTAGTCCTGAGGACTTCGGTTTTATAAGGTTCAACTTTGTTTTTTGTAAAAATTGTTTTGGCCATGTGGTTCCTTTGGCTTTTTGTGTAAATTTTAGAATCAGCTTGTCAATTTCTACAAAAAGGTCTACTGGGATTTTGAAGGAATTTTCATTAAATATATAGGTTAATTTGGGAGAATTGATGTCTTAACAATATTGAGTCTTCCAGATCATGAACACAGTATGTCTCACATTTGCTTAAGTGTTTACATTTTTCATCAGTATTTTGTAGTTTCCGGTGTTTATTTTTTTGGGGCTCCAAAATCACTGCGGATGGTGATTGGAGCCATGAAATTAAGACGCTTACTCCTTGGAAGAAAAGTTATGACCAACCTAGACAGCATATTCAAAAGCAGAGACATTACTTTGCCAACAAGGGTCCGTCTAGTCAAGGCTATGGTTTTTCCACCAAGGCTATGGTGGTCATGTATGGATGTGAGAGTTGGACTGTGAAGAAAGCTGAGCGCTGAAGAATTGATGGTTTTGAACTGTGGTGTTGGAGAAGACTCTTGAGAGTCCCTTGGACTGCAAGGAAATCCAACCAGTCCATTCTGAAGGAGATCAGCCCTGGGATTTCTTTGGAGGGATTGATGCTGAAGCTGAAACTCCAGTACTTTGGCCACCTCATGCGAAGAGTTGTCTCATTGGAAAAGACTCTGATGCTGGGAGGGATTGGGGGCAGGAGGAGAAGAGAAGGGGACAACCGAGGATAAGATGGCTGGATGGCATCACGGACTTGATGGATGTGAGTCTGAGTGAACTCTGGGAGTTGGTGATGGACAGGGAGGCCTGGTGTACTATGATTCATGGGGTCGCAAAGAGTCGGACATGACTGAGCGACTGGACTGGACTGAGCTGAACTGATCTTGCACAGATTTTGTTTTATTTGTACCTAAGTATTTCATGTTTTGGGGTACTATTGTAAATAATGCTTTAAAGATGTCAATTTCCAATTTTTTTTATTGCTAGTACATGAAAGTACAACTCATTTTTATATATTGACCATGACTTTGCTAAACCCACTTATTAGTTATAGCTCCTTTGTAGATTCTTTGGGATTTTTAATGTACAGAATCTTTTTTATTTTGGTTATTTCTTTTTTTAACATTAAAGAAAACCTTTTTATTTTGTTTTGGGTTATAGCCGATTCCTTGGTGGCTCAGATAGTAAAGAATCTTCCACAGTGTGGGAGACCGAGGTTTGATCCCTGGATTGGGAAGATTCCTGGAGAAGGGAATGGCAACCGACTCCAGTGTTCTGCCTGCAGAATCCCAAGGACAGAGGAGTCTGGCGGGTTATAGTCCATGGGGTGGCAAAAAGTCGGACATGACTGAGTGACTGAGCAGGCACTAGACTTTTGTCAGGTGTATAATTTGTAACTATTTTCTCCTATTCTGTGGGTTGTCATTTCCCTTTTTTTTTTTTTTTTTGAGGACTTTTCTGTCGGAGGCCACCTTCTCATTGTGAGCCTACATGGCCTTTCCTTTTTCCAGGTGCGAAGGGACAAAAAGAGAGGAAGGGAGCGTGAGAACTGTCTCTTCTTTTTTAAAAACTATTGATTTGGCTGTGTCTGACCTTAGTTGCAGCTCGTGGGCTCTTTCATTGCGGTGAGCAGACTCTTCCTCGCAGCCCCCAGGTTTTTCTCTAGTTGTGGCATGGGGGGCTCTGGAACCCGTGGGCTCAGTGGTGGTTTAGATCTTAACTTCTTTCAACAATGTTTTATAGTTTTTCATGTTCAAATCTTGCACTTTTTTTCTTAAGAGTATTCTTTTCTATGCTATTGTAAATGGAATTGTTTTCTTAAATTTCCTTTTCAGATTGTTCATTGTTAGTGTATAGAAATGCAGTTGATCTTGCACTTTGCAACCTTTCTAAACCTGTCTGTTAGCTCTGATAGTGTACTTGTGAATACCTTAGGATTTTCTGTGTATAAGATCATATCATCTAGTCTGGCTATTTCAATTTCTTTTTCTTGACTAATTGTCCTGCTTAGAATGTCCAGTACAATGTTGAAGAGGAGTGGGGAGAGTGGATGTCCTTGTGTTGTTCCTGGTCTTAGCGGGGAAAGCTTTCAATCCTTCAGCATTAACTGTGCTTTTATCTGTGGGCTTTTTGGGTAGATATCATTTGTCAGGATGAGAAAGCTTCCTTCTATTCCTAGTTTAATGAGTATTATGATGAAAGGTGCTAGCTTTTGTCACATGGTTTTTCTTTATCTATTCAGGTGGTCTTGTGATCTTTGTTTTTAGTTCCTGGATTCAGTTTCCTAGTATTTTGTTGAGGAGCTTTATGCCTATAGCCATAGGAATGATTTGTTGTTTTCTTTTCTTATGATGTCTTTATCTGGTTTTGGTACCAGGGAAATGCTAGACTCATAGAATGAGTTTGGAAAATGTTCCTGTCTCTTCTATTTTTTTTGTAGATTTTGTGAAGGACTGACATTAATTCTTTTTTAAACATTTGATAAGATTCACAAGTGAAGCCATATGGTTACCCGATGCTTTAGAAGAAAATAAAATATGTTTTATTTTTACATACATACTATATTTTAGGTTTAGGGCTTTCCTGGTGGCGGAGCAGCAAAGAATCTGCCTACAATGCAGGAGACCTGGGTTCAATCCCTGGGTTGGGACGATCCTCTGGAGAAGGGAAAGGCTACCCATTCCAGTATTCTGGCCTGGAGAATTCCAGGACTGTATAGTCCATGGGGTCACAAAGAGTCAGACATGACTGAGCAGCTTTCATTTCACTTCACTTCAAGATAAAGCAATTTAAAATTTCTGTTGTTTCCATGCCTGTTATAGCTGACATTTTGTTCTTTAAGTAATTAATCGTGATTTAACAAGGGTGATTTCACCTTAAGACTTTAAGTAACATTTGTGTTTAAGAGATTTGGTACCATCATGAATCAAGGAAGATGAACATGAAAATATGATCCTAAGAAAAATTTCTAATTGCTAATTTGATGATTTATTATAATTCACCTTATCATTGTCTCTCATTTAAACAAAACCAGTTACAAAGAAAATATTCTTAGGTGAATAAAAATGTGTCCTTTCCTATGTTTAAAACATCAACAAAAAGTTTAACTTTATTACCCCCCAGTTCAGAGAATTCTAAAGTACTCTTCAGTCTGAAGGATATTCTTAGAGGTGAAAAAAAAGGAAATCGTGCCACATACAGCAAAGCAAACGAGAGTCTCAAAGTGAAAAATCTGTAGTGAGATGAATCGTCAATCACTCTGCAAGGTCTAATTCTTCCTGTTGCATTTTCTTATTTTGGCCAAGTGACACATTCAGTGAAGGATCATGATTTTATGCAATTAATTCCATGACTATAAGTACTGAAAAGGAGAGGTTATTAAAACTCGGGAGACTTCTGAGTTCTAGCAAAACCATTAAAAAGGAACTAATGTGATAATAAAATGAAAAGCAATTCAAAACTTATCAGCCTAATAAAGAATATTACCAAATATCTTACTGTAATAAAGATCTTTGAAAATGAAACAAAGGAAAAAAAAAGGCTCACCAGCTCAGATTAGCAATCTGTTATGATAGGTTTGGCCCTCATTAAATCAGCCATGATATCTTGAAGAGGGTATTTAATTACCAAGTGATTTGTAACCAGATTCACTGGAGAATTATAGGAGGAATTGTAAACATGTTGACATAGACACCACACACAAAGTCTGGCCACAAACATTGTCTGTATTTGGTACTCAGTGCTTTTTATGTGATCCAGACAAAAGCAGTTCTTGCCTCTGCAAGGCAGTGAATTTCACGTATGATGCATTGAAACACCACCATCGTGCCAAGAAGGCCAAGATATTTCATCTCTATGAAGGGAGTTTGACATCAGGAAACACACTGTGGCAGATGGCAGTACATACAGGTCCCTTCCCTTCCCCACTGTAGAAGTGGAGGGGAGAAGTCGGTTAAGTGTCCACCCTTGGAATCCCCAACCGCAGAAGAAAGGCTGCCTTCCTCAGCAGAGATTTGTGCCCATTTTATCTTGTTGACACACAGGATTGTAGAGCTCACAATGATTACGTTTCAAAACCACTGGAAAGCCTGAAGGAGCCACTGAGCAAAATGCCGGTAATCAGAATCACAGAGATGTCAGGTGCCCTGCTGCTCCAACAATATTCAGCCCTGCATATTCATTGGAACGACTGATGCTGAAGCTGAAGCTCCAATACTTTGGCCACCTGATGCTGAGTCGACACATTGGAAAAGACCCTGATGCTAGGAAAGATTGAAGGCAGGAGGAGAAGGGGATGACAGATGATGAGATGGTTGGATGGCATCATTGATTCAATGAACATGCGTTTGAGCAAGCTCTGGGAGACAGTGAAGGACTGGCCTGCTGTAGTCCACGAGGTCGCGAAGATTCGGACACGACTTAGTGACTGAACAAGAACTCCTGCTCCGTCTGCTCTGCCCTCAGCATCCTTACGGATTTCTCTTCATCCCTCTTTCATTCCTGTTCCATGTCCTCCTCCCTCATCTCCTTTTTTCAAAGTTCTCCTCCTCCCAGGACCCCTAAGTTACTTCTGAGTGCTGTCGACTGAAAATAAATGCACAGCCTAAAAGCTGTCAGTTAGGTTTTATTTGGGAAATTACTGAGGACGGTGGCCAGGAATGTGGCGTCTCAGGTAGCTCTGAGGATGGCTCCAAAGAGGAAAGGGAGGAGCCAGGATACACAGTTTTGGTGGAAAAAATAAAAACAACCCTTGTAGAACATCAAAAGATAGCTGCTAATCACAAAACCCGGATATCTCAAGTTACCAATTTTGGTGCTTTTCTACATAAGGGAAGATGCAGGATCCGGCTCATTGTGGTTACTCCTCTGATGTGCACCCTTACTGTCTGTGGTCAGTATCCTGTTTATCTCCCTCCTGATTCTCAGGGCGCACCGTCAGGCGGCTGCAGTGACTGATGGCTTGATGACTGCAGCATCCTTTGTTTTCTGAAACGCCTGGTGACACTCTTTGTCCACAGGATCTCAGAAATCTCACTGTTTTTGACTCGGCTCTCACAAAAACCATGCCTATGAGCTTTTCCATAGCAATCTCCAGTAATTATAAAATTGGAACAGACTTTAAGAACATTTCATCAAGTCCCCTCAGGTTAGATGAGCGAGAACCGAGCAAGTGTGCCCCTGGTCACAGGGAAGTGGCTGGACTGGAGTGGGAACACAGGGTCTTTGGCCCTTCCTAAATGCCTGGTGACTAATTCATGCCAGGCTGGTCATAGCAGTGCTGGCGTGTTGTCCAGTCTCTAAGATGTTTTTTCAGAAGTTCATGAGCTTAGTCGCTCAGTTGTGTCTGACTCTTTGCAACCACGGGCTGCAGCCCACCAGGCCTCTCTGTCCATGGGGATTCTCCAGGCAAGAATACTGAAGTGAGTTGCTGTGCCCTCCTCTAGGGGATCTTCCCAACTCAGGGATAGAACCCAGGTCTTCTGCATTGCAGGTGGATTCTTTACCATCTGAGCCACCAGGGAAGCCCCTCGTGTTTCTCAGAACTGTTTCAGGAGATGTTTTTTCAGAAGTGTGTAGAGCCATGAAATTAAAAGGCTCTTGAGAGTCCCTTGAACTACAAGGAGGTCAAACTAGTCAATCCTAAAGAAAATCAACCCTGAATATGCATTGAAAGGACTGATGCTGCAGCTGAAGCTCCAATACTTTGGCCACCTGATGCAAAGAGCCAACTCATTTGAAAAAACCCTGGTGCTGGGAAGGATTGAGGGCAGGAGGAGAAGGGGATGACAGAGGAGAAGATGGTGGGTTGACATCACCGATTCAATGGACATGAGTTTGAGCAAACTCTGGAGATGATGAAGGACAGGGAAGATTGGCGTGCTGCAGTCCATGGGGTTGCAGAGAGACACAACTGAGTGACTGAACAGCGTAGAGCCGTTGGATGAATCCATATGGTACATCTTCTTGGAGCATCAATTCAACTAGAACTGATACTGGAGAAAAAAAATTAAGGACTGTGTTGATTAAGCTGTTGTCTCTCAGCTCCCCCAACCTTTCTGTGGTCAGTGTGCTGGTGTTAGGCTAAGTGTCTGCAGGGTGAAAGTTGCTCAGTCGTGTCCGACTCCTTGCGACCCCATGGACTATACAGTCCTTGGAATTCTCCAGGTCAGAATACTGGAGTGGGTAGCCTTTCCCTCCTCCAGGGGAATCTTCCCAACCCAGGGATTGAACCCAGGTCTCCCGCATTGCAGGCAGATTCTTTACCAGCTGAACCATAAGGGAAGTCGAAGTGTCTGCAACCTAGGTTCTGTTTCCGAGCTGCTCCTTTTAAGGCACTGCCAAAAGGGAGCGCCAGAGGGTGGCTGCTAGGTGGGAGGAGGAAGAAGGGTCCTCCTTGCTGCTTTCTCCTGTTAGTGACCACCCAGGGACTGCCTGCTGATGGTTCCTTATCCCGCAGCATCTGACATTGCAGTAATCACAACTGCAGTTTTTCCCATGTGCACACAACCCATTTCACTGATCCCCTTAGAAACACCCACACTGCTGTTCATGTCTCCACCCCAGAGACCTTCATCCCCTGTGGGACTTGGTTCTCTGGTTCTAGGGTTTAATGATCCCAACCTCTTCCTTTTGTTTCCCAGCCCTGGGGTGTTTAGTTGCTTTCTGCATTACAACCTCTGGGCACCTCAGTTCAGTTCAGCTCAGTCATGTCTGACTCTTTGCAGCCCCATGGGCCGCAGCATGCCAGGCCTCCCTGTCCATAACCAACTTCTGGAGTTTGCTCAAACTCATGTCCATCGAGTCTGTGATGCCATCCAACCATCTCACCCTCTGTCGTCTCCTTCTTCTCCCACCTTCAATCTTTCCCAGCATCAGGGTCTTTTCAAATGAGTCAGTTTTTTGCATCAGGTGGCCAAAGGATTGGAGTTTCAGCTTCAGCATCCGTCCTTCCAATGAATATTCAGTACTGATTTCCTTTAGAATGGACTGGTTGGATCTCCTTGCAGTCCAAGGGACTCTCAAGAGTCTTCTCCAACACCACAGTTCAAAAGCATTAATTCTTAGGCGCTCAGCTTTCTTTATAGTCCAACTCTCACATCCATACTTGACTACTAGAAAAACCATAGCTTTGACTAGACTGGGAACCTCACTGTCGCCTATTTGCATTTTTTAGGTCACACCAGTGCTTGGTTATCAAGCTTTTATGTTAAATTCTCAGTCGAAATAATGGGCGTGGTTTGTTTCCCCTATCAGACTCTGAGTGATGTAAGTACTTCAGCCTGTGTTTATGATTATAAGCATAAATATCTGTGGGGTATAGCACAGAAATTATTTATGTTTAAAAGACAAAACAGGGACTTTTTCAAAGGAATCTGGCACCCTTTCAGAAATGCCTCCTGCATTTCCTTCCAGATACCTTCCTTATCTTCTATTAAATGGGTTACCCTAGTGAGGAAGTCTGGGAAACAGTTTAATGAGCTGTTCCTGAGGGCTTTTTAATGCCAGGAGGGGGAATTTCCAGAGACTAAGACGTCATTTAAGGAGATGGAACAGGCAGTTTGACCGAGAGGATGACTTTTAGCAGCGCTTTACAAATTTTACCTCTGAGCAAGTCATAGTGCCTTCAGTCTTTCCCCTGCCTTCAGTCTTTCCCAGCATCAGGGTCTTGAAGGCAGGAGGAAAAGGGGACAGCAGAGGATGAGATGGTTGGATGGGGTCACTGACTCAATGGACATGAGTTTGAGCAAACTCTGGGAGTTGGTGAAGGACAGGGAAATCTGGCATGCTGCAGTCCGTGGGGTTGCAAAGAGTTGGACACAACAGCAATTGAACTGAGCTGAAGTCATACTGCGATGATGAAAAGAGTATGGCTTTAAATGGCATTATTCAAGTAATGATCAGAAAACAGCAATGGGTTATAAGTTATCAGAAGCAGTTTTCCTGAACTCTGCATATAAGTGCTCAGTCACTTCAGTCCCGCTCTTTATGACCCAAACTTTGTGGACTATTGCCCACCAGGCTCCTTAGTCCATGGGGTTTTCCAGGCAAGAGTACTGGAGTGGGTTGGCATGCCCTCCTCCAAGGGATCTTCCTGACCCAGGGACTGAACCCTCGTCTCCTGCATTACAGGTGGATTCTTTATCCCTGAGCCACCAAGGAAGCCTTCCTGAACTCGATAAAATTCTGGGAAAGTTTTAGCTCGAGCTGAGTGGCCCATCCCATATGGGCTGGGTAGTTCATGCGTGAATCAGAGCTTTAACCAGCCCTTGGAGGTGGGATAAGTTGCATCTTCTGATTCAAGCCAGAGCTAAACTAGCAGCTGTGGTTTGTTCTGTTCACTGATCAGCGAAGCTTCTCTTTCACATTGGAACACCCCTGCATATGCTTGGCAGGCTGATGGTGTCTTGTTTGCAGCTCCCAGAGAAGACATAACCATGGAGCATCATCCTTCTCAAGCAGACGCCCAGTGTTCTTCTTGAAGTAAATAAGGCAAGAGAACAACAAGAGGGCAGACTCACTCTTGAGTGTATCACACATAAAATTGCTCATAATGCAGTTTAGTGTCTGGAGATAATAACCAGTCTTGCATTTCTAAAGTTGTAACCACGTGGGATGGGAGTGAGGGGGAGGGAGGTCTCAAGGGGAGGGTATATATGTGTACAGATAGCTGATTTATTTCCTTGTACAGGAGAAACTAGCACACCATTGGAAAGCAATTCTATTCCCGAAAACAGTTGTAAACACAATGGTAATGATGTAAACAGGTACACAGCCTCCTTGTCCTCCAAACAGAAAACCAGTGCTTGGAAATTACACTGTGGTCAAAAGCAAAGAAATGTCTGGCGACAGTTGGGTAAGATGTGTGGAACAGGTTGGAATCAATGAAGCTGCACAAGTGAGTTTAGATCTGGTCCATGGACCTTATGGAATCTAGAGGAAGCTTTCTTCTGCTGTTAAGTGAGTAAATAGCATGAATATGAATGACAAGATAGTCTTTATGGGGAAAGAACTCCAAAAACAGGGCA
This sequence comes from Cephalophus harveyi, assembly GCA_006410635.1. Taxonomy (NCBI): domain Eukaryota; kingdom Metazoa; phylum Chordata; class Mammalia; order Artiodactyla; family Bovidae; genus Cephalophus; species Cephalophus harveyi. Next base: position 620,081 of record SJYT01018762.1, read on the forward strand.
GCTTGAGAAGAGAAGAAGACCCACTCCATCCTTTTGTCTGATTAAGGCGTAGAAGTAGAGAACAGAATCTGTGTTAGAAGAATTATCTACATATATGAAAATATTTTGCTATGTTAACTGCCAGGAGCCTCCTAAAATCATGGGAACACAGACTACAAAGCTCTGACATGCTAGAGCTGGTTCCATAACACAGAGATATCCTTCTGTAGTTACAGGTCTTTTTTTTTTTTTTTTGATTCCATGGCTCATATCCTCAAAAAATAATGAAGCCTAGAATAAATTCACCTGAGAAACAAATTAAACACAACCCAGATAATTCACTTACTGCCTTATATTCTTAGAAATGAAAGCCATTTTCTCTCCAAATGGGTTTCAAGGTCCTCTCAGTCCATGAGATGCTCCTGAGAAGTTCTGCAGTGAAGAAACTCATTTTAACTTTCGATCCATTTTTTTCAACTTTGTTGGAACACAGAATTCTCTTTTTTTTCACATATCATCTTTTAAAATCCAATGGAAACTACATTTTAAAGACTGGGAGATGGCCTAAGGTATTCTTTTGCATATAGAACCACAGAGGAAGACTGGTGTCTTCTTTTTTTATATATAATTTATATTTATTTATTCAAGTTTTGGCTGCGCTGGGTCCTCGTTGCTTTGCATGGGCTTTCTCTAGGTGAGCGGGGGCTACTCTTGCTTGTGGTGAGTGGGCTTCTCATTGTGGTGACTTCTGTTGTTGTTGAGCACAGGCTCTAGGCACACAGGGCTTCAGTAGTTGTAACCTGCAGGCTCAGTAATTATGGCTCACGGGCTCAGTCATTCCCTGGCATGTGGAATCCTCCCTTGACCAGGGATCAAACCCAGGACCCCTGCACTGGCATGCAGATTCTTACCTACTGTGCCACCAGGGAAATCCTGGTGTCTTCTTTTTGCTTGCAGTCTTTTGGAAAGTTTATTCGAGCTTATTCTCAGGTGTCTTGATCTAAAAAAATGAGTATGATAATCATAAGGACTATTGACTATTATTTTCACAGTCTTCTTCCCTGGTGGCTCAGATGGTAAAGAATCTGCCTGCAGTACAGGAGACGCAGGTTTAGTCCCTGGGTCGGGAAGATACGCTGGAGAAGAGAATGACAACCCACTCCAGTATTCTTGCCTGGAGAATCCCATGGACAGAGTTGCCCGGCGGGCTACAGTCCATGGGGTCTCAAAGAGATGGACACGACTGAGGAACTAACACTTTCACTTTTTCAGGCACATAGTAGGATTGGAATCCCCAGCTCCTTTAAATTAGGTATGGCCATGTGACTCAACGTGGTCAATAAAATATGGAGAGGGTCATTAAGATTCAGTGCATCGGTGACTACACTCCCCTGCTGGCTCAGATGGTCAAGAATCTGCCTGAGTGCGGGAGACATAGGCTTAATCCCCGGGCTGGGAAGATCTCCTGGAGTAGGAAATGACAACCCACTCCAGGATTCCTGCCTGGAGAATTCCGGGGACAGAGGAGCCTGTGCGGTCCCAGAGAGTCGGACATGACTGAGTGACTAGCACTTTTTCCACTTTTACTTCTTTCTACCGTAAAGTAGAAGAAGAAGTACTTTTAAAGTAAAAGAAATACTTTTACTTCTTTCTACCATAACAGTTCCAGATGATGTTATCTTTGTCAGACCCTGCTGCTGCTGCTACGAGGTCACTTCAGTCGTGTCTGACTCTGTGCGATCCCACAGACGGCAGCCCACCAGGCTCCTCTGTCCACGGGATTCTGTAGGCAAGAATACTGGAGTGGGTTGCCATTTCCTCTCCATTGTCAGACCCTGTCTCTTAGCAAAAATGACATGGAGCAGTGTCTGCTCGGCACCCCCTACTGGCCAGTGCATAATGAACAGGTAACATGAGAAAACTAATCATATTTTCTAGCTGCGAAAGTGTGGGTCTTTTACTTACTGTAGCATAGTTTATCTTATTCTGACTGTAACAGAAATTGCTACCAGGAGTTGGATGCTAAGAGCAGGAAAATTATAATTTGTCATTGACTTGAAAGACAAGTCATAGGCAGTGAAGAAACTGTGATAACGTCTGGAGAGATGACAATCATTGTTATGCAGGTGCAAACATTTTGGTGGAACTGTTGCTCACAGTTATTTGGAAGGCAGATTATATGCCTAATGAATTTACAGCTAGAAAAAGATGCAGAAAGACAGTACAGCTGACTCTTAGACAACCATGGGTCGTGTAGTACTGTAGCATTTACTGTTGAAAAATGCCTGCGTACAAGCAGAGCTGTGCAGTTCAAGTGTGTGTTGTTCAAGGGTCAGCTGTATTACTGACACGTTGGTTTCCATTGGCTGCACTTGACAAAGTATTGTAAGAAAAACAGGGTCAGAAAAGAATTAGCTGGATTCCAAGCAGGAGTTCATGGAAGATTTGAGGCTTTGGAATATTGAAAAAGCTGACTGATTTTTAGACTCCAAACAGCAGAAGATAAAATTGAGAAAACCTCTTAGTAATAAAAAGGAATTAAATATGAGTCTTGCAGCCCAGGGCATGACCTCTGTGCCTACTGTTAAAAACCATTCAACCAATTATATTTCCTTGGCTGTCACACCATTATTAAAACCTCTGCAAGGTTTATTTCATCGTGTAGAGTATTTTTATTTATTTATTTTGGCCATGCCATATGGGATCTTAGTTCCCTGATCAAGGATCAAACCCATGCCCCCTGCACTAGGCAAGTCCCAACACAGGTCTTAACAATAACTGGTTGTGCCTGTTGGCACGTGGAGTTTTCTGGAATCAAATAGATAAAAGACTGATGAAGTCATTGCAAGAAGTATACTTCTAAAAGAATCACCAGGCCGGATTAAAATTGGATTAAAATAAAAATTGTTTAGGACCCTTGGACCCTAAACGTTTAGGTCGGGAAGTGGGCTGAGTAAGCCACACAGCTCCCAAGCAGAGCATGTCCCCTGAGGCTTACTTCAGATGGGTCAAGGACCCGTGTATGAAGCCAAGGCCTGTGGAAGATGAGGGATATGAGGCTTCTTGCAGGGAGCATATTCAGGAACTAACGTCCCTCACCCCCAGGGTGGAACTCATAGTACTGTATTTGTACAGTATTTGTCCAGAGGATTTCAGGACCGGTGAAGACCACTGTCTGTTATATATCTCCTATTTTCCTTCTTTCCAAAGAGAAATGTTTGTTGGCGTTGTCTGTTTCTTGTTTGCTCTTTGTAAACTGCGTGTCTGTGTCTTTTTATTTTGTAAGTCTCCAGAATGAGAGATGCCGTATCCGGGACCACTTTAGTTACTGTGTACCACTTGCTGTCACGGGCTGAACTGTGTCCCCCCAAATCAAATGTTGCAGCCTTAATGCCCAAGGAGACTCCACTCAGAGATAGGAACTTTAAAAGAGGGAATTAAGGTTAAGTGAGGTCCTAAGCTGATACGATCGGTCTCAGGGGCGGCTAACCATGCTGACACCACAGCTCTCCTCCAGAGCTGTGTGAAATAAACTTCTTTCGTTTAAGTCCCAAGTCGGCAATATTTTGTCACACCAGCCGGAAGAGCCTAATATACCTTTGGATGAAGGGACAAGCGTATATCACCCAGGGGTGCTGGATCAGTGACTGGATGGATTTTTATGTTGTTCTTCTTGGGAAGGGAATAAATGAATTTTGTCTAAAGGAAGAAAACAGAGCTGCCTGGCCACCAGAGAGGCAGATTACCATTAGAATTCTTCAGCCATTAAGCTGGTACTTCCACGACCCCTTGAAGATTGGCATGGTCACGTGGCTCCCTTGGCCAATCGGATGTGAGCAGACGTGACCTGGTGTTTGTCTAGGCAGAGTCCCTTAAGAGCTAATGCGTGATGTGCTGACCCCCCTTCCCTCTGCCACAGCATCTGTGATGTTCCGGATGGTAGAGTGTCCCTGAATACTGACGACATGGAGCAGGGTCCCAGCCAATCCATAATAGTCACGAGCAGGGTGAGAAATGATGTTTACGGTTATTGAGATTTCGGGGAGTGTTTATTACTGTGGCATAACCTAGTCTGTCTCGATTGATGTAATCAATAATATGGGTAGGAAAAGTCTCCAAAATGCTCATAGGAAATTTGATTGTGTCATATGATTAATCCAACATATTGGAGCTTGTCCTTCATTAGATAAAGAAGTAGAGCTGATGTTGGAGGATGCCCGTCCATCACTTCATTGTCCTCTGTCTTCAAAGGTGATGCTGCTGAATGACTATAGGAAGAACATGTTTTAGGTTAATTTGTCAGTAGTGGTAATGGATTCTCTTATAACCATTCACTCTTCTCCACTCAGCTACCTCTTAGGAAGGCAAGGGTTATATGTCATCAGAGTCAGTCAGGGCCTCACATCCACCATGTCAGTTCCATTCACTTTGTGCCGCAATAAATGGGCACCATCAGCTGACAGCAACAAGGCGGAGTCACCAGGGAATCCTCAGGTCCTGTTTAGCTTAAACACGAACCAGAAGCCAGGAGCACGTGGCAAGGTATGACCACCTACAGGTTGCAGACATTTGCAAGGTCAAAGTATAGTGACCTGAGGAATATCTGTTGTATTCCTTTGTGAATAATGAGCTTGCAAGGAAGTTTTACCATGTGCATTGCCAATAAGTCATCAATAAAACTCTTAGCACGTAGACTGGCATGTTGTTATAATAGGAGTTAAGACTGAACACATTCTGTGGAGTAGACTGCATGGTTGTCTGTTGTATGGTAGGTTGTTTGCTCTCCAACAGTGCTTCAGAGGTGTCTGTGTGTGCTGTGTGAGGTGTGTGTGTGTGAGAGAGAGAGACAGAGACAGAAGAATCTGGAAGAAGAAAACTTTGGGGAAAGATTGCATATGAGGTTGGAGAAGGAAATGGAAACCCACTCCAGTATTCTTGCCTGGGAAATCCCACGGACAAGGGGAGCCTGGCGGCTACAGTCCATGGGCTCACAAAGAATTGGACATGACTGAGTGACTGAGCATGCGTGCAGGCATATGAGGTTAGAAGGCGGAATTGTAGTCTTCAGTGAGAGCATTGTCCCTGTCTCCCGGGAGCTGTCTTTGGCCACGTTTTTCTCAATAGTCTTTCCGTGCAGTGTGGCCCTCCCGCCTCTGCCCACAGCTAACTGTCCAAGGGGGCTTTTGACCCAAAGAGCCTCTTGAGGCAGAAGTCGTGAGAGACGAAGCTTGGAGTTGAGCTGGCCGAGCGGTCTGGCCCCTCTGGTAGGCCTGTGGTGAGAGAGGGAAGAAGAAAGCGAGCTGTAGAGGGGAAGGGCTGGAGACCAAGCCTGGAGGGTCCCAGGGGCTGGCTTCCCCTGGTCTTGTCCTTGACGAACTCAAGGACCGCCCAGCGTCCTTATGCGTGAGTTTCCCATGGCTGCTATAACAAGTGACCACAAACTGAAAGTGAAAGTTGCTCAGTCGTGTCCGACTCTTTGTGACCCCAGGAACTATACAGTCCATGGAATCCTCCAGGCCAGAACACTGGAGTGGGTGGCCTCTCTCTTCTCCAGGGGATCTTCCCCAACCCAGGGATCAAACCCAGGTCTCCCGCATTGTGGGTGGATTCTTTACCAGCTGAGCCACCAGGGAAGCCCAAGAATACTGGAGTGGGTAGCCTATGCCTTCTCCAGCAGATCTTCCCAACCCAGGAATTGAACTGGGGTCTCCTGCATTGCGGGTGGATTCTTTACCAACTGAGCTAGGAGGGAAGCCCACAAACTAAGTGCTTTAAAATAACAGAAATGTAGCCTTTCAGAGTTCCGGAGGCCAGAAGCCCAAGACAAAGGTGTTGGCCGGGTTGGCTCCCTTCGAGGTCTCTGAGGGAGGGAATCAGTTCAGGCACCTCTCCTGGCTCCAGGGGATGGGTGGCCGTCCCTGGCAGTCCCTGGCGTGGGCTGCGTCTCACCAGTCTCTGCCCCTGCTGTTACGCGCATGCTCTCCATGTCTCTTCACACCACCTTCTGTCTATCTGTCTGTATCTTCTCCTTTATTTATTTATTTTTAAAGATTTTTTTTTTTTTGATGTGGACCATTTTTAAAGTCTTTATTGAATTGAATTGATTACAATATGGCTTCTGTTTTATGTTTTGTGTTTTTTTTTCTGCCCCTCGAGACATGTGTGACATCAGCTCTCCGAACAGGGACCGAACCTGCACTCCCTGCATTGGGGAAGGCAGATTCTTAACCACTGGACCAAGGGGAGTCCCTTCTGCTCTCTTTATAAGGACACCAGTCATACCGGAGGAGGGCCACTCTAATGACCTCACCTTGACTTGATCCATGTCCACCAAGACCCTATTTCCAAATAAGGTTCATTTACAAGTGCTAGGGTTCAGACTTGAACACATTTTCTGGTTGGGGTACGGCAGCAGGGGGCACATAATTCAACCCATAACGCCTTGTATTCATCTTTTCCCTTAAGCTTCCTGGACGTGCTCTCTGTCTCTTTCAGTGTCACCTGGATTTGCAGGGAGGGGGGCCTGAGGCGGAGCAGGTGTAGGGGAAGAAGCGCTGATATGAGATATAGAACACCCCCCCCACCTGTGTTGGGAAGGGATGTGTGATCAGGAGCTGAATTAACAGAATAACTCAAAGGAGAGCCGTGTGAGGCTGTCTATCTCTTGGCCCCGCAGAGGTGGACAGACAGGGTTAGAGCTATTGGGACTCTTGCCTTCAGAAGAGAGAGAAGCCCAGCTCAAAACTGCTTAAGTAAAGAAGAGGGAGGTGGGGTTACTGACACGTGTAGCTGGGAAGACAGGGGACACTGTGTATAAACCAGAGTAAAGCGTAGCCAGTGCTCTGTTATGTGGAAATATCAAAAAGAGCCAGGAAATAGCTTATCATGTCTAGAAATGAATAATAGCAATAATAATCATTTTAAAAGTGTATATTTGAATACATTGTTGAATGACCATTTTTTAAACTGAATATGACACAACAATGATTACTTCAATTATACATAATATAACAAGGGCCTAAAAAAGAAGAAAGATTTTTGCTGAAATAGAAAAGGTTTCAGGAAGAGTTAAAATACCAGCTATTATTTGTCTGATGAATTACATTAGATATTTATCATAGGTCTGGAGTTGTAAAGAGTGACTCGAAGCTGGAATTTTTCAGGGCTCGTGATTTGAAACTCAGTTTCAGTGTTACTGGAATTCAAATTATCACCATTCCATGGAGGGCATCCATCAGTCGTCCAGTCTCTAGACAAGGATGAGGATGGTGACAAAATTTAAAGAATGTGGATTCTATTCCCAACTAGTCAAGGAACCTCTTTTTTTGTTCATTCTTGTTTCATTAGAGGTAAGATATGAGAGCAGTGAAATCAGTCTCTTAAATTTATTAACCAAACGACAGTAGGAACTTCAGCTCAGCAAGACAAAGAGCATGGATTTGAAATTTAAGTACTAATCCTGTGTTGAAATAGAACAGGGAGCATGCAGGTGTCCATGCAGTTTCTGCCTCATCTTTGGGGTATAAGGAGAAAGTGTTAGACAGTGTGAATGGATGTAGATAATTATTCTCAAAAGAGTGAATGGACATTATTCTAAAATGCTCTAACAAGAAGGTTAAAGTCCTCATCTCCAATTCTCTTTAAATTTCAAGAAAAATGCAAAACGGAAAGAGAGGAAAAGGGAAGAAAGTATGTTGTCCAGCTTGTTGATGCCTCACTGGCCTTTCATGATGATGATGTCATCTGATTAATTAGTAGTTTCTTTTTTGAAATACGGGCACATGACAGAATATTCAAGAGTGAAAATGTCTTAGCTCTGCCTCCCACTCCTGATTCTTTAATTTTTCCTTAAAGGTACCCTTGGTCACTGGTTTCTTATGTAGACACATACCTGGCAATCTTCTTTGTATTTACTACACGAATGGTAGCATACAAGATAAACTAATTTGAAATTCTTTTCATTGCAGATTGACGCACATGGATCCATGAAGCACTGTGCTTCCCCCCCAAAAAAAACTGGGAATGGCACTCTATCATATAGATGCATCATGATATTTTTAATTGTCCACTATTTATATATATGTTTTAGGTCTTTTGTCACGAGAAATAATGATTTTTTGTGTGTATACATTTATGTGTATGCCTGTAGGATACATCTCAAGATAAATATGTCAGGTCAGATGGAAAACAGAAGCCAGTCCATGTAGTTCTGGTGTTAAAGATTTTAATAAAGGGAGTGAGGGCTTACACAGCCTTGGCACACTCAGGCCAGCGAAGATTAAGTAAATGTTAGTCTCAGTCATATTCGACTCTTTGTGACCCCATGGACTCTAGCCCGCCAGGCTATGGAATTCTCCTGGCAAGAATACTGGAGTAGGTTGCCATTCCCTTACTCCAGGGGATCTTCCCGACCCAAGGATCGAACCCGGGTCTCCTGCACTGCAGGGATATTCTTTACTCTCTGAGCCACCGGGGAGCTAAAGTTAGAGAAGATGCAAAAAACAATCTCAGGTTGAAGCCCCTGAGTGGGTGGCTCTTACAAGCTCACTGCTGTAAGCTCCCAGAAACCCTCACCAGGGACCTCACACTGTAGCGCAAGGTGGTGGTTCTCAAGAGGCGCCAGGAGCAAGCCGCAGGCCCCCTGTCCCCCAGCCTGGCTCCACCTGTGAATGCAAAACAGCAATGGCCCCTCCCCTTCTCTTATTCACGAGGGTTTCCCATTGGAGGAGTAACTCAGAACCTGGGAGGGGCTTCTGGGGGATGTAGCCCCTCCCTTTTCTTTTATGATTCAGACTTTAGAAGGTGGTGATGAAGAGTTGACAACAGACCATCCGGTGTAAGCAATGTGTAAGGAGGTGCTGGGTTGATGGGTTTGTGGACTTTAAAAAATTTTAATCACGACTGCCTAATTGCTGCTCAGAGAGGCTGTACCCATTTATATCTCCAGCCCAGAGTATAAAAGAGTATTTATAAGAATGCCTCTTTCCTTGCACTCTTGCCAACACAACGGATTCTAAAAAATATTTTAACTTTGCTAAGTTGATAATAGAAAATAATATTCTATTGTAGTTTCTAATTTGTATTTTTAAATGATGAAATTATTTTTCATAATTTTAAAAACCACTTTTTCTTCCCTGGATTGGGAAGATCCCCTGGGAAAGGAAATGGCAACCCACTCCAGTATTCTTGCCTGGAGAATTCCACGGACAGCGGAGCCTGGTGGGCTACAGTCCATGGGGTTGCAAAGAGTCGGACAAGACTGAGCGACTAACACACTGTTCCCCACTGCGACGAGTCTATTCATATCCTTTGCCCGTTTTTATATTATACCGTTGCTCTTTTTCTTACTGATTTATAGGAGCCTTTTGTTATGGTGCTACAAACATATACCAGTCCTGGTTTCTTTTTTGCTGTGCATAAAATTTTAATGTTCTTTATCCAGATTAAAAAAAATCTCCTATTTATAGCTTTTGGATTTTGCATCGTCCATAAAAGTCCTCCCCTACTCTGAGAACATAAGGGACTTTGCCTGAATTTTCTTCAGCAATATTTATGAATTTTTAAAAAAATGTAAATGTTTGACCCACTTGTGATTTATTTTGGTACAACAAGGGTCACAGGGATCTAACTTAATATTTTCCACATGGACTAAAGGAAAGCAGAGAGTTCTAGATTAAGCTGTATTCTTTGTAGAAGTTGTGAATTGCAGACATCCCACTGGCAGGCTTGAGCAGCCCCAGGTCGGGTAGTGCAGGCAGAGGACAGGGAGAGACTTTTCTGGGGTTGGGGCAGAGCTGGAGGCAGAAGTGAGCTCCTCACAGTCACAGCTGGGAGTGAGACTGGCCGAGGATGGGGCTGGTGATGTGAGGAGGAAGCAGATGGGTCCACCAGAAGGATGCTCCTCAGCGTCCCCCCAAGGTAAAGGAACAGCGCTGTGAACAGACAGCTGCAGTCACTGTGTTTTGGGAAGTCTGGCCGGGTGGAGCATTGAGGGCAGGGCAGATGACACAGCAGGGGAGCCTGAGTGGACGTGCCCTCCCAGCGCCAGGCTGAGCCACCGACCCGGGGCTTCTTCCTCAGGGCTGAGACAGAGGAGCTGCTTGCAGACAGGGGCACATTTCAAACCAGGACTCTCAGGTGCAGCCCTGGAGTCAAGAGTGCAGCATCCTGGGGTGGGGCGGGGGAGGCTGCAGGCCTGGGCTTTTGTTTCTGCTCCGGACTCAGCCCCTGAGCACTTCACATCAGACCGAGCGTCCTTGTGGGATCCGTGGCTCAATAATGAGGCAGTATATTTGGTGTGGTGTTCTCGCTGTGCCAGGGTGTAGGCGGGCTCTCCACTCACCAGCTCTTTGCATCTTCACCTGCTATCATCGGGCTCCCAGGTGGCACTGTGGTAAAGAATTGCCTGCCAGTGTCGGAGATGCAAGAGACGGGGGTTCCATCCCCGGGAGGGGAGATCCCCTGGAGGAAGAGATGGCAACCCACTCCAGCATTCCTTCCTGGAGAATCCCATGGACAGAGGAGCCTGGCGGGCTACAGCCCGTGGGGCCGCAGAGATCCGGACACGACTGAGCGACTGAGCGCACATACGATTCTGCCGTCACTGGGAAAGGCAAGAGTGGGATTGGGACAGATTGGGAAACCGAGGCTTAACTCCCTGAATGTCGCGGAGGTTGAACTTGAGAAGAGTGTCTCTGAGTCCAGAACTGCGCTCTTAACTGCTCTGAAGTTGTGTCTGTGACTCAAGGTCAGCTAATGTTTCTCTCTGCTCTTGGTTATGATTCATGTACAAGTATAAAGTGTCCATTATAATTAAAAATGTACCTAGATATTGGGATGTAAGAGAACAGAATTGCTGACATTCCAGTCTGAGCAAGTCAATGCCTCCATAGATTTTTAGGATCTTCTTTGGGGCAGTCATCCCCTTCTTCCCGAATTGCCTGTCTCAGCTTCTCACAGATGCTAGTCTTTCCTTCAGAGGAGACAGGGCTTTCGTAAGAGATAAGTTTTGTTCTGAAAGTCGGACGGCTGTGTGCCCTTCTGCGCCCTTCACGTCCTCTGCAGGGCACACGAAGCAGAGGTTTGATTATTTTTTCTAGAATACAGGAGGAGAAAAGGTGACTTTAAAAGCAGTGTTTAGCTTTCACATCCATTTGCTATTTTTGTGCAATTATTTGATAAGAAAACCAAAGTTATAGGATTGACCGTGTTTCTGTGAAAGGGAGTCTCTCAGCTCTTTCTCGGCAAACTCTGACCCTCCCTTTCACTAGCAGCGGGCTTCCTGAGGTCTGGAAACCAGGGCTGGCTGCTGGGACACCACCCCCATGGGGTGGCACAGGGTCCCCCGCTCAGAAGGGCTCTGTGCTTGGTTTAACACTGTCGCTGTCTTAAAAGTTGTGCATAAGGAGCCTTGCGCTTCCTTTTACTCATGTTGGTTTATTCTCGGTTGCATCGAGTCTTCGTTGTGGCGCACGAGGTCTTTTGTTGCAGTGTGCAGGCTTCTCTCTGGTTGTGGCGCCCTGGCTGTGGCGCACGAGGTCTTCCGTTGCAGTGTGCAGGCTTCTCTCTGGTGGTGGCTCCCTGGCTCAGCAGTTGTGACCACTCGGGCTTAGATACCCTGGCGGCATGTGGGATCTTAGTTCCCGGACCAGGGATCAAGCCCGTATCGCCTACAATGGAAGGAAGATTCTTAACCGCTGGACCACCAGGGAAGTCCCACCTTGCATTTTCTTTCCACACTGGGTCCTGCAAATTACATACATGTTCCTGCGTGACATGACGTGGTGAGGGGTTCTTTCAGAAACCTGGGATAGAATACTTTATTGACCTCCAGTGATGTCCTCATTCTCCCAGGTGCAGGGAGCCAGTCTGCTAAGGTATTACGTGGGCTGCGGCCCGCATCTCTCTACAGGCACCTCTGACACCTTTCTGCCCTCTGCCCTGGTGTAACCATCCGCAACCTGTATTTAAAGTAGCAGAGCTGTTATTGAGAGAGATGGGAGAAACAAGCTCGCAACTAGGACCTTTGCCCCAAACTCACAGTTGTTTATCCTCCGAGGTTCTATGAGCCTGTCTCCTTGGGGCTCGTCGTATCTTGTGATATATGGTACCTGTCCATTAACACGGGGAGGATTTCCAGGCGGATCCTGTTTCTCCTGACAGCCTGGCACCAACGACAGCACTTAGGTGAGTGGGGTTTCGATCTGGTTCATGTTAAATCATTTGTAGAGGCTCAGGAGATAAAGCATAAAACAAACTCCTGCTTGTTGAAGCAGAGATGCCTCCACCGCGCATCCCACCTGCCCTCCCACCTCTAGGATCCTAGGGAGAAAAGCTCATAAGCTCCTGGCTTAGATCCATGTATGGTCCTTCCAGTGTCAAAACCTAAGCTTACTTAGATACCTAAGCATTCCTCAGAGCACAAAAATACGGGAAGAGTGAAAAGTTCTCTATGGTGAAAGGTACTGCAGAATATTAAAACAGTTCAAGGGCGCTGTTCATCCGAACAAAGAAATTGGAGAGAAGAGGCCAGAGGTGTCCCAGGTCGGGTTTTTCCAACCTCTGGGATTTAAGGCGTGATGATCTGAGATGGAGCTGATGTAATAATAGAAATAAAGTGAAAGTGAAGTTCAGTCATGTCCGACTCTTTGTGACCCCATGGACTGTAGCCAACCAGATTCCTCCATCCATGGAATTTTCCAGGCAAGAGTACTGGAGTGGGTTGCCATTTCCTTCTCTAGGGGATCTTCCCAACCCAGGAATTAAACCCAGGTCTCCTGCATTGCGGGCAGACGCTTTACCTTCTGAGCCACCAGGGAGGCCTAAGTGCACAGTCAAATGTGATGTGCTTAAACCATCCCGAACCCTCCTCTCCCCAGGTCCAGGGAAGAACTTGTCTTCCACAGAACTGGTTCCTGGTGCCAAAAATTCTGGGGGCTGCTGAGCTAGGATATCTCAGCTTAGACACCCTTGTAGATTCTTCAGGTCTTGAGTATCTAGTATCTGATTTAGTATCTATTTAGTACCTGATCTAGTATCTATTTTTCAGTCTTGTCATGATATTCCTTCATTTACTTCTAACAACCGCAGAAAGTAAGGTAGTGGGGTACGTTGATCACATGAATGGACCAATGAATGAGCCCGCCTCACCCCTAACCTTTTAGAGTCCTCCCACTCTGAAGCTGGGCTTGACTGCGTGATTTGCTTTGACGATTGGGAAGTAGAAAATGGGAGCCTGTTGTGTTCTGTCCTATCAGGGTTCTCTGAAGAAATAGCACCAATAGGATGTACATTGATGTAGAAGCGGAAATTTATCAGAGGAATTGGCTCGCGTGGTTACGGCGGCTGAGAAGCCACACTGTCTGTCTCTGCAAATTCGAAAACCAGGGAAGCAGATGGTGTATTTCAGACTGAGTCCCAAGGCCTGAGACCAGGGCGGTGGTGATGATGGTGGGACAAGGTCAGTCCCAGTCTGAGTCTTCAGAGCCCGAGCACCCCGAGAGCCTTTGTCCAAGGGCCGGAGAAGTTGGGTGTCTCAGCTCAAGCAGAGAGAGACAGAATCCACCTTTCCTTTTCCTTTCTGTTTTGTTCAGGATCTCAGATGAAGCCCACCTGCCTACTACGTATACTGGTTCCAAAGTGACTCTGTTCTGGAGACACCCTCACAGACACGTCGGAAACAATATTTTCCTGGCTCCGTGGGTATCCCTTAGCCGGGTCAGGTGAATACACAAACCAGCCATCACAGGCTATGCGGCAAAAGGCCGCCCTCTCCTCCCGGCCCCCACGCTCCCGTCAGCAAGCGCTTTCCACCCCTTCTTGTCATTTCCTCATGTATTTCCCTCCATGACTCTAAATAGGATGCTTTTCTGCTGTTTCTTCACTTTCAGCATAGCTTGCAGTTTATTACTGTTGGATTTATATTATGAAAATGCAGGGCTTAGCTGTGTTACGTGATCATACAATCATCACATGAACATGTTTCCCTTTTTCATATCTCACCTTAAAATGCTGAACACATTGTGTGCGTGTGTGTGTGTGTGTGTGTGTGTGTAATTCCTTTTCTCCACATTCAGGGATGGATGGGTTTAGAGATCTAGTGTTGTCATAATTTTAGCTGTGTAAATCTTGTTTACAAGTGAGACACATTATATCTCAGTGATTATATTTCATTTCCTGTACATTTTTTCAGTTCCTTCTCCTGGAAATCATTTTCTTCTTTCTTTTCTGTGTTTCTTCATCACTCTCTCTCTCTCTGATCTTATCTTTTCACACACTCAACCAGTTTTTTCCCCCAAGTTTTATTACAATTTTTCGTAAGGTCAAACCTCTCAGATAACTTCTCAGATATTTGTTTGGATAAGCCACTGAGATGTTATGGTTCCCGAGTTTCCCCTCTATTTGCTATGAAGTGATGGGACCAGATGCCATGATCTTCGTTTTCTGAATGTTGAATTTTAAGCCAAATTTTTCATTTTCCTCTTTCACTTTCATCAAGAAGCTCTTTAGTTCTTCTTTGCTTTCTGCCATAAGGGTAATATCATCTGCATATCCGAGGTTATTGATATTTCTTCTGGCAATCTTGATTCCACTTTGTGCTTCATCCAGCCCAGCATTTCACATGATGTACTCTGCATATAAGTTAAATAGGGAGGGTGACAATATACAGCCTTGATGGACTCCTTTCCTGATTTGGTACCAGTCTGTTGCTCCACGTCAGGAGCATACAGATTTCTTGTCTGCATACAGATTTCTTAGGAGGCAGATAAGATGGCCTGGTATTCCCATCTCTTTAAGAATTTTCCACAGTTTGTTGTGATTCACACAGTCAAAGGCTTTAGTGTAGTCAATAAAGCAGAAGTAGATGTTTTTGGGGAACTCTCTGGCTTTTTCGATGATCCAACAGATGTTGCCAATTTGATCTCTGTTTCCTCTGCCTTTTCTAAATCCAGCTTGAACATCTGGAAGTTCATGGTTCACATGCTGTTGAAGCCAGGCTTGAAGAATTTTGAGCATTTCTTTGCTAGTGTGTGAGATGAGTGCAATTGTGCAGTAGTTTGAACATCCTTTGGCATTGCCTTTCTTTAGGTTTGGAATGAAAACTGACCTTTTCCAGTCCTGTGGCCACTGCTGAGTTTTCAAAATTTGCTGGCATATTGAGTTCAGTACTTTAATGGCATCATCTTTTAGGATTTGAAACAGCTCAACTGGAATTCCATCACCTCCATTAACTTTGTTCGTAGTGATGCTTCCTAAGGCCCATTTGACTTCGCATTCTAGGATGTCTGTCTCTAGGTGAGTGATCACACCATCATGGTTATCTGTGTCATGAAGATCTTTTTTGTGTATTTTTCTGTGTATTCTTGCCACCTCTTAATATCTTCTGCTTCTCTTAGGTCCATACCATTTCTGTCCTTTATTGTGCCCTTCTTTGCATGAAATGTTCCCTTGGTATCTCTAATTTTTTTGAAAAGAACTCTAGTCTTTCCCATTCTATTGTTTTCCTCTATTTCTTTGCATTGATCACTGAGGAAGGCTTTCTCATCTCTCCGTGTTATTCTTTGGAACTCTACATTCAAATGGGTATATTTGAATCTGAATAGTTCATCCTAATAGCTACACTTGTCTGAGAATCTTTTTATTTTGCCCTTCCTCTTGAGAGGATAAAATTCTAGGTTATTATTTTTTCATCACTTCAATATTATTCCACTGTCTTCCAACATCTAATCCTATTGAAGAGGAGTCTATGTCACTGTAATTGTCATTTGTGTTTCTGCGCATCTCATAAAGGAGACACTGACAACTTCTGTTCCAGACTATCTTTTTAAGGGTATTTATAGAAAAAACCTGCTTTGGGAGTTAGATATGGTGTCTTCTTCTGGAGACACAGGTAGGTTTGTTTCAGGATCTTTGACTCTCCTATGTGCGTTGAGGGTTTTTTTGTTGTTGTTGTTGATTGTAGGTGTTTCTCATTGATGTTGTGAGCTCTTGCCTTTTTTTTTTTCTTGGAGCATAGTGAGTACCATTTAGACAAGAAGTTTACCAAATGTGAATAAATAATCACTTTAATAAACTTTTCTTGAGTGTTTAATTTAATTTTAAGGTAATGTAATTAATACTGGAGTTGCAGTTGTCATAGCAATTAACTATTGATAATTCCATTTAACAGCACTGATTTTAATTTTAACAAACACTGTCTCTTTTTACTTCTCAACATTTATTTGAATACTTAGTCTTTTTTTCTTAAGCTTAACTCATCCAGCCTTCCTTATCATACACTGTCTTGGGACTTGCTGATCGGTGGTATTGCTGTTCCCTGTCTCTTATACACATCTCCCGGTTCATTGAGTTGCAGTTGACATGTCACATTGTATAAGTTTAAGGTGTACAACATGATGATTTGATACACTTACATGTGCAAAATGATGCCCGCAAGAGGTTCATTAATACCTCAATCACCTCACATAATTGCCATTTGAGAATTTTATTTATTCTTAATTGGAGGATAATTGCTTTATAATACTGTGTTGGTTTCTGCCATGGATTAACACGATTCAGCCACAGGTATGTGTATGTCCCCTCCCTCTTGAACCTCCCTCTCAGCTCCCACCCCAAAAACGGCGAGAATGTTTAAGATCTATGTTCTTAGCAAATTTCATGTATATACTCAAGTATAGTTGATTGTAGTCATCACGCTGTACAGTAGGGCCCCAGGACTTACTCATAATTGGAAGTTTGTACCCTTTGACCAACTTCTCCTCGTTTCCTCTGCCCCAGCCAGCCCCTAGCAGCCACCATCCTTCTCTCGACTTCTGTGAGTTCTGCTTTTTTAGATTCCACACGTAAGTGAGATCAGACAATATTTGTCTTTCTCGGTCTGACTTATTTCATTTAGCATAATGCCATGAAGTTCCATCCATCCATCCATTAATTTTGTTTCAAAAGGCAGGATGCTTTCTTTTTTTTAATAGGTGACTAACAGTCCATTGTGTGTGTGTGTCTCTCACACCTTTGTCTTTGCATCCGTAGACGGACTCTTCGGTTGTTTCCATATCTTGGCCGTTGTGAATAATGCTTCAGTGAAAATGGGGGTGCAGATATCTCATTAAAATACTGATTTGGGGAATTTCCTGGTGGTTCAGTGGTTAGGACTTGGCACTTTCACTGCCGGGGCCTAGGTTCATTCCCTGGTCAGGGAACTGGGATCCCCAAAACTGTGAGCTTTGAAAATATAGTTTGAAAGCTATTTTCCAAAAAAAGGATATCAATTCCATTTTCTGTGTATTTATACCCAGAATTAGAATAGCTGGATCGTATGATAATTCGAGTTTTGAGTTTTGAAGAATCTGCATACTGTGTTACATAATGTACCAACTTACATTCCCAGCAACAGTGCGTGGAGTCTCCGTTTCCACACCCTTGGCAGCACTTCTCTAGGCGTCTTATAGTTTCAGCTCTGCATTTAAATCTTTAAAATCCACTTTGAGTTAATTTTTGTAGGTGGAAAAAGATAGAGGTTCAATTTCTTTCTTCTGTTTGGGATTATCCAGTTTCCCAACACCATTTATTGAAGAAACTGTCCTTTCCTCATCAGTGTTCTTGGCTCCCATGTCGAATATTAGTTGACTGTTTAGCTATGGGTTTATTTCTGGGCTCTTGATTCTGTTCCATGGCCTATGTGTATATTTTTATGCCAGCAGTGTCCAATTTTGATTACTATGGCTTTATAATGAAGTTTGAAAAACCAAGAAGTGTGAAACTTCCAGCTTTTCAAGATTTCTCTGACTATTCAGAGTCTTTCATTGTTCCATACAATTTTTTTTTTCTATGTCTGTAAAAATTATCATTGGAATTTTGATTGCATTGAATCTATAGATTGTTTTGGGTAGTGTGGCTATTTTAACATTGTTCTTCCAATTGATGAACACAGGATATATTTCTATTTATTTCTGTTTCCTTTAATTTCTTTCATTAAGTCTTGTATTTTTCAGTGTACATCTTCTTGCTGCTGCTGCTGCTGCTAAGTCACTTCAGTCATGTCCGACTCTGTGCAACCCCAGAGACGGCAGTCCACCAGGCTCCCCTGTCCCTGGGATTCTCCAGGCAAGAACACTGGAGTGGGTTGCCATTTCCTTCTCCATCTTCTTGGTGTTAGTTTATTCCTAATTCTTTGTTTTTAATGCTATCATAAATCCTATTGTTTTGTTTATTCTTTTTCAGATATTTTGTTGTTAGTGTATAGAAGTGCAACTGATTACTGATTCATTCATTTTGTATCCTGCAACTGTACTTGAATTTATTAATCCTAACAGCTTTTTGGTGGTCTTTAGGATTGTCTCTATATAAGATTATGCAGTCTGAAAATATAGACAATTTTACTTTTTCATTTCTGATTGGAATACATTTTATTTCTTTTTCTTACCAAATTGTCAGTCAAGATTTTGTGGTTATTTTCCATGCAGGATTATTATAGCAATATCTGAGTGATAAAGAGGCTTTCCTCATATGTCTAGAGATGTCTGGCTGGTGGCTCACTTTTAAGAATGGAGCACTCAAGATAAGAGAACATACTCTGTATGATTTTAATACCTTTAGACCATGAAATTTTTGTGTCTTGTTTTATGTCTGTGAATATATTCCATTGTCGTCTAGTTTATAGTCTATGGGAACCTGAATAGAACCTGTATCCTACTGTTGTGTGAAAGTTGTATAAATCTTAATTATGTTGAATTGGGTCATAGTGCTTTTCAGGTCTACTATATTCTTTTACTTTTCTGTATATTCATTCTATTAATTTTTAAGGGTAGGATATTGAAACTCCAGCTAAAAATATTAATTTATCTACTTAAAAATAATTGTAATATATAGTGGAACTGTATGTAACTTTGTTCTTTATTTTCCACATCTCCTGTAAATGTGTTGTCATGCTTTCATAACTTAAAAAAATAGATAAAGCAATTTTCTTCCCCCACTCCCCAAAAAAAGAATGAAGCACTGAAAAGGGACCTGAGACCCGGTGTGCTTGGATGGGGCTTGGAGACTTTATGGTGACTGTGTGAGGGACATAGGCAGTTCGTGGGGAGCCTCCAAATGTCGGTGTCTGCAGATCTTGCTATGGTGCCCCCACTTTTCCTGGGATGTCCTTGTCCCACTACTGGATTTTACATCTTACTTCCTGCAATCTCATGAATGTCTCTCTAGTATATCCTCATATGGCAGGAAGAGTGAGAAAGCTCTTGTGTCTCTTCTTATAAGGGCACTAATCCCACTCAGGAGGGCTCCACCCTCAAGAGGAAATCATCTACCAAAGACCCTCCCCCGCCCCCACCCAACACCATCCGTTGGGGGTTAGGATTTCGACATATGAATTTTTAGGAGCCATCAACATTCAGCCCATAATGCGTCATGAGCTGAAGAGTCAGATGTGGATAGTGCTGATCCCTGAGTGCTGATGCTAGCTCACCTCTCATACTTGTCAGGAAGCGCTTTCCTGGTCTCCTTGCCTCTTCTTTCTTTCCTGACCCAGAGGACTCAGAGCTGGATTTAATGAACAAGAGAAGAAGCACAAGCTGAAAAAAGAGAAGAAGGGCAGCTTCCCTCCTGACTGCAGCAACCTGACCTGGAGAAGGCAAAGAAACCTGAACTTGGAATCAAGGTTTGAATTTTGCTGCTTATGTGGGACTGGATATTTAAAATGTGGAACTGAACTTTTATTTTGTGATTAAGGTCTTTTTAAAGTTTTTAATTTAACAGTGGCCAGAAAGTTCAGGAGACTGAGTTTTTACCCAGGAGTAGAAGAACTTGTCCATTAGCAGTTTGAAAGGGAAAATGAGAGTAGATATTAATAAGTTTCAGTTGCTTTGTGATTATATCCCAGAATCTGAATCAGTCAGTTTAGTTCAGTCACTCAGTCATGTCCGACTCTTTGTAACCCCATAGACTGCAGCATGCCAGGCTTCCCTGTTCATCACCAACTCCTAGAGCTTGCTCAAACTCATGTCCGTCAAGTCTGTGATGCCATCCAGTCATCTCACCCTCTGTCGTCCCCTTCTCCTCCTGCCATGTTAGTTTATTCCTAATTCTTTGTTTTTAATGCTATCATAAATCCTATTGTTTTGTTTATTCTTTTTCAGATATTTTGTTGTTAGTGTATAGAAGTGCAACTGATTACTGATTCATTCATTTTGTATCCTGCAACTGTACTTGAATTTATTAATCCTAACAGCTTTTTGGTGGTCTTTAGGATTGTCTCTATATAAGATTATGCAGTCTGAAAATATAGACAATTTTACTTTTTCATTTCTGATTGGAATACATTTTATTTCTTTTTCTTACCAAATTGTCAGTCAAGATTTTGTGGTTATTTTCCATGCAGGATTATTATAGCAATATCTGAGTGATAAAGAGGCTTTCCTCATATGTCTAGAGATGTCTGGCTGGTGGCTCACTTTTAAGAATGGAGCACTCAAGATAAGAGAACATACTCTGTATGATTTTAATACCTTTAGACCATGAAATTTTTGTGTCTTGTTTTATGTCTGTGAATATATTCCATTGTCGTCTAGTTTATAGTCTATGGGAACCTGAATAGAACCTGTATCCTACTGTTGTGTGAAAGTTGTATAAATCTTAATTATGTTGAATTGGGTCATAGTGCTTTTCAGGTCTACTATATTCTTTTACTTTTCTGTATATTCATTCTATTAATTTTTAAGGGTAGGATATTGAAACTCCAGCTAAAAATATTAATTTATCTACTTAAAAATAATTGTAATATATAGTGGAACTGTATGTAACTTTGTTCTTTATTTTCCACATCTCCTGTAAATGTGTTGTCATGCTTTCATAACTTAAAAAAATAGATAAAGCAATTTTCTTCCCCCACTCCCCAAAAAAAGAATGAAGCACTGAAAAGGGACCTGAGACCCGGTGTGCTTGGATGGGGCTTGGAGACTTTATGGTGACTGTGTGAGGGACATAGGCAGTTCGTGGGGAGCCTCCAAATGTCGGTGTCTGCAGATCTTGCTATGGTGCCCCCACTTTTCCTGGGATGTCCTTGTCCCACTACTGGATTTTACATCTTACTTCCTGCAATCTCATGAATGTCTCTCTAGTATATCCTCATATGGCAGGAAGAGTGAGAAAGCTCTTGTGTCTCTTCTTATAAGGGCACTAATCCCACTCAGGAGGGCTCCACCCTCAAGAGGAAATCATCTACCAAAGACCCTCCCCCGCCCCCACCCAACACCATCCGTTGGGGGTTAGGATTTCGACATATGAATTTTTAGGAGCCATCAACATTCAGCCCATAATGCGTCATGAGCTGAAGAGTCAGATGTGGATAGTGCTGATCCCTGAGTGCTGATGCTAGCTCACCTCTCATACTTGTCAGGAAGCGCTTTCCTGGTCTCCTTGCCTCTTCTTTCTTTCCTGACCCAGAGGACTCAGAGCTGGATTTAATGAACAAGAGAAGAAGCACAAGCTGAAAAAAGAGAAGAAGGGCAGCTTCCCTCCTGACTGCAGCAACCTGACCTGGAGAAGGCAAAGAAACCTGAACTTGGAATCAAGGTTTGAATTTTGCTGCTTATGTGGGACTGGATATTTAAAATGTGGAACTGAACTTTTATTTTGTGATTAAGGTCTTTTTAAAGTTTTTAATTTAACAGTGGCCAGAAAGTTCAGGAGACTGAGTTTTTACCCAGGAGTAGAAGAACTTGTCCATTAGCAGTTTGAAAGGGAAAATGAGAGTAGATATTAATAAGTTTCAGTTGCTTTGTGATTATATCCCAGAATCTGAATCAGTCAGTTTAGTTCAGTCACTCAGTCATGTCCGACTCTTTGTAACCCCATAGACTGCAGCATGCCAGGCTTCCCTGTTCATCACCAACTCCTAGAGCTTGCTCAAACTCATGTCCGTCAAGTCTGTGATGCCATCCAGTCATCTCACCCTCTGTCGTCCCCTTCTCCTCCTGCCCTCAATCTTTCCCAGCATCAGGGTCTTTTCAAATGAGTCAGCTCTTTGCATCAGCTGGCCAAAGAATTGGAGTTTCAGCTTTAGCATTAGTCCTTCCAATGAATATTCAGGGTTGATTTCCTTTAGGATGGACTGGTTGGATCTCCTTGCAGTCCAAGGGACTCTCAAGAGTCTGCTCCAACACCACAGTTCAAAAGCATCAATTCTTCGGCGCTCAGTTTTCTTTATAGTCCAACTCTCACATCCATACATGACTATGGAAAAACCATAGCTTTGACTAGATGGACCTTTCTTGGCAAAGTAATGTCTCTGCTTTTTAATATGCTGTCTAGGTTGGTCATAACTTCTCTTCCAAGGAGCAAGTGCTTTTATTTATTTATTTTAGTTTTTAAGTGCTTTTAATTTCATGGCTGCAATCACCATCTGCAGTGATTTTGGAGCTCCCCCCGCAAATAAAAAGTCTCTCAGGGCACTCAGGTCTGGTGCACTGGGATGACCCTGAGGGATGGGATGGGGAGGGAGGTGGGAGGTGGGAGGTGGGTTCAGGATGGGGGACACATGTACACCCATGGATGATTCATGTCAATGTATGGCAAAAACCACTACAGTATTGTAAAGTAATTAGCCCCCAATTAAAATAAATAAATTAAAAGTCTCTCACTGTTTCCATTGTTTCCCCTCTATTTGCTATGAAGTGATGGGACCAGATGCCATGATCTTCGTTTTCTGAATGTTGAATTTTAAGCCAAATTTTTCATTTTCCTCTTTCACTTTCATCAAGAAGCTCTTTAGTTCTTCTTTGCTTTCTGCCATAAGGGTAATATCATCTGCATATCCGAGGTTATTGATATTTCTTCTGGCAATCTTGATTCCACTTTGTGCTTCATCCAGCCCAGCATTTCACATGATGTACTCTGCATATAAGTTAAATAGGGAGGGTGACAATATACAGCCTTGATGGACTCCTTTCCTGATTTGGTACCAGTCTGTTGCTCCACGTCAGGAGCATACAGATTTCTTGTCTGCATACAGATTTCTTAGGAGGCAGATAAGATGGCCTGGTATTCCCATCTCTTTAAGAATTTTCCACAGTTTGTTGTGATTCACACAGTCAAAGGCTTTAGTGTAGTCAATAAAGCAGAAGTAGATGTTTTTGGGGAACTCTCTGGCTTTTTCGATGATCCAACAGATGTTGCCAATTTGATCTCTGTTTCCTCTGCCTTTTCTAAATCCAGCTTGAACATCTGGAAGTTCATGGTTCACATGCTGTTGAAGCCAGGCTTGAAGAATTTTGAGCATTTCTTTGCTAGTGTGTGAGATGAGTGCAATTGTGCAGTAGTTTGAACATCCTTTGGCATTGCCTTTCTTTAGGTTTGGAATGAAAACTGACCTTTTCCAGTCCTGTGGCCACTGCTGAGTTTTCAAAATTTGCTGGCATATTGAGTTCAGTACTTTAATGGCATCATCTTTTAGGATTTGAAACAGCTCAACTGGAATTCCATCACCTCCATTAACTTTGTTCGTAGTGATGCTTCCTAAGGCCCATTTGACTTCGCATTCTAGGATGTCTGTCTCTAGGTGAGTGATCACACCATCATGGTTATCTGTGTCATGAAGATCTTTTTTGTGTATTTTTCTGTGTATTCTTGCCACCTCTTAATATCTTCTGCTTCTCTTAGGTCCATACCATTTCTGTCCTTTATTGTGCCCTTCTTTGCATGAAATGTTCCCTTGGTATCTCTAATTTTTTTGAAAAGAACTCTAGTCTTTCCCATTCTATTGTTTTCCTCTATTTCTTTGCATTGATCACTGAGGAAGGCTTTCTCATCTCTCCGTGTTATTCTTTGGAACTCTACATTCAAATGGGTATATTTGAATCTGAATAGTTCATCCTAATAGCTACACTTGTCTGAGAATCTTTTTATTTTGCCCTTCCTCTTGAGAGGATAAAATTCTAGGTTATTATTTTTTCATCACTTCAATATTATTCCACTGTCTTCCAACATCTAATCCTATTGAAGAGGAGTCTATGTCACTGTAATTGTCATTTGTGTTTCTGCGCATCTCATAAAGGAGACACTGACAACTTCTGTTCCAGACTATCTTTTTAAGGGTATTTATAGAAAAAACCTGCTTTGGGAGTTAGATATGGTGTCTTCTTCTGGAGACACAGGTAGGTTTGTTTCAGGATCTTTGACTCTCCTATGTGCGTTGAGGGTTTTTTTGTTGTTGTTGTTGATTGTAGGTGTTTCTCATTGATGTTGTGAGCTCTTGCCTTTTTTTTTTTCTTGGAGCATAGTGAGTACCATTTAGACAAGAAGTTTACCAAATGTGAATAAATAATCACTTTAATAAACTTTTCTTGAGTGTTTAATTTAATTTTAAGGTAATGTAATTAATACTGGAGTTGCAGTTGTCATAGCAATTAACTATTGATAATTCCATTTAACAGCACTGATTTTAATTTTAACAAACACTGTCTCTTTTTACTTCTCAACATTTATTTGAATACTTAGTCTTTTTTTCTTAAGCTTAACTCATCCAGCCTTCCTTATCATACACTGTCTTGGGACTTGCTGATCGGTGGTATTGCTGTTCCTAAACTTTGGCAGTGATTCCAGTCCCATTCAACGCTCCGCACACTTTCCTTTTCCCTTGCTCACGCTACGTATGTTACATTTCCCATTTTATGACTTTTCACTTCTTCAAACTGCCCTTTATTGCTCGAAGTTCCACATTGTAATTTGAAAAGTAGAACACTAAAATATCTATTTCTGAGCGACCTGCCAACTACGGGGCTGTAATTGTATTCAAAATTGATAGTTCAGCTGAAACTTTATTTTATTCAACTCGAGAGGTATTTTTGTAGCTGATTATTCTTGCTTATGGCTTTACCTAGAGCTTTTATTTCACGGTTACATTTTGTACCATGTTAAATATTTTTTCATCTATTTTTCACAAAGCTAGATAAAAATGTTAACAAAGACATAAAAGCCATATGTTAAACCCGGAATAGTATTGGAATCAGAAGTGATAGACTGCATCATCTTACTTTTATTGTTTTCTGAGATTTACTGCTGTGGAGAAGATTCAACCCAAGACTATGATGGCTAATACAGTTAGACCAAATTTTCAGATATCTAAAATTATGGCACTAAAACTTCTTTCATATGCTAACTGGAAATGAAAAGGAAAATATGTTCAGATAAATGTCCTGAGGTAGGAAAAGAGATAGCAACCATACAGATGAGACAAGGCTTGCTGGTTATCTCTGTTAGACTGGCTGTTCTCCTACTGAGAGCTGCTCCATCATTCGAGTCCTTCTTCCTTCAGTGATAACCCACAACACACTGTCGCCCCAGGGAAGCCAGGAAGCTCTGTGCAGGATGGCAGAGAGGCACTGCAGCTCTCTTCCTTCCCCGTCGTCAACCTCGGTCCCTGGAGCCCCTGGGATTCCCTGGGCTGGCTTTGTGGCCAAGGGAGCAGGGCACTTCCTGTTTATGGGACATGGGTCCACATATTTCATCACATTCTTCAACGGGTCCATGATCTTCCAGATGCCAAGAGTGGAGTGTAAAAGCATCTCTCTCTTACTGAAGATTCTCTTAGAAATTATTTTGATTATTACAAAAGGGCTAATGGGTATTTAAAAGCAGAACTATCACTTTGCAGACAGAAGTCTGTATAGTCAAAGCAACGGTTTTTCCCCTAGTCCTATACGGATGTGAGAGTTGGGCCATAAAGAAGGCTGAGCGCCAAAGAATTGATGCTTTTGAATTGTGGTGCTGCAGAAGACTCTTGAGAGTCCCTTGGACAGCAAGGGGATCAAAGCAGTCAATCCTAAAAGGAAATCAACCCTGAATACTCACTGGAAGGACTGATGCTGAACTCCAATCCTTTGTCCACCTGATTCGAAGAGCTGACTCATTGGAAAAGACCCTGATGCTGTGAAAGATCGAAGGCAAAAGGAGAAAGGAGTGGCAGAGAATGAGATGGTTGGATGGCACCACTGACTCAAGGGACATGAATTTGAGCAAACTCTGGAAGATAGTGGAGAATAGAGGAGCCTTGTATGCTGCAGTCCATGGGGTTGCAAAGAGTTGGACAAAACTTAGAGACTGATCAACAAGCAATGAAGTTGATATTAAGCATATTATTAATAATAATGTATATGAAGGAATGATGCTAAAGCTGAAACTCCAGTACTTTGGACACCTCATGCGAAGAGTTGACTCATTGGAAAAGACTGTGATGCTGGGAGGGATTGGGGGCAGGAGAAGAAGGGGATGACCGAGGATGAGATGGCTGGATGGCATCACTGACTCGATGGATGTGAGTCTGAGTGAACTCCGGGAGTTGGTGATGGACAGGGAGGCCTGGTGTGCTGTGATTCATGGGGTCGCAAAGAGTCAGACACGACTGAGCGACTGAACTGAACTGAACTGAACTGATATGATTATGTGCCAGGACTGTCCTAAGTTCTTGGTTACAAAATTAAAAAAAAACTTATGGATAACTGCAAATGTATAACAACAGGGAAAGCAAAAATATGATTCTCCATATATGATTCTCCAAATATGATTCTCTGCTTATTGCCCAGCTTCAATCACCATCAACATTTTGCTAATTGTTATTAGGCTTTGAAATGCATGGCCTGATATAGTTGCCATTAGTACCCTAGGGGTAGGTACTCTTGATCAACCTTTTTTAGATGAGGATCCAGAGGCTTGGAGAAGCTCAGCTGCTGGCTGATGGTTGCACAGCTTGTGAGTAGAGTGTGGACTTGAACTAGGGGCTGGCCAGCTCTGGAGCCACCCTCATCTTAGGCCACTAGGGGTCTCCCTTCTCGAATGACTGCCTCCTACTTTCACATGCCTCTGTGTGTGTGTGTGTGTGTGTGTGTGTGTGTAGAGTTGTTCAGTTGTGTGTGTGTGTGTGTAATTGTTCAGTTGTGTCCCACTCTCAGGGACCCTTTGGACTGTAGCCCACCAGGCTCCTCTGTCCATGGGGTTTTCTAGGCAGGAATGCTGGAGTGGCTGCCATTTCGAGTCTTCCCCACCCAAGGACTGAACCTGTGTCTCCTGCTTTGCAAGAGGATTCTCTACCTGCTGAGCCATTGGGGGAGCCCCGGGGAGCCCCTGTGCCTGGCTTCCCTGCAGATACTTTCATCTTGGGAGTAGCTCCATTTGCTGAGCACCTCCTCAGCCTTTTTTTTTTTTTTTTCAGTTTTAGTGAAAGTCACTCAGTCGTGTCTGACTCTTTGCGACTCTATGGACCCCATGAACTATGCAGTCCATGGAATTCTCTAGGCCAGAATACTGGAGTGGGTAGCTGTTCCCCTATCTAGGGACTCTTCCCAACCCAGGGATTGAACCCGGGTCTCCCACATTGCAGGTGGATTCTTTACCAGCTGAGCCACCTGATAGCTGGGGTTTCCTGATAGCTCAGTTGATAAAGAATCTGCCTGCAATGCAGGAGACCCTGGTTTGATTCCTGGGTCTGGAAGATCCTCTGAAGTGATAGGATACCCACTCCAGTATTTTTGGACTTCCCTTAAGGCTCAGCTGATAAAGAATCCACCCACAATGCTGGAGACCTGGATTCGATCCCTGGGTTGGAAAGATGCCCTGGAGAAGGGAAAGGCTACCCACTCCAGTATTCTGGCCTGGAGAATTCCATGGATTGTATTCATGGGGTTGCAAAGAGTTGGACATGACTGAGTGACTTTCACTTCACTTCCTCAGCTTTATGTGTGGTTTTATCCTGTTGTTTTTTGCCTGCATTTAAAAAAATGTATTCTTCCTGCTTTTAATAAAGTGTCTCTGAGAGATGTATTTTATCCTCAATTTACAGATGAGGAAACCTCAGGACAGATGTTAGACAGCTCAGCCAGTGTTGTACCTAATCAGCCATGGAACTGATGCTGGAATCCAGACAGTCTGACTTCTCTCCAAAACACACTGGGCTCCAGGCTCAGTTAAATGTGGCATGAAATTAAAAGGAAAGAGTGTATTTTCTAGAATTGAGGAGTGTCAGTCACTCAGTCGTGTCCAACTCTTTGGGACCCCCTGGACTGTAGCCTGCCAGGCTCCTCTGTCCATGGTATCCTCCAGGCAAGAATACTGGAGTGGGTAGCCATTCCCTTCTCCAGGGAATCTTCCCAACCCAGGAATCCAACCCGTGTCTTCCACATTGTGGGCAGGTTCTTTTCTGTGTGAGCCACCAGGGAAGCCCATTTTCTAAATGGGAGTTTATATTCATGGGGTCAACTAATGGTGGCGAGAATTGGGCACCTAGGTGGAGACTGCAGCTATTTCAGCACAGAGGAGGGTGTGAGGCTTATGGGGTACCCCCTGCCTGCCCTCGGGGCACTGTGATGTCTCCGGGGGCCCCCTCTCCAACTCGCATCAGATCCTCAGGGTCCAGAGCAGGTTCTAGATCCCCATCCCTAAGCCAGACCTCGGGCACTGACGTGATGCTCCCATGGCTTTGTGCCATCTTTTAGAGGATGAAGAGACTTCCTGAAACTGGTGGGTTTTAGGACCATCCCTCACCCCTGGACAGTGAGATCTGTTCTCTGAGACCAGAGGCAGCATCACTCATCATCGACCAAAAGGTACCGTGGCTTCATCTTGTTTATAGGAGCACCCAGGCCAATGACACCCCAGCATTTGGAAGACACTCCTGTCCTTCAGGGGGGTGACTGGCTCAGCTTAGTCTGTGTCATCCACTGCCTCAGCCAAACATGTTACCTTTATGCACAGAGATGAGGAAACCAGGCATTTTGCTTTGTGTGGAGGTGGGTAGAAACAAAAAGCTATAGGGAAGGGACTTCCCTGGTGGTCCAGTGGCTAAGAGTCCCAATCCCTGGTTGGGGAGCTAGACCCAACATGCTGCAACTAAGACTGGGCGAAGCCAAGTAAAAAATACTGAAAAAAGACTACAGGGAAAGTATCAGGAGCCTGAAGATTATTATTAAAAGTTGAGTTATGCTTATATTAATTAGTTAGTTGATCAGTTGTGTCCAACTCTTTGCAACCTCATGGACTTATGAATAGCAATAATTAATTTACATTTTCACAGTATTGCAAGCCCACATTACTTCTGGATCATTAAAATGCAATGATCGTTTGACTAAGTGGTTGAATAGAAAAGTCACATATATTGATACAGGTATAGAAAGTGCTACTGGATGTACATCTACTAATTACTGGGCTGGCTACCATTCATGGGGTTGCACAGAGTGGGACACGCCTGAGTGACTAAGCACACAAACATACAATGAGCATATGCTATTTCCTATCATCAGAAAAAGAAACCCCCAAAGATAAAGCACAGACTAGGGAGGTGAGATTTCACTTTTTAATCCCTGCAGCTCACCTGGGGAGGGTTGCTGTCAAAATCCCCTGGCAAGTGGCAGGCTTCCTGTCACCCCACTTCCCTCTCCCATCACTGCTTCCTGGTTTGAATAACTCCAGGCACACCCGGAGAGTTACCCCTTGTTAGGACAACACTGTGTGGGAGGCCCGGTGGAGAAGACTTCACCACGCTGCACCCCAGCCCTCATCTTACTCGAGCAATCTTTTGAGAATTCAGATGCTTGCTGGAGCTCATAGCCACCCTCTTTGCTGCCGCAGTAGCATACTGACAGGGACTGAACTCACGCTTTCCATTCCAGGCAGCCTTAATACCCTGGCTAGACTCCGTGGTCTGGCCCAGCTCCCAAATCCATGCGCAAATCAATCTCCATGGCTGGCGGATGCAAAGATCTGTTTGACTTTAGCCAGGCAGGCACGGACCTTGAGTGGGGGGCGGGGAGGGTGGAGTCAGGCTCTCAACCACAGAGGTGAATGGTGGAGAGGTTTGTAAAGGCATAGAGGATTCTGTGCCTTGAACAAGGGAAATAGTGCTGGGGGAGGGGAGACATGCTGGATGTCTGCTTCACTGATGCGTATTTTCCAGATTTTATGTGCTCATCAGATGGCTGGACCAGATACTCCCAGACTTTGGTGTTTTCATTTCTTTATGACCTTTTCCTTCAAATGGAAAGTGTGAGTCTTACTCTGGTTTCTGAGACCCGGGAGAAACCGGGCAGCTTCACAGGTATAGCTGCTGCGTTGGGCTGTTCAGCTAAGGCGGCGAGGCTTCCCTGCAGGCTCAGTGGTAAGGAACCTGCCGCCAGTGCAGGAGGCGTAAGAGACCCGGTTTGACCCCTGGGTTGGGAAGATCCCCTGCAGAAGGGCATGGCGACCCACTCCAGTATTCTTGCCTGGAGAATCCCATGGACAGAGGAGTCTGGCAGACTATAGTCCATAGGGTTATAAAGAGTCAGACATGACTGAGCACATGCACGCACATGCGCGCACACACACACACGCACACACACACACACACACACACACACACACACACACACACACACACACACACACACTGCCTCCCATTATATGGAACAAGGCCATATGTAAAAATTTTATTTCCCCCTTATATCTGTTTCTAAAAAGCTATTTCTTGTTATTAGTGATGCTGTTAAGTTTTACTTACCTTATTGCAGTTCCTATTCTCTGTCTTTGTCTCTATTCCTGGGAAGAAACCAAATCCAAGCTTGTACTGAAAATTTGTAATGTTCCAGGTTCAGATTCCCATCCCCTTCCCATCAATTACAGCAACACACCTGTAAATATTAATACTTCCATTTTATAGATGTGGACCCAGGAAACATGGGACATGTCAAGATGGTGCCTCAGTAGAGAGAGAGCTGTGTGTTTGTTAGGATCACACCAGCTGCTGGCCAAGCAGACCTCTAGGTCTCAGGTGTTTGTTGCTCACTCATGGGACAACCCACTGGGGGGTTCCCAGGTGGTGGGTGGCTTTTGTCCCCTCTCGCCTTCTGCCTTGTGCTTCTGCTGTTCTCTGGGACCTTGGAGCACGCAGCATGTAGCTGCCATCCACACAAAGTCAGGCCTCTTCATTATCCTGGAATCCCATCTTTCCCTTTATGGTCCGACTTTAAAGAAGGCAGAGCACCGAAGAATTGATGCTTTCAAGCTGTGGTGCTGGAGAAGACTCTTGAGAGCCCCTTGGACAGCAAGGAGATCCAACCAGTCCATCCTAAAGGAAATCAACCCTGAATATTCATTGGAAGGACTGATGCTGAAGCTGAAGCTCCAATACTTTGGCCACCTGATGCGGAGAGCCGACACATTGGAGAAGACCCTGATGCTGGGAAAGATTGAAGGCGGGAGGAGAAGAGGGTGACAGAGAATGAGATGGTTGGATGACATCATCGACTCAATGGACATGAGTTTGAGCAAGGTCCGGGAGATAGTGGCCTGCTGCAGCCCATGGGGTTGCAGAGTCAGACACGATTGAGTGACTGAACAACAGCAGCAGCATCTTTCCCCATGAATATACTCGCACACGGTGACTTTCATCTTTTCACGTTGTCTGGTGAACAATGCCATTAACAACATTTCTAAAAACGAAGTTTGTAAAGCTTAATGTAGGTTTATTGTGTCTCCCAATTTTTAATTCCCAAACAGTAGCAAAGAAACCATATATTTTTCTCACTCTCAAATATTAGCCTTGTATTTCCCTTTCGCTTTTTTCTTTAAGTAAAACTGCATTTCTTGACAATGTCTGTTTTTTTCATTGCTTTCCTCTCATTTCCCACCTCAAAGGTTGCTTCTGTAGGTGTTTTGACAGTTGCCTGGCTTGGCCAGGCTCCTGTGGAGAATGGATATTTCCTGGCTTTTCTGTGTTACTGCTCAGGCTATTAACAGCTCCTTAAATGGACTCAACTTTCAAGTCACCACTGGCCTTTTCAAGGTTGTTGGCCACGGAGTGGGGGGAAGTTTCTAGCCCTTTCTAAAGCTCTCTGAACCTTGTTTGGCATTTAGCTGCTTTTCCTGAAAGTCCTGGGATCCCCTGGTGGCTCAGATGGTAAAGAATCTACTTGCAATGCAGGAGACCTGGATTCGATCCTTGGGTTGGGAAGACCCCCTGGAGAAGGCAATAGCAACCCGCTCCAGTATTTTTGCTTGGGAAATCTCATGGACAGAGGAGCCTAGCAAGCTATAGTCCATGGAGCTGCAAAGAGTTCAACTTGACTGAGTGGCTAACACTTTCATGAAAATCCTAGATTGGTTAGGAGGAAAAAATTTCCTCCTAGTCCTGGGATCAAGACTTTGAAAAGAAATGTCTACATTTGTTTTTCATTCTTTCTTAGTGAGTTATGCTGAGGCCCAAGATGTGAGGTCTGAGATTTAATAGGCATGGAGGATGAATGAACAAGAGGATGGAAGATTACAGGTGACTCCACCACGTGGCGAGCGAGTCCCTGCTATTAGCTCCATCCCAGGACCAGGTCAGCATCATGCTTGGGCTCTGGGTACTTTTCTCCAAGACGATCATTGTCAGTCAGGTGTTTCCAAGAAATGGAGCACTTTGCCTGGTTGTTCCAGAAGCTGGGCTGCTGAACGAGGAGGCAGCTGAGCTTTCTGCAGCTCAGCAGGGATGCTGACTCACTGTCCCCAGGGCCCTGCTGGAGGCAGAAGGCAGTGGGGGCTTTGGGGCACTCCTTTCTTAAAATCAAGAATGTGACATGGGCTGAGCTCAGAGGCTTAACTCCACCCCTAAGTCTCTGCTTGGTGTGCCCTCTGACTGATGAGAGGCGGGCTATTCCTTGGAGCGGGACAGAGAGCTTGGTCAGGAGGTCTACCTTGTAAGGACTTAAGTGAAGTCTTTGTTGTTTTTTAGTCACTGAGTCATATCCGACTCTTTGTGACCCCATGGAGTGTAGCCTGCTGGCCTCCTCTGTCCATGGGATTTTCCAGGGAAGAATACTGGAGTGGGTTGCCATTTCTTCCTCAAGGGAATCTTCCCGACCCAGAGATTGAACCTGAGTTTCCTGCACTGGCAGGCAGATTCTTTATCACTGAGCAGTCTGGGAAGACCCAGTGTAAGGTAGGTCTAATAGTTCCCTGGAAATCCCAAAAGTTGAACCACAGGGTCGCTGGGATAAAAATAAAAAAACTCTGATGACATGGATGTGTGTGGGAAGCAACACTTAGCCACTCAGTATTATTTTTCTAGTTGTTCTGTAAGATACTTTTTAACTCATAGCAATTACTGAATTTCCTAGATCCTCAGATATCACTGATTGTAAAACGCATTATCAATTAAACAACAGTATTTTTGGTGTGATGAGAACAAAATAGTATTGCTTAAAATGGGCTGTTTGCAAAACACATTCCAAATTTTAGAAATGGTAAAATGTGATGAAATGGTAATATTTTAGCTCAAGGAGATATATTAGAAAAGATTTTCTGCTCTAGAGCAGCACCAGCTCTGTAGGTAGTGGAAGAGGCTTTTTTTTTTTTTTTTCCAGGTTAGTTATCCCTTTTCCTGAAGTTTGGGGTCTGCAATTACAGGAGCAGGCAGAAGCCAGTGGTTGTAGTGGTGAGGCTCCCGCAGGGCGATTTGTGGCTGTAATTTCTTGCTGTTGTCTGTTCTGCCGTCCTCCTAGCTTGCACTGAAACCCGCTGTGAGCCAGCGGACCCCTAGGGAGTGAATTTTCAGGAAGATAAATTCCCCTGTCCCTGCCTACCTTTGAATGCTATTGTGGAAACTGAATAGAATACAGATCACCCCCAAATTGAATTCTGTGTACCTGCTCTGCTAAGTAGAAAATTGCATATCAAATAGGTTCCTAGACTCAGCTCGGTCTAGACACAAAACTTGCTTCCAGTTTTTAATGTTCTCGGTCATTCAGGCATATGACACCCATTTGCCCCAATCATTTCGGGATCTCAGGCATTTTATTTGGGGGAAGTTACCACTGCCTCCTGCCAACCCCTGTCCCTGGCCTCCCTGCAGTGTTCTCGAGGATACTGTGTTTATCTGTTACAGCATCAGCAGCCTCAATTGGCACTGCTTAGATGTAGGGACTGGGTCTCATTTTTATCATAAGTGTTTAGTATTAGCACACATCATTGTGCAAGAAATGCATATTAATGCGTGAGGGCAGGGAGAAATGGCTGGCATTAGGACCTCTAAAGATCCTTCTCACATGGACTTATCCCTGAGAGGCAGCCCAGTGCCCCTCTCCTGTGTAGAGCATGTGCGTAAGAGGATACCTAGTGTCTGATGATAATTCTCTCCTTGATGTAACTCCTCACTTGGTCCTTGTTTCCTCTGAACACTAGCAGGTGCCTCTGTAGAGGAAGTTACAGAGCCTGGTTCTGCTACTACAACTGTGGCAGTTATGCTCAACCTCCAGGCGGCTGCACATTCCGCAAAGCAGGAAGGGAGATGCCAACCACAAAGTGAAAATGCACAGACACTCGAGTTCCATCCAGGATCAGTGCCAGTTGTTGGTAGACCGAGTGTCTCCAGGCTGGGGATTATTTGGGGACCATCAAGAAGACCAAGGGTGGTTCCGTCACTGGTGTAACAGCACATCAGCTTTGTGCTTTGCTCCTTTGAGGTGGAAACCTTTCAGCTTCAAGTGCACGCTCAGCCACTTCAGTCCCGTCTGACTCTTTGTGACCCATGGACTGCAACCCGCCAGGCTCCTCTGTCCTTGGGAGTCTCCAGGCAAGAATATTGAAGCGGGTTGCCCTGCCCTGCTCCAGGGGATCTTCCTGACCTGGGGATGGAACCCACGTCTCCTGTGTTGCAGGTGGGTTCTTTACTTGCTGAGCCATCAGAGAGTCCTAAGTAAATTTATCTCCATGATAGGGATATATGTGGGGCACAGCGTAAATTGAGTGTCAAAGAAATTAGAGCATGAAATGTGAGTTTTGTCCTGAGGTGGCTTTGCCAAGAGGAACCTTTGCTTGTGTTCCGAGACTTGTGAGACTCTCCCGAGGCAAGGGCCTGGGGGTGGAGCCTGAGCTGTTTGATTGGCGGGAGGCAGAATCCCAGATCAGTGCACCCCACCCCCCACCTCCTTGATTTTTCTTTCTGGATCTTATGGTTTAGTTATGCATTTCTCGTGGCTTGCTGTAGGAGTGATTTTCCCTGAGGAGTGCTACACTGTGGAAATTGGGAGGGGAATTTTTGGTTGTGACAATGATGGGGAGTGTGCTAAGTCGCTTCAGTCGTGTCCGACTCTTTGTGACCCTAAGGACTGTAGCCCACCAAGCTCCTCTGTCCATGGGATTCTGTCCGTGAATAGAAGGGCCTCTGCTCTTGATAGCATTTAGTAAGCATGGCCCAGGGACATTGTGTCTTGCAGAGTGTGGGGCAATCCTGTCTGTGGAAGGATCTCCTGGTGTCCTGCCAGACTTTCTAATGTCCCAAGGGACTTTCCTCAGGCCATGGGTGTGATCTAGCCCTGGATAATGCTGACCTGGGATGCCTTTTGTAGCTACCGTTTCCTTAATAACCTTCTGTACAGGTCTCCCAAAGAAATTTTTCCATGATATGTCAGGGACCAACAAAATATATATAAAAGAAAATCATTACAATATTTCATGTGAGATTGTGTAGATATTGACAAGTTCCTTTTTTTAAAAGTAGTATATATGGCCGCTCAATTAAACAGTCACCAACTAACAAGGAATTCACCAGTATTTCCAAATGTGCCATCTTGGTGTTTGTAGCTCACCATATGTTTGAAGTATGACATAATCCTTATTGAACACATTCAATTTGTTGCTTCCCAGTTTCAACAGGAGCAGTTAAATCTGTCTCCTTTTAGACAAATTGCTAATGAAAAGGCAGCAGAACAATCGTTTTCCTGTGATATGCAATTCTGTCCCCTTAAATACAGGAGCCTGACAGAGCCATTCAGCATGAGCACTTTCTCCTTTGTGCAGCTGAACTCTCTCTGACCCTCGGATACCAACAACTGAAGCAAAAAGGGAAGAAAGGGGGGGAAAGTTGGCTAAAACTAAAAACTCACCTGTAATACACAGAGTCCTGAAAGTTGAATGGAAAGTATATTTTACCTTATTGTTTTCAGATACCGTGTGCTTCTGCTGCCAAATCTATTCTTATCGATTTTAAAGTATCTCAAGATGTGGGGGCAGTGTTTGGGAGACAGTGAGACTGTCTGAAAGATTCAGAGTTTAGAGTCCCGAGTTTTCCTCTCTTTTAGTAGTGAGTCAGTGCTGCTGCTAACGGCACGGTGTTCCTTCTTTCAAGAGACCCCATGGATTACACAGTCCACGGGAGTTCTCCAGCCAGAATGCTGGACTGGGTAGCCTTTCCCTTCTCCAGGGGATCTTCTCAACCCAGGGATTGAACCCAGGTCTCCTGCATTGCCCGCAGATTCTTTACCAGCTGAGCCACCAGGGAAGCCCAAGAATGTTGGAGTGGGTAGCCTATTCCTTCTGCAGTAGATCTTCCCAACCCAGGAATTGAACCGGGTTCTCCTGCATTGCAGGGGGATTTTTTACCAACTGAACTATCAGGGAAGTCCTCAAGAGACCCATGCAGAAAAAAAAAAAAAAAAGAGATTAGCCACCCATCCAAAACAAGCGTGTGATTTGACCTCATTTTAATATTTATTTATTATATTTTCTTGAAGAGAATTGAACCAAGACAGTTTTACGTCCCATTCTAAAAAAATAAAATATTCAACCGTGTCTTTAGAATATAGTGTAGAATAGTGACCAGTGGTGTTTATTGAGTGTTTATTCTCTGGCACTCTGTACCAAGGTTATCAGCTGGCCTCACCAATGATGGGTGGATGGTCATGATTATCACCTATGCAGAAATTGATGCAGAAATGTGAGTCAGAGAAGTTATGGTTGAATAGCATCACCAACTCAGTGGATGTGAATTTGAGCAAACTCTGGGAGATAGTGAGGGATAGGGAAGCCTGGTGTGCTGCAGTCCATGGGGTTGCAGAGAGTCGGACACAATTCAGTAACTGAACAATGACAAAGAGATCACTCAGCAAGTTTATGGCAGAGCCAGCTTTTACACTCAGGAAGGCAAACTGAAGTTAAGATGCTTAACCCTACATGCTGCCACAGCTGGAGATCACTTCACATAGTAAAACCTTGTCAATTCTGACTGCTTTGGAGATCTGGGAAGGAATGGTTTGAATGACAGGACGTTTGAAAAGAAATGCCATCTGACACATCCAAGAGATGTGTGTAAAGTAAATACAGATTTTGAAATCAGGCAAGAAGTCTTGACAATCTCATTTTACTGTAAAAGAAGATATCTGATTTTAAAAATGCTGAAGCATTTAATTTTAAGGGTCTTGATGCTAAGTGGGTGCTAAGTTGCTTCAGTTGTGTCTGGCTCTTTGTGACTCTGTACACTGTAGTCCGCCAGGCTCCTCCATCCATGGGATTTTCCAGGCAAGATTTCTGGAGTGGGTTGCCATTTCCTTCTCCAGGGGACCTTCCCAACCCAGGAATCGAACTCTCCTCCCCTGCATTGGCAGACAGGTTCTTTACTGCTGGGAGCCAGCATGGGGAATCCCACCCATGGCAAAGGTCATGAAGAAGGGGGCCTGGCAAAAAGCAAAGGCTGAGATCAAGCCTCAGGGGTACCCCTGGATTTTCCTGAGGATCTACCCCCAAAACCAGAGTCTGCCTGTTTTATTGTACTGTGCTTTCCACTCTTCTGACATAACAGGGGGATATCCCTGATCACCTTTCTCTGGAAAGAGTTAGAGCTCCAGTTAACAGTCTCCTGCATATAAAAGGAGTGTCTCAGCTCAAACCCCTCTGATGGCTCTCTAACTTGCCTGACAGTTAGAGACTTTTACAACTTGTAATTGTTTACAGCCCCCCAACCACGAGAGGCACACAGCTTAAAACATCTTAAAGATAT
Source organism: Cephalophus harveyi (assembly GCA_006410635.1). Taxonomy (NCBI): domain Eukaryota; kingdom Metazoa; phylum Chordata; class Mammalia; order Artiodactyla; family Bovidae; genus Cephalophus; species Cephalophus harveyi. The sequence goes on from SJYT01018762.1 coordinate 657,831, forward strand.
AGAGCCTTTTCTAAAGAGCTAAAAATTATATTGGTGATGGGTTTCACTGTTGAGTCAATGACTGCTGCCAGACAACCATATTCTTTATCTTTTAGGCACCTGGAGGATATTAATCAATGTAATTGAGATATAGAAAAAGGAATGAAGTTTTGATGTTAGCAACACCAGACTTTTGAGTTCGTAAACTTTCTCTTTGTTATAAACCACTGTACTCCTCTTTCTTTGTTATAAATCATTGTGTCCTTGCTATATAAGAATGTAACCTTAATTAGTGCTTTCTGAGAGTGGCACCAGACTTTTGGAAAGAACAACACTTTTAAGGCAAATAAGTTTTCTGGTTGACAGACCCTTATCAGAAAAGGGCCGTAAAATGTTAATAGGCCTCCTGGCCATAAGATGATGTAAATCACCTAAGACTTGTGTATACAGCTAGGTATGCAGAGAGAAAGCCTGGTCTCGATAAGAGTCAGGGCTGCTGACGTTGCATAACTTTGTATTATCCATTGATCTTTATGTACAATCAAAAGTATAAAAAGCTTTCCCAGACAATAAAGGATGGACCAGTTTCTCAGACCAGCTTCTTGAACTGGTTTCTTGGAAATCTGGCTCCCCCCATGTTGACTCTCTCTTTCTCCCTCTCCCTCCCTCTCCTTTTCAGGCGGATCCCTTGGAACGCGGAGGCTCACCGAGTCTACTTACTTGCCCTGGCTTCTAAGACTCACGCGAGAGGGAGCCCAAGGCGGGGCACCCTCCACTATTCAAGTGGCCGCCGGTGGCCTAACGTAGATGGTGCAAGTTCCTTGTCTTGGAACTTTATTGGTTTTCCACGTAAACCAAGTTATTCAGCCTCTTTTCTCCACTGATTTTCCTACTATACTATTCTTTCCTAATCTCTCTTTATATTTCTAAATAAATAAGTTTTTCCTTGCTGACTCCGTCCCCGCTTCGAATTCCCTGGATCCACCGGGGCTGGACCCTGGCACTTTACCACTAGCCCCACCTTTTGTGATTCTAATCCATGATTTTTCACAGTAGAAATGTGACCTATTTGTGTGTTGATTACACATAGTGCCATGTGGACCATGGAAGGGCCATGCAGATGTGTAAGTTACAGATGGTGGAATCTTTGAGAGTGTAGACTCCAGGCTCAGGGCTGGATTCAAAGGCTTGTATAATGCCCCAGGGTTGAAGACTAGATGGATCAATAGGTATTCAGCAGCCCTTAGTGCAGAGAAGGGGCTCAACTGATGCAGACAGTCATCACTACTACAACCAAAAAGAGGACCCTGGGCTTGGGAGTGAGCAGGAGACAGATACCGCAGCTAACCACCCTCTGTAGTGCATCAGACTCTGTGTGCAATCCTATTGAAGGGAGTCTGGAAGGGAGATGTGGCCCGACCCCAGACAGCCTCAGCACAGCGTTTGGGCTCCATTTCTGCTGGCACTAGGGAGCAGGGATGATGCTGGTGTGAAATGGGAGGATTTAGGAAGTGATCTGATGAGGAGGGACAACAGAGACCTTGTCCGGAGGAGGACAGAGAAAGGAGACCAGAGCAAGACAAATGCTCACGGGGCCTGGGCAGGAGGTTGGAGGCTGGGGCACATCAGACCCCCAGCCTGTGCCCACCACGCAGGAGACCACGTGGGCCACAGGGCCTGCCCTCCTGCTCACCAGTAACCACTCCTAAGTTTTCTCCCCAGGTTACGCATAGCAGAGACTGCAATGGCCCCATGAAACAGAGGGTTTAGGCCACTCGACAGTTGTATTTCTCCTTGTGAATTTGTAAGTCTGGGTCTAGGCTTCCCTGGTGGTTCAACAGTAAAGAATCCACCTGCCAATGCAAGAAATTCAGGCTCTATCCCTGGGTTGGGAAGATCCCCTGGAGGAGGATGTGGCAGCCCACTCCAGTATTCTTGCCTGGAGAATCCCATGGACAGAGGAGCCTGGCAGGTTCCAGCCCATGGGGCTGCAGAGTCGGACATGACTGAGTGACTAGCATACACACAGGTTTTGTTTATTTACTCACGGAAGAGACTTGTGGACATTTTTCACTCTCTTCTTCCCCCCATTCATTTGGACACCAAGCCCTTGGTGAGAGCTCTTCTTAAATATCACTCCCAGCCCCGGATCTCTGTCTATCACCTCCACTCAGAATGTGAGGTTGGTGCCAAAGTCCAGGGGTGGCCTTTAGCTGGTCCCCTCACCTCTTTTCTTCCTCTTTTCTGTCTCCAACATAGTCATGCTCTATGTTGCTGCTCCATAGATGACTTACCGTCTCTGCTTCCTATACAAGGAAGCAACACCACCAGCAGCAACCAGCCAACCCACAGAACCCACAAAGCCTCTTCAGTGGCCCTCCGTTGCCTGCATGGTGAAGTCTGGATTCACAGTAGAGGATGCTTGTCATCCGGCCCTGACTTTCCAGCGCCTTTCCCATCTTACAGTGCAGCCACTCCACCTGCCTGTCTGCCCCTGTTTCCTGAGAAGGCTGTGCATTTGTGAGTTGGTTTTGTTTTTAAACATACCTTTGTGCTTTATACCTGTTGGGGGTGCTGTTTCTCATACCCCATCTCGTCGTTTGCTGGTTGAATTCGTGTTCACCAAGTCTTGGTTCAAAGGGGCATGTGTGTGTGCTCAGTTGCTCAGTCATGTCCAACTCTTTATGACCCCATGGACTGTAGCCTGCCAGGCTCCCCTGTCTGTGCAATTTCCCAGTCAAGAATGCTGGAGTGGGTTGCCATTTCCTACTCCAGGGGATCTTCCTGACCCAGGGATCGAACCTCTATCTCTGGAGTCTCCTGCATTGGCAGGTGGATACTTTACCACTGAGCCATCTGGGAAGCCAGCTGGCAGACATTCCTTTCTCTGTGTTTTCATGGTGACAGGAATGCACTGTGTTCACATTGTATTGCACTTGCTTCTCTTCCAGTGGCTTATGTGGTCTCGGAGCTGCTGCAAGGCAGGCCCTGTGCATTGCGGTGCACGCTGTGGGTGGCCCCGGCGGTCACTGGATGGAGGGAGGGATGGTGGCAGTGTACCATAGATGGGAGGGCATGAAGAAGTGTAAAACAGAGTCAGAAGCCATGAGCTGTAACAGCTCAGGACTATGTGATTGACTTTTATGTGCCATAGAACCTTGCCCTATTGCCAACAGTTTTGGGAAGCGTCTCAGCCCTAATGCTTTAAGCACGTTGCTGTAATTCCACTCTCCATAAAGTGGTCTTTAAATTGTGTTTTGAGGCTGGGAAGTAACACATCAGTGACATGCTTAACTGTACAGCCGCAGCAAAACGGGAATCTAGACCTATCTGTATGCAAACACCAGGCTTCAAGTTCATCATTGTTATTAGGAAACGGAAATACAGCTGGAGCAGAAACCACAGTATATTTCCCTCTGCCTGTGTTGTGTTTTTGTCAGTGGGGCTTCTGAAGGACTAGGCATTTACGAACCCATTAGAATGAACAATTTTATATCCTAATGTAAAATTAAAGGAATTAAAGGATCTGCCTGAGAGATACACTTGTTTAAACCTCTATTAATGTCTCTCTTGGTTTTGTTGTCTAGGTTAGTGATGTATTATTGGAGTAGAAAATGTCCCAGTCGTGTGTATACTTTCTAAATCTCAATGTATGTTTTTTTTCTGACAAGGTGTAGAACTGATTTTCTTCTCTTCTGTCCAAAATATAAGACGGAGGGACAACAAAACTGTTCTTAAATGCAAAGCATGCTATATTTCTTTTTTTCCAGTTCTTTATTATTATTTTTTAAAACTCTCATTTGTATCATCACATTGTCTATTTTCCAAAGATGGATGCTCTTGGCTTCTCCAAGCTCTCATCTGTGAGCCCATTAATTCCTTCTCCTTAAGCCCATCAAGCAGTATTTACTGTGGTTTACCAAGGCCTCCCCTAGCTTGCATGGGATCCGGGGCAAATAGTCTTTGTGAGGCCTCTGGCTATGTTAACAATTTGATTGAAACATGTGTTCAAAAATGCATGAGGGGACTTCCCTTGTGGTCCAGTGGTTACAAATCCTCCTTGCAATACAGGTGATGTGGGTTCAATTCCTGGGCAGGGAACTAAGATCCCACATGCAACTAAGCCCAGACTTAGCAACCCCTGAGTCCACACACCAGAGCTTGAGAGTCTGTGCGCAGCCATGAAAGGGCCTGAATGCCACAGCTAAGACTTGACACAGCCAAATAAATAAATATTTAAACAATGAATGGCTCCATTGAGGTGTATTGATTTATCAATGACGGTTTAGAATCATGTAGAGAAGAGATACTGAAGAACTTTTATTATTTTTTTTTCCCAATCAGTGCACGTGAAGCTGCTTCCTTCTCTCCAGGCACCAGCTCTATCTGTTCAAGTCTAGGGACCATGACTTCATCGTGTTCATGGTCCATGGCACCAGTTTCTGATCATTCTACACCCCCCACCTTGCTGTCACACACAACACATGGCTCTTTGGAACCTGTTTACACTGAAACAATGCAGTTCATCTTGCCCGTGTGGTTTCCTGGGGCACTTACCGAGGCCACACTGTATTACACACAATGGACATCGTCCCTTCAGCCGTCCGGGAACACTGGCTTCCAGCGCCAATCTCAAGGTGTTACTGTGCTTTGTCTGTGATGGTTATGAAGGCAACCCTTGCCCAGAGGATGCAGCAATGCTTGGATGATAATTTTTTGTGGTTGTGTTCAATGTGCTGATTTTATAGCATAAGGGAGAACAGCACATCTTCTGTGTCTTGAACTCTTTAGATGCTCGTCTCTGCGAGCTTCGATGTGCTCTCTTGCAGGGTCTACTCCACAACCCAGGGGCCGGGCTGGGGGAGAGGAGCGGTCTCCTGGCTCAGAGAGCATCTGTCCCTTATCCTACACTCACCTAGGAAAGTACAGCCAGAAAAGATTTCCTTTGGATTTACTGTTACTTCTGTAAAAATGTCAACCTGAAGGTTTGCAGATAGTCTCCTGAGTTATCCCAGAGACAGTGCACAAGGTATTCTCACATAACTGGGAATCTTGACAAATCCCAAATTGTCCAAGAGCCCAGTAGTTGATAAAAAATCGCATTCTTATGTCCCGGCCATTGTGCACATGTGTGTATGCGAGTTATTCTAAGTGCTTAGCGGTTCTCATAATTTTCTGCACCCATTTGTGAAGTGTATTTTGATGTTGACTTTATTTTTCCTTTGTGAAAAAATATAATAATGGATGTAACAACTTTCCAAATGGATGCTGATGGTGAAGGAGGCTCTGTGTGTGTGGCAGGGGGACAGGAGGTATGTGCAATGCTCTGTTGCTGTTGTTCAGTTGCTCAGTTGTGTCCGACCCTCTGTGACCCCCTGGACTGCAGCACATCAGGCTTCCCTGTCCTTCACCATCTCCCAGAGTTTGCTCAGACTCATGTACATTGAGTTGATGATGCCATCCAGCCATCTCATCCTCTGCAGTGTTCTGTAGTTTTAGCCCAATTTTGCTGTGAATCTAAAATTAAAAAAAAACTAACATAAGGAAAATATTGACTCAGAAGACTGTGATGTCAGCATGTTAACGGAAGTGGGAGAGGATGTTTTAAAGTCACACGGTGTGTGGGGCAATGATATACAAAGTCCTAGCAGGAGGTGGATGCAGCCGCCTCTTAGGACTGCCAGACGTATGACCTGGATACTGAGGGAGAGTTGGGTGACCCTCCTGGCACCATGGTAAAAGACATCTGCCATCACCCCAGCTGCCCCTGGGTGCTAAGGACCAGAGGCAGCACTGCAGTTGGAACACAGATGGGCAAAAACCAATCCACAGACCTGCGCACTTGGCTCCAGTCCAAGGATCAGCAGTGACCCTTCATGAGCTCAGACCCCTGAACTTGCCCTGTGTCTGACACGAGTAAGAATCTCCAAAATCAGCACGTCAGCACTGTTCTGGCAGCCTGTGTGGGTGCTCAGTCGTGTTTGACGTGTTGCGACCCCATGGACTTCCAGGCTCCTCTGTCCATGGAATATTCCAGGCAAGAATACCAGACTGGGTTGCCATGCCCTCCTCCAAGGGATCTTCACCACCCAGGGATTGACCTTTATCTTTTGCGTCTCCTACACTGGTGGGCAGATTCTTTACCACTGCTCTGCCAAACCTTTGAGACCAATATGGTTCCACCTGGTGGGAGTCATCTGCTGGCCAGGCTGCCCTCCTGGAGCCAGAGTCCAGTCAGGGCTGACAACCCAGCAGCATGAATCTGCTTGCTACTTGGCACATCTGGTCGACCCATTTCCAAACCAGTGTCTGGAAACTAGACACGGTTGCCCCTTAGGTAGTGGAGGAAGCCTGTGCTTCACTCCCCGTATCTTTACTCCACGAGCAGGTGAAGCATGAGGGGTCGATACCAGCTGCATGTGGTCCTTCCTGAGATCCCCTCGCAGCCTTGGGCCACTTTCCTGACGGGCCTGGTCAGTCTGCCTCATCTGGTCTCACTGTCAGATTCAGAACTGCCCTGTACAGCCGTGCAGGTTGCGCGCTGCACAGAGGTGCCTGTTCCCAGGAGGTGCCACTCACGTCACAGACCGTGCAGATGTTTCACTACAGCAGGTGGCGCTAAACTGTCTTGTTCTAAAAAAGATCGGTGTATTAGGATGATTTGTTTTTTGATAAATGGAAATCTAGAAGAAGGGGTCACCTTTTAAGAATTTGCCGGAAATAGCCATATGGGCTAGCAGTGCCTTGAGCTACACCTGCCCACTGTCTGCTGGCCAGGCTGTGGAGGCACCTTCATTTGCCCCTGGTTAACATCATTCGTTCATGCATTCATTTATTCACTGACAGTTATCCAGTGCCCACTGTGTGCCCAAACCCTGAGAACTTGGGAGGTTTTGTGAGCAGTTCCGCTACATGTTGGGGGGGAGGTGGCCCGTTGTCTAGTGGCCCAGGCCCCCCTAGGGCGTGTCCAGTTTTGGCCAGCAGACCACGGACAGGAAGAGCAGCGTGTGACTCTGGGCCAAGCAGTTGAGAAGGGGTGTCGCTCCCACTCCTCTTCCCATCTGGCTGATGCACAAGCCTCAGTGGCCTGCGGAGGCCAATCCACGGAGCTTGGCGTGTGGTCACACAAAGTCCTGATGAGCACAGTCGACGTGAGCACGCCTTCCTTGTCAGATGGACCTCGATTCAAGCCCTAACGTTGCCACTCATCAGCTGTGCGGCTTTAGTCTTCAACCCCAAAGTCCTATTTCTCACACACACACACACACACACATACAGTGTGAGGAGAGAAGGCACTCAGCAAATGGCCCCCATGTTTCCCCAGGGCTGGGGTGTCCACGTTGATTAAGGCTGTGGGCTCTGGACCAGGCAGCTTGGACCTGAATCCTGGGTCTGCCCTTCTGTGCTGTCTCAGGGACGTGACTTACTCATCTGTTAAATGGGGACAATAGCAGTCTCTATGTTATAAACAGGTTGGGAGGATGAAATTGAATTGAGAACAGGGCCAGGCACAGGGTAAACACTGGGTATAGTGGGCTGAGCGGTGGCCTCCCGGATGGTAATGCTAATCCGTGAACCCCTGACTGTGACCCTATTTGGAAAAAGGGTCATGGCTGACATCATTAAGTTGATCTTGAGACCAGATCGTTCTGGATTATTTGGATGGGCCCTAAGTCGGATGACACCTGCCCTTGTAAAAGGCAGAAGAGAAGAAGGTAGACCACAGAGAAGAGAGCCGTGAGGAGACAGAGTGGAGTGATGCAGCCCGAAGCCAAGGGACGCTGGCAGCCCCGAGACGCTGAGGAGGCGAGCAGGGGTCCTCTCCAAGGCCTCTGGAGGGAGCTTGGCGCCTTGATGTCAGATACCTGGCTTTTAGGACTGTGAGAGCATCCATTCCTGAGGTTTGTATTTTTTAATTTTTTGTTAGGGTATAATTACTTCACAGTGTTGTGTTAGTTTCTGTTGTACAACAGTGTGAATCAGATATCAGTTCAGTTCAGTCACTCAGTCGTGTCCGACTCTTTGCAACCCCATGGACTGCAGCATGCCAGGCTTCCCTGTCCATCACCAACTCCCGGACAAACTCATCTCCATCATGTTGGTGATGCCATCCAACCATCTCATCCTCTGTCATCCCCTTCTCCTCCTGCTTTCAATCTTTCCCAGCATAAGGGTCTTTTCCAATGAGTCAGCTCTTCACATCAGGTGGCGAAAGTATTGGACTTTCAGCTTCCGCATCAGTCCTTCCAGTGAACACCCAGGACTGATCTCCTTTAGGATGGACTGGTTGGATCTCCTTGCAGTCCAAGGGACTCTCAAGAGTCTTCTCCAACACCACAGATCAAAAGCATCAATTCTTTGGTGCTCAGCTTTCTTTCTAGTCCAACTCTCACATCCATACATGACCTCTGGAAAAACCATAGCATATGTATATATATATCCCCTCCTCCTGAGCCTCCCTACCACCACCCTCCCCATCCCATCCCACCTCTCTAGGTCATCACAGAGCACAGAGCTGGGCTCCCTGTGTTATACAGCAGCTTCCCACTAGCTTTGGAGAAGGGAATGGCAGCCCACTCCAGTATTCTTGCCTGGAGAATCCCATGGACAGAGGAGCCTGGTGGGCCACAGCCCACGGGGTCACAGAGTGTCGGACGACTGACACCACTGCTGCTCTGTGCCCCAGCCAGCTCTGCGGCGCACTAGTGGACGCATGGCCACGCCACTCTGTTTGCCCCACCCTCTTCTTCGCCTTCGCTGTGTCCGCAAGTCTGTCCTCCACATCTGTGTTTCTATCCCTGCCCTGCAGACGGGTTCCTAACTCTCCTCAGTGTCCCCCGAGTCCCGAGCCCCGGGAGAGTCCCTCCTGGAGGAGGAGCCAGGGACCTCACTGCCCCCGTTTGCCGACTTGCTGCGACCACACGTGGTGAGGCTGGTGGGGCAGGAGGCTGTTCCTTGGGAGACCTGGGTTCTGTTAGAAAGGGATGACTGCTTAGTCATCCAAATGACGGATGTCGATTCCAGGGACCCGGGACACGAGTCCCGTTGGAAGGAGGTGGGTGGTGGTTTCCTGCGGTCGGGGGGAGGTCATGACTTCCCCAGGGGAGGCAGAGCCAGAGGGTAGTTGGGGAACTGGTGAGCACACCTGAGTCCTGACTGTCTGGGTGGGATCAGGAAGGAGGAGGGTGTGGACGCGTAGAAAGAAGAGCCCTCGGAGACAGCCTCACATCCCATAGAGGTTTGGAGAATGTGCTGGAAGAACCTGGTGCCCTGGAGTCACCTCTCACGGAGCTTTGAAGGACCTGGCACACTGGAAGGGCAGCGCCTTGCGGCTTTAGCTTCTTGCTCCTTGAAGATGGAGACTGCTAGCCCTTACCTGGCTCCCTCGCTGTCTCTCGCTGAGACTTTCAGGGGTGACACGGACAGGCATCACAAGCAGCAGCTGCTCTGCTGCGCATGCGCAAGGGACGCAGGTGGGCTCCCCTTTGTTCTCGTAGCTGGTCCCCAGAAAGGTCCTACCTGGGGAGACAGGTGGGGACCACAGCCCTCCCGGGACCCGTCCTCCTCCCTGAGCCCTTCTCACCCCTCCCCACACCTCCAGAGGCATCTGGTCTCGTGAAGATGCTGAGCAGGTCTCATCACCTTACCGATTTTTTTTTCCTCTGGCAGTTCCGAATTCGTGGATGCCCGGTCACCTGCTTACAGAAATGGAAACTGGTTCATAGTGATTTAAACCCCAGACCTGAGGATTACGTTCCAGGAAAGTGTGGGGCAAGGGTATCTTTCCATCTGGTTTACAGCCTCCTTCGCTGAGCGACTCTGCCCTTGGCCTCGCCGAGGTTTTATAACTGGCTCTTATTTTGGTCCGGCAGAGACCCCCTCCGGAGTCGTAGGGCGAGGACGCCGGCCCCCCACTTTCCCTGTGAGCGGATCTTTTCTCTCGCCTGATACAACAGTGGTAAGCAAGACGCCAGTAAATAAATCGCTCAGTTCCCACCGAAATTGCCTACGCTGGAATTTGTGCCTTTTGGAGACACATGAATGATGACTGGGGCACAGCATCCTTTTATGTGAACCCAGATGATTCCAGCCCAGATAGTAGAAATGTGAGAAGCCTCAGCGAAGACTTTTCTCTGGGTTATAAATTCCTTTTCTCTCTAATGCCTTGGCCTTATCTGAGATTCTCTTGGCTGTGCTTTCTTCTTCATGGCTGTCTCTTTATTCACCCTGTTCCTTCTTTTCGGGGATTTTACTAGTTCAGCAGCACTAGTCCAACTCTCACATCCATACATGACCTCTGGAAAAACCATAGCATATGTATATATATATCCCCTCCTCCTGAGCCTCCCTACCACCACCCTCCCCATCCCATCCCACCTCTCTAGGTCATCACAGAGCACAGAGCTGGGCTCCCTGTGTTATACAGCAGCTTCCCACTAGCTTTGGAGAAGGGAATGGCAGCCCACTCCAGTATTCTTGCCTGGAGAATCCCATGGACAGAGGAGCCTGGTGGGCCACAGCCCACGGGGTCACAGAGTGTCGGACGACTGACACCACTGCTGCTCTGTGCCCCAGCCAGCTCTGCGGCGCACTAGTGGACGCATGGCCACGCCACTCTGTTTGCCCCACCCTCTTCTTCGCCTTCGCTGTGTCCGCAAGTCTGTCCTCCACATCTGTGTTTCTATCCCTGCCCTGCAGACGGGTTCCTAACTCTCCTCAGTGTCCCCCGAGTCCCGAGCCCCGGGAGAGTCCCTCCTGGAGGAGGAGCCAGGGACCTCACTGCCCCCGTTTGCCGACTTGCTGCGACCACACGTGGTGAGGCTGGTGGGGCAGGAGGCTGTTCCTTGGGAGACCTGGGTTCTGTTAGAAAGGGATGACTGCTTAGTCATCCAAATGACGGATGTCGATTCCAGGGACCCGGGACACGAGTCCCGTTGGAAGGAGGTGGGTGGTGGTTTCCTGCGGTCGGGGGGAGGTCATGACTTCCCCAGGGGAGGCAGAGCCAGAGGGTAGTTGGGGAACTGGTGAGCACACCTGAGTCCTGACTGTCTGGGTGGGATCAGGAAGGAGGAGGGTGTGGACGCGTAGAAAGAAGAGCCCTCGGAGACAGCCTCACATCCCATAGAGGTTTGGAGAATGTGCTGGAAGAACCTGGTGCCCTGGAGTCACCTCTCACGGAGCTTTGAAGGACCTGGCACACTGGAAGGGCAGCGCCTTGCGGCTTTAGCTTCTTGCTCCTTGAAGATGGAGACTGCTAGCCCTTACCTGGCTCCCTCGCTGTCTCTCGCTGAGACTTTCAGGGGTGACACGGACAGGCATCACAAGCAGCAGCTGCTCTGCTGCGCATGCGCAAGGGACGCAGGTGGGCTCCCCTTTGTTCTCGTAGCTGGTCCCCAGAAAGGTCCTACCTGGGGAGACAGGTGGGGACCACAGCCCTCCCGGGACCCGTCCTCCTCCCTGAGCCCTTCTCACCCCTCCCCACACCTCCAGAGGCATCTGGTCTCGTGAAGATGCTGAGCAGGTCTCATCACCTTACCGATTTTTTTTTCCTCTGGCAGTTCCGAATTCGTGGATGCCCGGTCACCTGCTTACAGAAATGGAAACTGGTTCATAGTGATTTAAACCCCAGACCTGAGGATTACGTTCCAGGAAAGTGTGGGGCAAGGGTATCTTTCCATCTGGTTTACAGCCTCCTTCGCTGAGCGACTCTGCCCTTGGCCTCGCCGAGGTTTTATAACTGGCTCTTATTTTGGTCCGGCAGAGACCCCCTCCGGAGTCGTAGGGCGAGGACGCCGGCCCCCCACTTTCCCTGTGAGCGGATCTTTTCTCTCGCCTGATACAACAGTGGTAAGCAAGACGCCAGTAAATAAATCGCTCAGTTCCCACCGAAATTGCCTACGCTGGAATTTGTGCCTTTTGGAGACACATGAATGATGACTGGGGCACAGCATCCTTTTATGTGAACCCAGATGATTCCAGCCCAGATAGTAGAAATGTGAGAAGCCTCAGCGAAGACTTTTCTCTGGGTTATAAATTCCTTTTCTCTCTAATGCCTTGGCCTTATCTGAGATTCTCTTGGCTGTGCTTTCTTCTTCATGGCTGTCTCTTTATTCACCCTGTTCCTTCTTTTCGGGGATTTTACTAGTTCAGCAGCTGCAGCTGAATTGAGCCAAGAATATTTGCTTGGGTGGCCGAGAGATGGTCTCACACTGCCTCCGAGGCCGTCTCTTCCTGGCCCACTGGTGCCCTTCTGTAACTCTGTCCTTTTCAGAATCAGCTCTGCTTGAGCTTGGTTTAAAAAAAAAAAAGTCAGCAAATGACAAAACAATTTCAAATGACTGGGTTTGTTCACCTTTCTTTAGCTGCCCTTAAAATCACGTCCCTTTCCTAACTAACTTTCAAAGTGTCTTTTTTGGCTGTGTCTACAGGATGTTTTAAAAGGTATTATTATGTTTTTTAACAAAAGAACAGTGCGACCAGATGCATTTTAAAATAGCTTGTGCACTTGAAATATCAAGCCAGAGGTTTTGTAGCTAGAGCCTTGGAAATACTGGTGGGGTTCTGATGAAATGGAAAAGTAACTGGTCCTTCACACACTTCTCAGAACTTGTGTACTTTGGGGGCAGTTACGGCATTCTTCAGGACCTCCTTGGTCACCCATGATAAGGAATTCGCCTGCAATGCAGGAGATGTGGGTTTGATTCCCGGGTCAGGAAGATCCCCTGGAGAAGGAAATGGAAACCCGTTCCAGTATTCTTGCCTGGAGAATCGCATGGAGCCTGGAGGCTATAGTCCATGGGATGGCCAAAAGTTCCGACCCAACTTAGCAACTAAACAACAACAATGGCATTCTTCATAGAACCTAAATCTGCCTTGAGAGTTGTAATTGAACTTGAAAACACCTGAGGCTAAGGCTTCGGGTGTGCAGAGGGGTAAACAGAAGTCAGGTTTGGGGAAGATAGGGTCAAAAGGAGCGTAGAGAAAGTGGGGCGAGGGGAAAAAATACATTGTAATGGCAGAGAGAGGCCCAACTTTATCAGCTGTGATGATGCAAAGATAAAATAAAAATTAAGGCTGAAACAAAATGACTCTGAAAGTTTTAGAATTAATTGAAAAGATAATGTAGCAATATTCATACAGATAAATTAGAACTCGCAATGAAAAGTGTTAAGGAAAGAGACAATTCATATTAGTACAAGTGAAGTTGCACCAAAACTATGACAGCTTTGACACTGTAAGCACTACGACCACAGCTTTGTGTTTGCTTTTAGTGCCCCCATGTCGATATCCTCCATTCATTTAGTCCTTTTAGTTCCTATTGAAAAAGTAAGAATTGTAGTATTTTTATTTTTTTGAAAAAGATGCGTTGTTTATTTTTCTACTGGGGCTCGCTGCTACCTGTGGACTCTCTGCAGGTGCTGTGCACAGAGGCTGCTCGGTGCAGCGCTTTCTCTTGCTGTGGAGCACAGGCCCCAGTAGTTTTGGACATGGGCCTAGCTGCCTTGCTGCATGTGCGATCGAATCCAGGGGTCCCTTGCATTGGCAGCCGAGTTGTTTATCACTGAGACATAGGGAAAGCCCCTGAAGTAGTTACTTTTAAAAGACACTGAGGGATTTTCTGGTGATAGGCTTATACACCTTCCTATCGTATACAAAAATTTTTAAATTATTTTTGTATACATACCTGGCAAGCACGTGTGCTAAGGCGCTTCAGTTGTGTTCGACTCTTTGTGACCTTATGGACGGTAGCCCCGCCAGGCTCCTCTGTCCATGGGATTCTCCAGGCAAGAATACTGGAGTGGGTTGCCATGCCCTCCTCCAGGGGGTCTTCCCAAGCCAGGGGTCGAACCCGTGTCTCTTACATCTCCGGCACTGGCACGCGTGTTCTTTACCCCTGGTGCCACCTGGGAAGCCCTGTATACGTGCCTTATTCTTGTATAATTAATAGTCCACGGATCAATCTGACTTATCTCCTCTTAAATTCCAGTGTCTACTTATGGCTTAAAGTAACCTGACAATAGGGCCATTATCTTGCCACATCTTTGAAATATTTACAGCTAGGTTTCTTTGAAAAAGAACTTGACTAACCTAGAATTGAAGAGATGTTAACACACTGCTCTTGTAATGGGGAGAACTGTGGCCTTAAGATAAGCTTACATACTGATCCCTCGAGCCTCTAAATACCACCTTACTTGTGAAGAGTCTTAGTAAGTGTAATAAAGTGAAGAATCTTGAGATGAGAGCCTTCTGAATTACCCAGGTGGACTCTAAACACCATCACAATGCCATCATAAGTATCTTTATAAGAGAGAAGCAGAGGGGTACTGGAGACACAGAGGCGGAGGCGACATGAAGATGGAGGGAGAGACTGAAGTGAGGTGGCCTCCAGCCAGTGTGGGCAGCCCCCGGAAGCTGGAAGCCGTAGACAATGGATTGTCGCTAAGGGTCTCAGGAGGAAGCAAGGCCCTGATGACACCTTGATTTCAGACTTCTGATCTCCAGAACTGTGACATAACAGATTTCTGTTGTCTTCATGCAGATGTATGGCAGAGACCAACACAGTATTGTAAAACAATTATTCTCCAACTGAAAATAAATACATTTTAAAAAAGAAAAAAGAATTCTGTTGTTTAAAGCTACTAGTGAAAGTGTTAGTCTCCCAGTCATATCTGACTCTTTGCGACCCCATGGACTATAGCCCACCAGGCTCCTCTGTCCATGGGATTCCCCAGGCAAGAATACTGGAATGGGTTGCCATTCCCTTCTCCAGGGAATCTTCTCCACCCAGGGATCAAACCTGGGTGGCCTGCATTGCAGGTGGATTCTTTACCTTCTAAGCCACCAGGGAAGTCCTTGAATCCACTAAGTTTGTGGTAATTTGTTATGGCAGCCATAGGAAACAAAATTCTCAAAAATGAACAGATTAAGAAAAAGAATAAGTAATTAGAATATCAAGGATTTGAAAAATGGAATTAACTATATGTCCAACTGAGTGTGCTCCTTTTCAATACATATATAGAAAAATTTATTAAAATTGACCATGTCCTATGCCTCAAAGGAAATGTGCAATTTCCCAAGTTGAAGTCATCGAGTCTTCATTCTTTTGGGGGCAGTGCAATAAAAACAGCAACCACCCACAAAAAGATGGACAGAACATCCCCTGAATGCATTGGGAGATTAAAAAATAGCTTCTAAATAATTCATGTTTTAATGAGAAAGTCAAAATGGAAGTTATAGTACTTAAAAGCAAATGACTACCTGAGCTGTGCATATAAACTTGTGAGATAAAACCACAGTGTTACTCAAAGGAGAATTTCGAGCTAGGAATGCAATTATTAGAAAACAATAAAGATTGAAAAGAAATTAGCTGAGCTTTCTTAGCTGTTAAAAAATAAAAAAAGGAAAAGCAAAACAAATCTCAAGAGAGTAGAAGGAAGGAAATAATGTAGATTAGAGCAGGAATTAATGAAGTAGAAAACCAGAAAGTCCAGTAGCATTAATCAACAAGCAGAAGCAAGTTGCTTAAAGTGACTAACAAAATCAGTGAGTTTTGGGCAGGTATGATCAATGAAAAGGAAAAAATATAGATAAATATCATGAGGAAACAAGAAAAGATCTATAGTTGTAAATATTTTTGACTCAAAGTATTTCAAAGAATTAAATATCTTTATAGTAATACTTTAAGTAGCTGATATTGAAAAGTTCCTAAGATACAAATAATCAAGATTGACCCAAGAACAAGTAGTGAAACAATCGTAAATGGAAATGATAGACAAAGATCAACAAGCAAGGGGAGCTGCAGAGTGGGACATGACTTAGTGACTGAACAACAGAACCAAGTCCACACTGTTTCACAGATGTGCTGTGAGCTGTGCTTAGTCACTCAGCCGTGTCCGACTTTGTGACGCCAGGGACTGTAGCCTGCCAGGTACTTCTGTCCATGGGGATTCTCCAGGCAAGAATACTGGAGTGGGCTGCCATGCCCTCCTTCAATGGATCTTCCAACCCAGGGATCGAACCCAGGTCTCCCTCATTGCAGGTGGATTCTTTACTGTCCGAGCTACCAGGGAAACCCCAATAAATGAGTTCTACCAAATAATCAAGGAGAAGATAACTTAGATTTGGGGAAACTATTCTAGAGTATAGAAAAAGATGGAACAAAGTCTTCTGTAGCCATCCGGTGGCTCAGACTCTGTGATCCCAGGGAAGACCTGGTATAGTCAAATAAATACATAAATAAAAATATTGAAAAAAGAAAAAGAATGCTTACAAACCCATTTTATGAAGTTAGTAGAAAACATGTTATCAAAACTATACAAGGAAAGAATAAAAAACCCCAAAGGCTCATTACGCTTATGAATGTGTGTGCAGAAACCATAAGAATATTAGCAAATTGAATTTTACAGTTTATTAATAGGACAATACACCTTGAGCCAGTTAGGGTTGCTTCTACAAAGAATATTAATCAGTGTGGTTAACTGCCTGAAATTAAAAGAAAAAACCCCAAGCCTCCATGATTTTCATAATAGATGCTAACCTCCCTCCCCCACCCAATATAAATATTCGTTCACTACATAAACCTTGAGAAAACTGAATAGAAGGAAGCTCTTTGAACTAATAATAAAGAATATATACCAGAAAATCATAGGGGTCCCCTTACTTAATGATGTAACAAAATTTGAGTAGTCACTGCTCCTATATGTCTTAGCTACAGTTGAAGAAAAGAAATAAAAAATTTAAAGGAAGAAACAAAACTGTTATTATGTTCAGATGTTATAATTGCTCAAGTTGAAAAACCAAAGGAATCACCTGGTGAATGATGAAGACCAATCAATTAGTTTAGCAGAAAGGCTGAATGTAAGCTGAACATATGAAGAGCTTTAATTTTTCTTTAGCTTGCAATGCGTAGTTAGAGATTACAATAGAAGAAAAATGATCTGCTTCATAATAGCAACGAAGTATGTTCTGTACCTGAGAATAGACCTGTGGCCACCATGCCAGGAGCATAGCCAGTCTCCTCCCTTCTTTACTAAACAACCTCAAATTATGTTTATGTTGGCAATATTCTAAAAAAAAAAAAAAAAAAAAAAAAAAACTTGATCTTCCAGCATGCTTTGTAACTAGGGTTGCCCATGTGATAGCAGTCCAATGTTCCAAGAAACACAGGCAGAATTCCATGGGAGGGCATTCCTTCCCAGATGGGAATGTCACCTTTCTTCCTGCCTGGAAGACAGACAAGATGCTAGGAGGCACAGCAGCCTTCTTGTGATCACAGCATGAAAGCTTCCTGCTGGGGATGGTGGAAAAAACAGCAGAAGATGCTCTGTTCCCATGATTTCCTGGGGCAAAGCATTGGGCCTGGACTGCCTTGGGCTTGTTGGAGAGAGGTGGAAAGGAGGAAGCTGGGCGACAGGACAGGGGCGAGAAGTGGGGAGAACCTCACCTGTTATAGTCACTGGTGTTTAGATTTTCTCTACCTCACAAGTGAACACATCTGTAACTGAAGCAAAACCTAAAAAAATGTTAAAAGTGAAATGAACAAATCCATAAAATTTCACAGTAGAACATGAAATGTAGTCTAAAAAACGGAGAGCTGTACTCTGATCCCAAACAGAAAGATTCTACATGGTAATGAGGTGGTGGTGGTTGTTATTGAGCTGCTAAGTTGTGTCTGATTCTTTGCAACCCCATGGACTGTAACCTGCCAGGCTCCTCTGTCCCTGGGAATACTGGAGTGGGTTGCCATTTCCTTTTTCAGGGGGTCTTCCTGATCCAGGGATCGAACCTGCGTTTTTGTCTCCTGCATTGGCAGGTGGATTCTTTACCACGAGCGCCACCCGGGAAGCCCCAGCCCCCTCCTGGACAGCATGAGTGATCGCTTTCTCACCAGTTACGTCTTCATCTGCCCTCTAGTTGGCCGTCTCCTCGGACAAGTTATGTTGAGATGCCCCTCATAGGCTTGCTCTCCTCTCTAAGAGCATCCTATCTCGAGAGGACCCCTCCCTTAGGTCCTCATCCAGATCACCAAATCCAAGCCCAAATCCTATAGGTGGTTCTTTCTAACACCCTTTTCCTGACCATCCCACCTCCCCCAGTTCTCCACAGTGCCTGGTCTCTCTCCTCACAGAGTAATAACTGTGACTTGTTTACCAGAAATTCAAAGTATATATCTGGTGGCTTTGCCTGGAGGGCATTGACAATCCATGTATGTGAAATATATGAAATAGAAATTAAAAGTGAGCCAAAATATGTAATATTAAGAATAGCATATTCCTGTTTATTAAGGGTGTGAAACTTTCTAGACCATTTCTTTCTGCCCTCATTAGAGTACATTAAGGACTTTGTTGATGTTCAGTTGCTAAGCTGCATCCACGGACTGCGGCATGGCAGGCTTCCCCGTCCTTCGCTGTCTCTTGGAGTTTGCTCAGACTCATGTCCACAGCCTTGTGTAACTCAGTGAAGCATGAACCATGCTGTGTGGGGCCACCCAAGATGGGTGGGTCATGGTGGAGAGCTCTGACAGAACGGGGTCCACTGGAGAAGGGAATGGCAAACCACTTCATTATCCTTGCCTCAGGAACCCGTGAACAGTATGAAAAGGCAAAAAGAACTTCTAAAAATAGTAATATAATCTTCCCTGGTGGCTCAGAGGTTCAAGCGTCTGCCTGGAATGCAGGAGACCCGGGTTCGATCCCTGAGTCAGGAAGATCCCCTGGAGAAGGAAATGGCAACTCACTCCAGTACTCTTGCCTGGAGAATCCCATGGAGGGAGGAGCCTGGTGGGCTACATTCCATGGGGTCGCAAAGAGTCGGACACGACTGAGTGACTTCACTCACTCATTCATTATGAAAGAAATCTTGTTTACTTTGTTGTGATACAGTGATCTGAAGGCTAGATTCCAAGTTCAGTTTATTTTGACAAGGGTTTTAATGTTGTCTTAGCTGAGAGTGCGGAGAAGGCGATGGCACCCTTTGTGACCCTTCGTGACCCCATGGACTGCAGCCTACCAGGCTCCTCCATCCATGGGATTTTCCAGGTAAGAGTCCATGGGGTCGCAAAGGGTCGCGAAGAGTCGGACACGACTGAGTGACTTCACTTTCACTTTTCACTTTCATGCATTGGAGAAGGAAATGGCAACCCACTCAAGCACTCTTGCCTGGAGAATCCCAGGGATGGGGGAGCGTGGTGGGCTGCCGTCTATGGGGTTGCATAGAGTCGGACACGACTGAAGCGACTTAGCAGCAGCAGTAGCAGTAGCTGAGAGTGAGATTTTCCAAATATAGGTAGATCCAAATGGTTTTGCTTACTAAACCATGTGATTCATTTTTTTTTTTTGACAGTGAGAGTTTTCCTTTATTGAACTTTGTCTATATGATTGTTAGTAAATTTTTAAAAAAGTGAAAAATAAAAATTGCAATGAAGAAGAAAAAATTATGGACTCATAGGTTTAAAATTCCATTAAGATACTTCTAGGAAAAAGAGAAAACTTACATAATAGTTTTTTTCCCCCTCAGTGGCAAATAGTATAATTAAATTTTCTGCTCTTAAGACATAACTTCTGCAAATTTGTCAATGATTTTTTAAAAATTCGATCTTGTCTTATTTATATGCAATTTACCACAGAGCCAGCTTTGTTAATCTATTTTCGTTTATAGTTGAAGGACACCTCTTTATCATTTACATCCTCTTTCCTTCACATAAAGAAGGAAAAGTCACATTTAAGGTATTAATAGATGTTTGGCAAAGATTTATAAAAATTCCATTTTACAATAAATTCCAGAAATTGAATTCCTGTCCATGGTCAAACATTAAAAAAAATCACATCTACCAGTTATGCAATTGAAAACATGTGGAATCAAAATCCATTCAAAATATTCTTTTGTAAGTCTTTTAAACAGATTAGAAAATTCTGTTTTAAGTGTACAGATAGGAGAGTTTAGTGGATGATGTATTATCTCATTTGGGGCAGTAGAGTCATGTAATAAGGAAAACATTTCCATTTATCTGTATTCAGAAGCCCTCTGTATAACATGGCTCTTTCTTTTTTTAAAAATGTTACTTTTACTTTGAAGGGACAGATGGAATGTGTCTAGTTTTTCAAAAGTATGATAGTGGGATACATACTGGTGGTTTTTAAAGTGGTTTTAAATTGGGAAATCTTACTTTTTTGCTGCAAGTACCATATAACGAGCCTCTTTATCACTGACAACTGTCGCGAGCACTTTGCCTTGGCTAATCAGTCTCTGTGAGGTCTCAAGAGGTCCTCGTGGACCTCATTTCATTGCTCATTCTGCTCTTGGAAGGAGTGCAATGTCCACGTCTCTAACTGGGCAGATATAACTGTATTGAGCCACCAGACCCCAAACAGGAGCCCTCATGTAGGGTCACCGGCCTGACCTCCCCAGCATGTCCACCCACCTCTCCTCATTCCAGGTGACCTTGGGATTGGCCATCACTGGACCCAGTGAGCTCCCCAGGATTCACCTGTATTTCACACTGGTCGCGTGGCCTTGAACAAGTCACCCACTCTCTGGCCCGAGTTCGATGACATGAAGACCATCAGTCAGAGCTTCCTGGGGCCTCTGAGGATGAGATGGAGCCAGGATGGAGACAACTCAGCAAGTAAGTGCGGCTTGAGTGCTGGGCCTTTACGATCCTTTTAGAGACAAGAGAACGAGGTCATTGTCCTAGCAGAGAGCGTAGAGGACAGGGGAGCCCGGAGGCGTGAAGGCAGCACTGGGCTGGGGGAGGGGGCCTTTTTCCTTCTTGGGGGATTGTGGCATTTTATGGGGTCCCAACAGGTGGGTTTGATTTAGTTGACAGGGATTGAGGGGAGGAGCCTTCCTCTGAGTTGAGGCAAAGCAGACAAAGGAATCGAGGTGGAGAAGGCAGGCTGCCCTCGACAGTAAAATGCGGGAGGCTGTCTACACCAGCGGATGTGGCCGTGGTCTCAGTAGACCCTGAGACGCCCCTGGTCCTTCCCCTTCTCCCACAGCACCCTCTTACACTGGGTATGTTGGGTTAAACTCTTCTGTGTCCACGCAGAGGGGGACAGCTGGCCCAGTCCCTCCCTCCCTCCTCGTGTACTTGCCCTTTAGCTGTGCCCTCGCGCTTGTCTGATTTGTCTATAAGGGCTTAGTGAACTTGCTTACTTAGAAAGGGATGCTGAATGACGATCTTTAAATTATTAATGATTTCAGCACTTTGTAATTAAAATGCTCATTTTCTCTGTGAATTTCAAGCACACATATATCACAAATATAGACAGAATCTATTTTAATGAATAACATTAAAAGACTCAATTTCAAGTAATGAGGTTATTTCCATGTCTTGGCTGTTAGTTCATATTTGACTAATTCATTTATTTATCCATTCACTCACTGAATACTTTTGCCCCCTGCTTGGAGTAAAGTATTAATACAGCTTTGTAGATGTAACTTCCACCCATTACATTGAAACAATATCTCTACACCTATTTGCCATGAAATGATGGGACCAGATGCCATGATCTTAGTTTTCTGAATGTTGAGCTTTAAGCCAACTTTTTCACTCTCCTCTTTCACTTTCATCAAGAGGCTTTTTAGTTCCTCTTCACTTTCTGCCATAAGGTGGTGTCATCTACATCTCTGAGGTTATTGATATTTCTCCCAGCAATCTTGATTCCAGCTTGTGCATCTTCCAGCCCAGCGTTTCTCATGATTTACTCAGAAAAATAAGATCATGGCATCTGGTCCCATCACTTCATGGGAAATAGATGGGGAAACAGTGGAAACAGTGTCAGACTTAATTTTTGGGGCTCCCAAATCACTGCAGATGGTGATTGCAGCCATGAAATTAAAAGACACTTACTCCTTGGAAGGAAGGTTATGACCAACCTAGACAGCATATTAAAAAGCAGAGACATTACTTTGCCAACAAAAGTCCGTCTAGTCAAGGCTATGGTTTTTCCAGTGGTCATGTATGGATGTGAGAGTTGGACTGTGAAGAAAGCTGAGTGCCGAAGAATTGATGCTTTTGAACTGTGATGTTGGAGAAGACTCTTGAGAGTCCCTTGGACTGCAAGGAGATCCAACCAATCCATTCTAAAGGAGATCAGTCCTGGGTGTTCATTAGAAGGACTGATGTTGAAGCTGAAACTCCAGTACTTTGGCCACCTCATGCAAAGAGTTGACTCATTGGAAAAGACTCTGATGCTGGGAAGGATTGGGGGCAGGAGGGGAAGGGGACGACAGAGGATGAGATGGTCGGATGGCATCACCAACTTGATGGACATGAGTTTGGGTGGACTCCGGGAGTTGGTGATGGACAGGGAGGCCTGGCATGCTGCAGTCCATGGGGTTGCAAAGAGTCAGACATTACTAAGCAACTGAACTGAACTGAATGAGACATATGAGTGAAGATATCTCAAGAAGATTTCAGTCCCCAGTTTTTAAATCACACCCAGACTCTGAGGTGTCTCAGAAGAGGTCCCAGAAATCCTGGAGCAGAAAAATGTTGTTCTTATTGTGCCCTGTCTGATTCATGACCCCTAGAATCTTCAGCATAATACATTAAAAATATTTTTAAAGACTTCAAGAGAAATTCTAAGTTTGCAGCTAAATTGAGAGGAGGGTAAAGAGATTTCCCATATTTTCACTGCCTTAAAAATATGCTATGATCTACCTACTCATTCCTTCGTATTCCCCTGCAACACCCAACTTCTGAGAACCACTTTTACCTGACTTTTCCAGAATGTTATAGAATTGGAATCATTCAGTATTTAGCCTTTTCAGATTGGCTTCTTTCACTTGCTGCTGCTGCTGCTAAGTCGCTTCAGTCATGTCCGACTCAGTGCGATCCCATAGACGGCAGCCCACCAGGCTCCCCCATCCCTAGGATTCTCCAGGCAAGAACACTGGAGTGGGTTGCCGTTTCCTTCTGCAATGCATGAAAGTGAAAAGTGAAAGTGAAGTCACTGAGTCATGTCCAACTCTCAGCGACCCCATGGACAAGCCTGGTGGGCTGCCGTCTATGGGGTCACACAGAGTTGGACACGACTGAAGCGACTTAGCAGCAGCAGCAGCAGCATGAGCAAAGCCTTCATAAATTTAGAAAACTATCTTCTTAAATTAACAGCTTAGATTTTTAAATATATGACTAACTAGATTATCTTAACAGACAATAACTTTTTACATTACACTTTTGTTAAAATACATATATATATTTAAGTAATAACATTTTATATATCACTATTATCCTTCTGTATCATAAACTGCATGCATATTATGTCACTTCAGATATGTCCAACTCTTTGTGACTCTGTGAAACTGTAGCCTTCCACTCTCCTCTGTCCAGGGGGTTCTCCAGGCAAGAATACGAGAGTGAGTTGCCACACCCTCTTCTAGGTGAGTATTACTTTATAAAAAGAAAAATTTAAATGGTGGAAATTTGGTTAATCTCAATGATAGCAGCAATCTAAAATCATATACTGGATTTTGCATATGAAGCATCTATGTTCATGTGAGACATATCTGTAACTTGATAAATATTCCTATTTTTAGGATTCCTGATTCCCTTCTATTGTTATTATATGGAATCATAAAACATTTATGGTTACAGTGAATCCTGCAGTTATCATCTCAAGGCAGATCAAGTTTCATCCACATCTCTACTCGCTTATGCTCCTTCTTAGGCAAGCCAATAAGTTCCAGAGAATACAAAATTAGGCAATGAAGGGTTATCTCAAAGAGCTTGCAACTAGCTATTAAAGTTTTACTTTAAATCAGCTCAGGAGGAAGTGAAATAGATGAATTAAAGATCAAAGGAAAATGCTATTACACACCTTTGAGTGGACTGGCAAGCTCATTTCATTAAAGTTGTTTCATAAGACATCTACTGTGAAAGTTTCAACGACCCTGAGTTAGATATCAGCTCACCTATTCCAAGCATGAGAGATTGAACTGAGCGTGAGACCAGCTGTTTGAAGACTTCATTTCTTTTTCTGAGCCTCTAAGATACTTTAAGCAAATCAATTCACTTTCTTTCTAGCATGAGTTTCCCCTACTGTTGTCCTTAACTTTATATATTTAAGATTTGTTTAAAAAGAAAACTTTTAAATCATGAAGGAAAACATGCCGCTATCTTGTTTAAACCTTGCCTATTGCTTGAGAGTTACCCGGCTACTCTTTTCCCATATCTGTGGCATTTTTGTGATGTTTGACAAACATCAAAAAATTCCAGAGAATTCAGGTTTTATTACACATATTGGACTCTAACAAGTCTTGAAGGATCCAGATTTTTACTTCAAATAGAATAAGATTACATACTTTATCCTCATCTCTAGAGTCACGCTTAAGAGTGACTCTGGAACTGAGACTAACATCTAGACAGGAGCTGTATTTCTCAGATGAGGTGCTCTAACAAAAAACTTGTAAAGTAAAGGAAACAAAGAAGATGTCTTCATGCAAATTAATCAGCGTTTGCTATCATTTATCTTGAGAATGTAGCACTTCTGTCACTTTTGTATTTTCTTTGCCATGCATGGTAGGTACCGTGGAAATGAGAAGAAACAGGAGAGATTTTAGTAAAGTTTGCGTACATTAGAGGGCAAAAATCTTTGTGAATTTCTCTCTCTCTCTCTGAATTCTGTTTGGACCAGGGTATCATCAGCTCTTATGCCATAGGTTAGGACTATGTGGCTGAATAAATCTATGAAGCTTCTGCCAGTCAAATATTCTTTGTCACAATTTACCTTAATGCACAGAGCATGTATACTTTTCTCTAACAAAGTGAGAGTATATATTCTGTACAATAAAGTGCTTTAGTCACATTGTTATATAAGTCCTGGTGACTTGATTGGCTTTTTCCTTTCCTGTGGAACTTCTGTCCCATAGCAGAAAACTAAGCTGTGAATGTGGCATGACAAGCTTCATGAAGATTCCAGGTAAAAGGGACTACTTATTTTTCCTGTTAACTAGAAGATGTCTTCATCTAATATACTTCCTTTACAAAGGGAGTGGTATGCCGGCATAGTAGTAAAATATTATGAAATTTAATACATTCAATTTATCATTTCCCAAATCATGGAAGAGCTCCTTCTTATTTCTAAGACTATCTTTGGCTTGCATGTGTGCTCAATTGTGCCTGACTCTCTGCCATCCCGTGGACTGTAGACTGCCAGGCCCCGGTGTCCATTCAATTTTGCAGGCAAGAGTACTGGAGTGGGTTGCCATTTCCTTCTCCAGGGGATTTTTCAGACCATAGAATTGAACCTGCATCTCTTGCATCTCCTGCATTGGTAGGTGGGTTCTTTACCATTGGCACCACTGGGAAGCCCTGTTTTTTGTTTTTGGGGGGGTTGCTTACTGAGAGCTTATAATTTGTTTAAGTGGACTTGCCAATAGTGTGTATTTGTATGGCTAAACACACATACATCTTTTCCATTGTTGCCCAGTCTTCACAATATTTGCAAATATCAGAGATCACAATAACATGAAGTTTAGCAAACATTCACAGAAGTGGGGAAAAAACCCAAGTCATCATTTTTTTATTCTACTTACCAAGAAATCTGGAATTAAACCCTCCATCCACTTGGCTTCTTTAAAGATCTTATTTTATAGCTCTTCATAGGAAAGCTCTCTGTGGATACATGTCATTCGTTTGAGAGTGATACTTCCAAAATATTTCCCTTATGTTTCAAATGTTGTGTGTGGTTTTTTTCTGAAGTTAATTTAATTTTTCCTCTATGTATTCATATATATGCTCCTTTTCAAAGTACACTATATTTAAGTGTGGAATTCAATGGTGGATATTACATTTTAATATCTTATACAAAGATATAAGGGTATTTAATGACAGTCTTTAATATTATTATCTTTATGAACCTATGTATTGATGTTCTACTCAATTCTCTTTCTCCATTGTTCATTAAAGCACTATAAAGTAAACTTAAAACGTGCAGTTATAATCCAAGAAAATGCCTATTCATTACACCATTGGCAATAAAACTGATGTCTCTTCACAATACAAACCTCATATTCATTGATAATTTCTATTGTTCAATTGATCAGTTAGAATGAAATTTTCGTAGCTAAATTGAAACTATTACAAGCTAAAAAGGAGGCATGGGCAAAATAAGGCTAAGAAAAAGCATACAGTGGTTCAGGATGTGAGGGAATAGACTAAAGACTAGAGGATGTGGGATGCAGAGCAATATGCAGATAGTTTAGGTCAGTGACTGCTAAGTAGTTAAAAACTTTAAAAGTCATTATAACTCATTTGAATTTAACTATACCTATAAAGAGGGTTTCCCTTTTTACCCTCTGAGAAATAAAATCACACTCCAGCTGTAGAACGCATGGGCTAGAGACATAACAGAGATGTTAACCGTGAGATGCCTTAAAAGCCATTACTTTTGCAATGGAGGCAAAATTTTACCTCTGCTCTGTTAGGGTCTTCAGCTAGGTCTGAGAATTAAATTGACATGAGGGAGATTATTGGGGAAAAAAGCAGACAAATTTATTTAAGTTTTCAGTGACACATGACCTTTCACAAGGAAATGAAGTTCCAAAGAAGTGGCAAACCTATATGCTTTTACATTAGGTTGAGTAAAAGGAGGCAGTTGTTGAAAAGTAACTAAAATATATGGGGAGGCTAAAGAAAGATAAGCATTATTTGAACAAGATCTGCTTGTACAGAATTCTCTTGGCTTCTACTCCCTATCTCTGGTGATAAGAATGTTTCTTTCATCCTCAAACACGGAGAACATTTTTCACATGGGAGTTTTATCTCCTGCTTTCAGGAGGAAAAGGGGAGGTCAGAATGGTTTTCTGATACCTGCTGTTTTCATATGCCTTTAGCTCAAAATAATCCTATGCCAAAGGGGCACATTGAGGTGCACATTGAGGTGGTGTATTCTGCCACCCTGTACTTTAGTAGGACACTTTACAAAAGTTAAAGCAAGAAAAACTAGGGATGTGGCTTAAAGCAGCAGCAAATGAAAGGCAGGAGATATTTGAGACACGTTGTTTAAAACATGAAGGTTATTGAGATTAAAGGTAATAGGCATTGCAGGCAGATTCTTTAACATCTGCACCACCAGGGAAACCCCAATAAATTATTGCAAAGATTCTAACATAAAAGGTGGCTGGTTACTGCAATATGGAATACAGAAAGAGTAAGCAACTACCTATAAAATATCTTGCTGGGTTTTTGGTTGGGATTTCACTGAGTTTATAAATGAACTTGGGTAAAAAGACTGGGAAAATATTTTAAAATCACTTATCTGATAGAGGATTTGCATCCAAAATGTACAATGAATTCTTAAAGCTCAACAATAAGAAAACAAAACCACAGGGTATGAGAAAAAGGGAAACCTCCTATACTATGGGTGGGAATGTAAATTGGTGCACTCTCTGTGGAAAACAGTTTGGAGGTTCCTTATAAAACTAAAAACAGAGTTACAATATGATCCAACAATTCCATTCCTGAACATATCACTAGAAATATGAAAACTTTAATTAAAAAATTTATATGCATGCCAATGTTTATAGCATCACTGCTTACAATAGCCAAAATGTGGAAACAAACTAACTGGCCATCAACATATGGATAACAGAGAGGATGTGGTATTATAATGGAATATTACTCAGCCACAAAAAAGAATGAAACATTGCCATCTGCAGCAACATGGATAGACCTAGAGAATACCATACTGAGCTAAGTAAATCAGAGAAAAATAAATATTATATAATATCACTTATCACAGTGCCTAAAAATAATACAAATATATCCATTTACAAAACAGAAGTGGACTCACAGACATATAAAAAGCTTATGGTTACCAAAGAGGAAAGGCAAGGGAGAAAGATAAATTAGGATATGCAATAATAGCATATATACATTACTATATATAAAATAGGTAAGCAACAAGGATGTACTATGTTACACAGGGGAAAATAGTCAATATCTTACAATAACCTAAAATGGAAAATAATCTGGAAAAATATATATCACTTTGCTATACACTTGAAACTAAGACAATATTGTAAATCAACTATATTTCAATTAATAAAAAGCAAAAATTCATTTAAAATGTGCAGAAAATCTGAAAAAAATAACCTCAACATGTTATAAGCAGTTGATCTCAACATATTGTACACTAGTGGCCAATAAACATGATAAAATATTCAGTGTAATTTGTCATTGACACTGCAAATTAAAACAGCAATGAGATTTGACTAAACATTATAATGGCTGAATTTCAAAAATTTGATCATACCAAATGCTATCAAAATGCAGAGCTACAGAAACTCTTATTCATTGTTTTGGGAATGCTAAATGATATAACCACTTTAGATACAGATAAGCAATTGATTACAAAGCTAAATGTAGTCTCATAATATCATCCAGGGATTGGGCTCCAAGGAATTTATTTAACTGGCTTTAAAATCTATGTCTACAGAAAAAACGTACATAAATATTTAGCACTCATTTATTCATAATTGCCAAAATTCAAACACAAACAACTTTTAAGAGGTGAATCCTTACACAAACGTGGTTAAAGTCATACATTCAATGGGAAAGTATTCAGTGAAAAAAGGAATGGGTTAAAAATCCATGCAAATACACAGATGATTCTTAAATGTGTATTGCTAAGTGAAATTAATCAATCTGAGAAAGTTACACACTGCAGCATTCAATTTGGCTGACATACTGGAAAAAACAAGACTTCAGAAATGGCAAAGAGGTCAATGGTTCCTAAGGGCTTTGGGAAGAGGGAGGTGTGAATAGGTGAAGTACAGAGGATATTTAAAAGCAGTGAAATTGTTATCTATGTAGAACTTCACAGTGCAAAGAATAAAGCCATATATATGAAAATATTTTAAAAATCATTTAGGAAAGCATAGGAGAATAGGGAAATCCAAGATAGAATTCAGAATGTTACAAAAGTAGCTAACCATATTTCAAATGAATGAAATAATTTCACTGAGGGGAACTGGGGAATGTATTGACCCATGTGTTTTTGGAAATAAGTAGTAATGATAAGATCAAAACAAAAAGAATTGTACATAAGGACTCGACTCTAATTGATAAAGTTGTGCCCCATGGGAGAACAATTTAACAATTCTGAAACCACTGCACATTTTACCCTGAAACTTAAAATTTAAATAAATAAACTGAACGTGATTAGAACTTGGTTCATCACTATTGGAGTACAAGGATACAGCCAAACCAGAAGAGAAAGCTAAAACCATCTATGTGTTAATGGGTTAAAGCTAATGGGTCATTAATGTTAATGATCATAATTAATTACAAGCATATTAACAAATGCAATAATATTATTAATATTGTTATTGTGTAGTAAAAATACATGAGTCTAACTAAAATGTCAAATAATAGAGCTCCTGTGGAGAACAAACAGAAATCAGTACAGAATAATCCCCAATATTGATATTTTATGTAGATATTCTGAACTCAAAAAAGTGAAGCACAATTTCCCCCTCCCTATGTGTGCACAGTGCAATAGAAAGTTTCAGGGGAAGAGTACAGTATGAGAAAGGGGGAGAAGATAAGTCACAATGACAAGCACATATCATGATATGATTGTAATGAGAAGGGTACCTTATCTCTGTGGACTTCCCCCCAGTCTATAACACAGCACATATATAGCCATGAGAAAAGCATCAGGAAAATGACAAATAAGGAGTGTTCCATAAAATACCTGATTAGTACTCCTCAAAATTATCAAGGTCACTAAAAATAAGAAAATGCTTAAGAAACTGTAACAGCTACTAAGATCTTAAAGAGACATGAAGATTAAATGTGATGTGATAAGATCCTAGAATAGCAGACATTTAGCAAAAGGTAAGGAAATTTGGTCCCATCACTTCATGGGAAATAGATGGGGAAACAGTGGAAACAGTGTCAGACTTAATTTGGGGGGGCTCCAAAATCACTGCAGATGGTGACTGCAGCCATGAAATTAAAAGACGCTTACTCCTTGGAAGAAAAGTTATGATCAACCTAGATGGTATATTCAAAAGCAGAGACATTACTTTGCCGACTAAGGTCCATCTCGTCAAGGCTATGGTTTTTCCTCTGGTCATGTATGGATGTGAGAGTTGGACTGTGAAGGCTGAGTGCCAAAGAATTGATGCTTTTGAACTGTGGTGTTGGAGAAGACTCTTGAGAGTCCCTTGGACTGCAAGGAGATCCAACCAGTCTATTCTGAAGGAAATCAACCCTGGGATTTCTTTGGAAGGAATGATGCTAAAGCTGAAACTCCAGTACTTTGGCCACCTCATGCGAAGAGTTGACTCATTGGAAAAGACTCTGATGCTGGGAAGGATTGGGGGCAGGAGGAGAAGGGGACGACCGAGGATGAGATGGCTGGATGGCATCACGGACTCGATGTACGTGAGTCTGGGTGAACTCCGGGAGTTGGTGATGGACAGGGAGGCCTGGCGTGCTGTGATTCATGGGGTCGCAAAGAGTTGGACACGACTGAGCGACTGAACTAAACTGAAACATCTGTGTGCCAGTTTTTGTGTGGGCATAAGTTTTCCACTCATCTGGGTAAATACCAAAGAACATGATTGCTGAATTGTATAGTAATATTATACTTAATTTTTTAAGAACCCATCAAACTGTCTTCCAAAGTGGCTGTACCAGTTTATGTGTCCACCAGCAGTAAATGAGGTTCCTCTTGCTCTCTCTCTCCTTCCATCTTTTTTGCTATATAAAAATGGGTTTCAAACACAGGATTAGGAAACCAAATAGTACAGGGGGCCATGTAATGAAAAGGGACAGTGCTTTGCTTGGCCCCCCTCACCCTAGTTGAATGCTTCAAAAATAACTGCTTTGAAGGGTTTCTATGTTTCGATCTCCTGGTGGTTCCTCCATGTCTCTCAACAAAGCACTGACCTGGCTCTCTCCTGACTTATCAATTCTGAACGCCATCTACTGGCTTCCTACTGAGAGAGATGGGGTGGAGCCTGGGGGGAATTCAGCTCTCCCTTCTTCCCCATCCTAACAGCTACATCATGTACTTCATTCTGCCCCTAACTGTGTCACTCTAAATAATGCATTTAAATATCTAATTTCTGTTACTTCAGCTTCAGAAACCAACATACGGTCTCTTACTCCCTTTCTTTCTCTCTCTCTCCTCCCACACAGATGTTTCATTATCTGGATTTAAAAGGAATATCAAAGCCATTTATGTACAATTCCTCTACAAGGACCCCTGCCAAGCATCATTCTTCCTGTTGAGATTTGCAACAGAGGCGCCTTGGCCGCCAGATGTCATAGGCAGGCAGACGCTGCTTTCCTGGGGTTTTCCTCCCAGCTTGGTATTTTGGGTCCTTGTTTCATTCCTCTTTCAGGGGTCCCTCTCCAGATGCTCCCCAGCTTTGGGTGGGTCGTATGCTTATGCCTGCCAGAGGCTGATGGTTCCCTATTGGGAAGTGAGCTCAGCCTCCCCAGCCTGTTGCTTTCCTGGAGGCTCTGACCTGATAAAGTCTATTTATCAGGGCACTAATCTTATTCATGAGCGCTCCACCCTCATGACCTAATCACCTTTCTAATACCATCACCTTGGGGATCAGGATTTCAACAAATGAATTTTAGGAGGACACAAACTTTCATTCCATAATAGTGTCAATGTCATAAAAGACAAAGAATGGCTGTGGGACTATTACAGATTGAAAGATATTAAAGAATCATGGTAACTAAGTACAATACCTGAGCTGGGCTGGATTTTGTAATGGAGGGAAAAAATTCTCAGATGTTATTCTTGGGTTAGTTGATAAAACTGAAATAAGAAAAGCAGATTGGATAAAAATACTGTTTCCATCTGGAGATTGATAACTGTGGTGACTATGTAAGACAGTAAGGATCCT
The DNA here is from genome assembly GCA_006410635.1 of Cephalophus harveyi. NCBI lineage: Eukaryota > Metazoa > Chordata > Mammalia > Artiodactyla > Bovidae > Cephalophus > Cephalophus harveyi. Next base: position 689,688 of record SJYT01018762.1, read on the forward strand.
TACATTTAGGAAATACACACAGAAGAAATTAGGATTAAAGGGCTATGATGTAAGCAGTCTTTGTTCAAAGGGCTGAGAGAGGCAGAGAGAGAGAGAGAGAGAGAAAGAGAGAGTTAAAGATGATAAAACAAATGAAGCAACATGTTATCAGTCAGAGATTTGGGGTAAATGGTGCATGAGCATTCTATATACTATTTTCATTCCTGCCACTTTTCTGTGTGTTTGAATTATTGCAAATAAAAGGCAAGAAAAAGTGAGCAAGGGACCAAAAAAAAAAAAAAAACAACACTGCAGGAAACACAGATACACATGTCTTTGAGCCCTTAAGTCAGTATTTTTTTGGGGAAAATTTTCTGGATTCTTGGACATGGAATTGCTGGATCAAAAAATAGTCATACTTAACAAAATTTGGTTGATCTTGCCAAATTGCCAGGCAGTTTTTGCTGCACTGTATGTCTTAAGATAAAATGTGGTTGAAATTAACATCATTGATGGAGGCTGAGGACATCACCACCAAAGGGTGTGGGAGGCTTCTTGGGCATGGATCCCATTTTCAAAGGCCCTTTAAGCACCTCACGTGCCTGACAGTGGAGCAGGAATCATGGGAACAGTCATTCCAGGTGTATTAATGTTTCTGGACTGATGTAAGAGGATCACAGACTTGGTGGCTTAAACAACAGAGAAGTACCAGTCCACGGCTTTGGAGGCCAGTCTCTGACATCAGGGTGTCTGCAGGGTTAGTCCCTTCTGAGGGCTGTGAGGGAAGGATGTACTCCAGGCTTCTCTGCTGGGTTTGTAGGTGGCTGTCTTCTTCCTGTCTGTCCACATCGTCTCCCCTCTGTGTGTTTCTGTGTCCAGATTTCCTGTTTCTATAGGGATGCCAGTCATATTGGATTAGTGCCACCCTGGTGGCTCAGATGGTAAAGAATCTGCTCTGCCTGCAATGAAGAAGATATGGATTTGATGCTTGGATCAGGAAGGTCCCCTGGAGGAGGGCATGGCAACCCATTCCAGTATTCTTGCCTGGAGAATCCCATGGACAGAGAAGCCTGGTGGGCTACAGTCCATGGGATCTCCAAGAGTTGGACTCAACTGAGTGAATGACTCTTTCACTTTTCAATGACATCACTTTAACTTGATTACCTCTGTAAAGACCCTGACTCTGAATAAGGTCACATTCTGAGATACTGGTTGCTGGGACCGAACATATGACTTGGAAGGGGTGGGCCCCACTCCACCCATAGCAACAGGGGTCTGTGTGCTCTTGAGCAGTTCTTAAGTTCTTCCAGGCTTACCTCCCATCTGCCTTGAGCCCTGTGTCTGGACTCCATCTATTTGGCTGCATAGCTTAGCTACTTTTTCATCTAGTCTTGCTCACATTGACAGCTGGGTTTGAGGCTTGTTCTCCTGGCTCTCATCAGGCATTCATTTCTGGTAGGCACCCCCAGAACCACCGGTGGAGAGGCCCTACAAACTGAAAGAGCTGAGGGTTGCACAACTCAGTTGGTGGCCAGAGACAGGAGAGAGAGATGAAGCCTACATCTCAGTGACACCCCACATTTCTCAGCAGCCTCTCCGCTGCTGGAAATCCATCACTTATTATACACTGTTTGTGAATACAGGGTATGCTCAATATGGTTTTCTGGTTGTGAATACAATCCCACCAGCACATCCTCTTCCTTCTGTTCATTGTACCCCATCTGCTAAACCCCTTCTGGGCACAAGGCACTATGGCAGGAAGTTTGTTAAAGGCTGTAAGAGACAAAGAGGGAATCACACTCAGGACAACATCATCAGAAGATGGTGGACTCGGGAAAAGACGCATGAGAACGTGCCACGTCATGCCATCAGTGGTGAGCGTCTGCTCCAGAATAATCCTTGGATTGAAAGATGCCGTGGCCCATCCTCTTAAGAACAATTAGTGTAAAAAAGAGCTGGAGCCTCTGAAACAGCATGGGCCAGCCAGTCAAGGCTCTCACCATGAATCATGTCGTAAAGTCCATGATTTGCACATGAAGCCCTGTGTTGCCTCTTCACTCTTAGTAAACTTTGCATGAAAACAATCTGCATTGAATCAGAGGGAGGCAACACAGATTTTGAATGGCTTCATTTCCCTTGAGGCTTCTCATTTTACACCAGAATTCTGATGATAACTCTTAGACACAACTACATGTCCCCATGGGCCAAGGAGCAAGTCAACAGTGGGCTTTAGGGGCGTGTCTGCACACTCCACACTCTGCAGCTCCCCAGGATGCTCCAAGTGTCCTCATCCTAGAGCTGTCCTGTGGGCATTGCTGCATCAAAATATTTTCTCTCAAATGGAAAATCCCAGTAGCTCAGAATCACCCAGATGTAATGAACCAGGTGAAAATCTGATTTAATACCTGTCTGCAAACCGAGCACTGTGGGGAGGAAGGCAGGGGCTGGAAATTCCTTCAGGATGGAAAAGGAAGCCAGCGACCCAAGGCAGTCACTCATCTGGACAGCAAAGGACAGAGGGACGATACAGCCAAGGCCAGGATGTCACTCAGGATTTCAGGGGGTCCTCCTGGGGGGCTCTTAGCCCTGGAAATGAAGTTAGAGAAACTGGAACCACCTTGCTGTCAATCCTAATCCCAAACATTTTTCCTTCCTCCTACCTTTGCCTCTGTATGGGGTTGAATAGTGTCCCCCCTGCCACCCCAGTTCATGTCCACCTGAAGCCCACCTGTAACCTTATTTGAAAATAGAGTTTTTTTGCCATTGTAATTAGTTATGATGAGGTTATACTGGAGCAGGGGCAGAATATGAGTATCTAATGGCTGATCCTCATAAGAAGAGAAAGTGGGTGCTCAGATATGCAGGGAGAAGGTCATGTGATGACGGGGGCAGACACTGGAGTGATGCATTTAAAAGCCAAGGGATGCTAAGTGCAGCTGACAACATCAGCAGATGCCAGGAAGGGGCAGAGAAAAATCTCTCCAGAATCTCTGGTGGACACACGACCCTGCTGGCACCCTCATTTTGGACTTCTGGCCTCCGGGACTGCAAGCGAAAAAAAATTTCTGTTGTTTCCAGCCACTCAGGTGATAATCATTCTTTTTGGTATTCCTCAGAAAACAACGGGGCTTCCCCGATGGCTTGGCAAGTAAAGAATCCGCTACCATACAGAGACACAGGAGATGCGGATTTGATCTCTGGTTTGGGAGGAGGAAATGGCAACCCGCTTCAGTATTCTTGCCTTAAAAATCCCACAGGCAGAGGAGCCTGTGGGTGGCAAGAGAGTCGGACATGACTGAAGGACTAAGCGCACACACGCAGGAAATAACGTGTGTGTGCCAGTCGCTCAGTCGAGTCCGACTCTTTCGTGACCTGTGGACTGTAGCCCACCGGGCTCCTCTGTCCATGGGGTAGCTATTTGGATACAGTTTAGAAGATCAGAAACTTCCTTTTCTTCTTGGGCAGCCGCGGGGAGGTCTTGATTGCACTCACAGGTGGGTTGTAGAGCTGATCACAGGCGGGTTGGGGACCAAGGCTGCTGAACTCTCAGGTCTGTTTCAGAGGTGGGAGATTGTTTTGTCTTTCTCTTGTTTGAGGGCTCGCTGGAGCTGAGACTCTGATGGCCTTTCAGTCATGTGGGAGAAGCAGCTACTCAAGTATTTAATGAGGTTTTCGGTTCGATAGCAAGTGCCATGGGGTTTCTCCTGGCTTCAGGGGGAGGCCAGATGGGCAGATATGTGTGAAGGCTGCCAAACAGAGGTGCATGGTGCAGAGGTGCGTGGTGCAGAGGTGAGTACTCTCCAAGTCAGGAGAGCGGCACGTACCATCAGCTGGAGGAAGTCAGGATGGGCTAGAGGGCACAGGGCCTGGGGAGTCCCTGTGGGTGCCTGACTTGCCGGAAGAGGTGTTGAAGAATTGTCTTAGTATCAGTTTGCTGACTCATTGGAAAAGACCCTAATTCTAGGAAAGATTGAGGACAGGAGGAGAAAGGGGCGACAGAGGAGGAGATGGTTGGATGGCATCACCGACTCAATGGACACCAGTGTGAGCGAATTCCGGGAGATGGTGAAGGACAGGGAAGCCTGGCGTGCTGCAGTCCGTGCAGTCGCAGAGTCAGACACGACCGAGTGACTGAACAACAGCAGTTTGCAGGATGGGTCAGCTGAGGGGAAAGCTGGCAAATAAGAAGGATGAGATATCCCCATGGGCAGCTGGTGTCCCCAAGTTCTGTGCCGTGACAAAGCTCTGCCAGCTCCCCAAAATATCACCAACCAGAACGGTCCTGGCTGCTGAAAGGCCAGTGGGGCCCAGAACCTTGCTGCTCGGGGTTCTGAGTTCTAACTCTCAGTCCATGGTTTCAGGAAGTCTCACAGACCTTTTTGTGCCTTTCTTTCCTTTCTTAAAATAATAAATCACCCACTGTCACATCCAGTTTCAAGCGGCACATAAATGATCATAAAGCAGGCTGGAAATGTAAATTATCAAGAAATGATAAATAGTGGGGCCTAGGATCCTGCCAGTCTGGCAGTATCTTCTTTCTGCAAAGCTTTCCACTGGCCTTTCCCTGAATATTTAGACTACAAATAAGTTTCACTTTTTTTTTTTTTGGTTGAACACAAGCTTGAGCTCCTTTATACTGAAGTAAGGATCCTAACAGAAGCAGAAGATATTAAGAAGAGGTGGCAAGAATACACGGAAGAACTGTACAAAAAAGATCTTCATGACCCAGATAATCATGATGATGTGATCACTAATCTAGAGCCAGACATCTTGGAATGTGAAGTCAAGTTGGCCTTAGAAAGCATCACTACGAACAAAGCTAGTGGAGGTGATGGAATCCCAGTTGAGCTGTTTCAAATCCTGAAAGATGATGCTGTGAAAGTGCTGCACTCAATCTGCCAGCAAATTTGGAAAACTCGGCAGTGGCCACAGGATTGGAAAAGGTCAGTTTTCATTCCAATTCCAAAGAAAGGCAATGCAAAAGAATGTTCCAATTACCGCACAATTGCACTCATCTCACATGCTAGTAAAGTAATGCTCAAAATCCTCCAAGCCAGGCTTCAGCAATACGTGAACCGTGAACTCCCTGATGTTCAAGCTGGCTTTAGAAAAGGCAGAGGAACCAGAGATCAAATTGCCAACATCCGCTGGATCATGGAAAAAGCAAGAGAGTTCCAGAAAAACATCTACTTCTGCTTTATACTAAAGCTGAAACTCCAGTACTTTGGCCACCTCATGCGAAGAGTTGACTCATTGGAAAAGACTCTGATGCTGGGAGGGATTGGGGGCAGGAGGAGAAGGGGACGACCGAGGATGAGATGGCTGGATGGCATCACTGACTTGATGGATGTGAGTCTGAGTGATCTCCGAGAGATGGTGATGAACAGGGAGGCCTGGCGTGCTGCAATTCATGGGGTCGCAAAGAGTCAGACACGACTGAGCGACTGAACTGAACTGAACTGAAGGATCCTGGTTTGTTTTGCCTAGTCAATTGTCTTTCTTTTTTTTCCTTTGCTGAGAGGAGGGTGAATGTTAATTAATTATTTAAATTGGGGTATGGTTGCTTTGCAGCGTTGTGTTAGTTTCTGCTGTACAATGAAGTGAATCAGCTACACGTGTACACGTATCTCTTCTCTCTGGGACCTACGCCCTCTCCATTTCCTTTCTAGCTCCCTCTTTAAGGACAAATTTCCTACATCCTTGAGCCCCTTGGAAGTGACAAGGAGAGTAGCAGGGTTGTATGCATCAGTTCAGTTCAGTTCAGTCGCTCAGTCTTGTCTGACTCTTTGAGACCCCATGAATCACACCACGCCAGGCCTCCCTGTCCAACACCAACTCCCGGAGTTCACTCAGACTCACGTCCATTGAGTCAGTGATGCCATCCAGCCATCTCATCCTCGGTCGTCCCCTTCTCCTCCTGCCCCAGTCCTTCCCAGCATCAGAGTCTTCTCCAATGAGTCAATTCTTCGCATGAGGTGGCCAAAGTACTGGAGTTTGAGCTTTAGCATCATTCCTTCCAAAGAAATCCCAGGGCTGATTTCATTCAGAATGGACTGGCTAGATCTCCTTGCAGTCCAAGGGACTCTCAAGAGTCTTCTCCAACACCACAGTTCAAAAGCATCAATTCTTCAGTGCTCAGCCTTCTTCAAAGTCCAACTCTCACATCCATACATGACTACTGGAAAAACCATAGCCTTGAGTAGATGGACCTTTGTTGGCAAAGTAATGTCTCTGCTTTTGAATATGTTGTCTAGGTTTTCTTCCAAGGAGTAAGCGTCTTTTAATTTCATGGCTGCAGTCACCATCTGCAGTGATTTTGGAGCCCCCCAAAATAAAGTCTGACACTGTTTCCACTGTTTCGCCATCTATTTCCCATGAAGTGATGGGACTGGATGCCATGATCTTCGTTTTCTGAATGTTGTATGCGTATAAGTTGCCATATTTTGCAGAATCAGACTCTGCAAAGCTTCTACAGTCAAGAAAAGCTACAGAGATGTGGAAAGACAAATGTGAACCCCTGTGAGGTGGGGTCCTGGATGGGGATTGTACCATGGATATCACCATAGGACTACCCATGCTCATGGCCGGGTGCCTGATTTAATTTTGTTGTTGTCATTGATGATGGTGCTTTTATTTTTTCCCTATTTAAAAAATTTATGTGAAATTCACTTAACAAAGTTTTTTTGGGGAACAATTTTTGCAAATGTTTAAATCAAACCAGATGAAGAATACTGTATTCTAATGTAATAACATTTTGTCAAAAATATATGCAAAATCAATACCTGATTAAAATTTTTAACATAAATTTAAAGATGTGTATAAGAGACAGCAACTACATGTACAACTCCACACTAGGAAAAGTGTGTTTTTTTAAATTTTTAAATTTAAATTTATTTATTTCAACTGGAGGCTAATTACTTTACGATATTGTATTGGTTTTGCCATACATCAATATGAATCCACCACGGGTGTACACGCGTTCCCAGTCCTGAACCCCCCTCCCACCTCCCTCACCGTACCATCTCTCTGGGTCATCTCAGTGCACCAGCCCCAAGCATCCTGTATCCTGCATCGAACCTGGACTGGTGATTTCGTTTCTTACATGATATTATACATGTTTCAATGCCGTTCTCCCAAATCATCCCACCTTCTCCCTCTCCCACAGAGTCCAAAAGACTGTTCTATACATCTGTGTCTCTTTTGCTCACCATAGGACTACCATCATGCTCATGGTCAGGTGCCTGATTTAATTTTGTTGTTGTCATTGATGATGGTGCTTTCATTTTTTCCTTTTTAAAAAAATTTATGTGAAATTCACTTAACAAAGTTTTTTTGGGGGACAATTTTTGCAAATGTTCACATCAAACCAGATGAAGAATACTGTATTCTAATGTGATATCATTTTGTCAAAAATATATGCGAAATCAATACCTGATTTAAATTTTTTACATAAATTTAAATATTTAAACAACAATTTTATTTAAAAAAACATTATAGATTATGAAATGCAAACTGAAACTCCACACTAGGAAAAGTGTTTTTTTAAAGAAAAAAAAATCATCATTATTGCAACTATTTACTGTGAAATGTTGTTTCTTATTTAAGTGAATTCACTACAAACGAATTTTATTGGAGTATAAAATGCACCCCTTTTAAATATACCTGTTGATGACAAATGCATACAACAGATGGTTTTCCCAGGTGGCACTAGTGGTAAAGAACCTGCCTACCAAAGCAGGAGATGTAAGAGACGTGGGTTCAGTCCCTGGGTCGGGAAGATCCCCTGGAGGAGGGCATGGCAACCCACTCCAGTATTCTTGCCTGGAGAATCTCATGGACTGTCCCATGGACAGAGGAGCCTGGTGGGCTAGTCAGGGTCACAGGGTCTCAAAGAGTCAGACACAATGGAAGCAACTGAGCATGCATGCACATACATCGGATTATCACTACCACCGCTTCCCAGGTGGCTCAGTGGTAAAGGATATTTTTGGCAATGTAGGAGACACAGGTTTGATCCTTGGTTTGGGAAGATGCCCAGGAGAAGGAAATGGCAACCCACTCCAGTAGTCTTGCCTGGGAAATCCCATGGACAGAGGAGCCTGGTGGGCTACAGTCCATGGTGTCATAGTGTCGACACGACTGAGCGACTAAACAACAATCGTCACTACCACAATCAAGAGAAAGAGCGTTGCATCACCCTCACCTGAAAGTTTTCATTTGCTATGCAAACTGTTGCCCCTCTCACCACTGCCCCTTGGCAATCACTGTGGATTAAGATTTAAAAGTGAAAGATTTCGTGGCCTTTAGTATATTCACAGTGCTATGCAACCATCACCTTCATCTTGTTCCAGAACAATTTCAACACCCTAAGAAGGAACCTCGTACATTAAGTTGTGGCTCTTGTTCTCCCCTCCTGTACCCCCCAGTGCCCACCGATCTTCTTTCTTTCTCCATGGATTTTCTCGTTCTGGACATTTCACACAATTGGAATCATGTATCCTTTTGTGCCAGTCTTCCTTCTCTCAGTATAGCAATTTTGGGCTTCATCTGTGTTGTATCAGCACAGATGTAGCTTGGGTATATTACAGCTTTGGTTCCAGACCACTGTAATAAAGTGAATACTGCAATATAATGAGTCACATGATTTTTTTGTGTCTCAGTGCATGTAAAAGGTATGTTTACACTATACAGTAGTCTATAAGTGTGCAATAGCATTATGTCTAAAAAAATCAAGGCTCATACCTTAACTAAGAAAAACTTTATTGCCAAAAAATGTCCCCGACTCGGGGACAAGGCTCCATCTGTGAGGGAAGTGTTGGATTCGCTCCTGCAGGTTAGGTATGCTCTGTGGACCCGTCTGCACGGACAGGAGGTGTGTCTGTGAACAATTGGCATCCCCATCTCGAAACACACGGTTAGAGTGGACGGGGGGAGGGGAGAGTGGACATTTGCTGAATGAAGAAAGAACACGTGGAGGAGCGATGGGAAGACTAACCAATGGGCGCCCATCAAAGAGTGGGCGAGGCGCGTCATCCAGCTGTAGCTCCAGGCCCCAGACCATCTAAGACAGGAGTCTTCTTAGCGTACCTATTGTGGGAAGGAAAAATAGGAAGTCGTTTGTATTAATACATTGGGAATGTCCAAACCTTTGGCAATTTGCTTAACAGTATTTCTGTTTTCTATGAAACTGACCTGCGAATTTCCTTCAGATCAGTTCAGTCACTCAGTCATGTCTGACTCTTTGTGACCCCATGGATAGCAGCACACCAGGCTTCCCTGTCCATCACCAACACCTGGAGCTTGCTCAAACTCATGTCCATCGAGTCAGTGATGCCATCCAAGCATCTCATCCTCTGTCATCCCCTTTTCCTCCTGCCTTTAATCTTTCCAGCATCAGGGTGTTTTCCAATGAGTCAGTTCTTCACATCAGGTGACCAAAGTATTGGAGTTTCAGCTTCAGCATCAGTCCTTCCAATGAATATTCAGGACTGATTTCCTTTAGGATGGACTGGTTGGATCTCCTTGCAGTCCAAGGGACTCTTAAGAGTCCTCCAACACCACAGTTCAAAAGCATCAATTCTTTGGCTCTCAGCTTTCTTTATAGTCCAACTCTCACATCCACACATGGACTACTGGAAAAACCATAGCCTTGACTAGATGGACCTTTGTCAGTAAAGTAATGTCTCTGCTTTTTAATATGCTGTCTAGGTTCGTCATAGCTTTTTTTGCGAGGAGCAAGCATCTTTTAATTTCATGACTGCAGTCACCATCTGCAGTGATTTGGAGCCCAGAAAAATAAAGTCTGTCACTCTCTCCATAGTTTCCCCATCTATTTGCCATGAAGTGATGGGACCAGATGCCATGATCCTAGTTTTCTGAATGTTGAGTTTTAAGCCAACTTTTTCACTCTCCTCTTGCACTTTCATCAAGAGGCTCTTTAGTTCCTCTTTGCTTTCTGCCATAAGGGTGGTGTCATCCACATATCTGAGGTTATTGATGTTTCTCCCGGCAATCTTGATTCCAGCTCATGCTTCTTCCAGCCGACATTTCACATGATGTACTCTGCATGTAAGTTAAATAAGCAGGGTGACAATATACAGCCTTGATATGCTCTTTTCCTGATTTGGAACCAGTCTATTATTCCATGTCCAGTTCTAACTGTTGTTTCTGAACCTGCATTCAGATTTCTCAGGAAGCAGGTAAGGTGGTCTGTTATTCCCATCTCTTTAAGAATTTTCCACAGTTTATTGTGATCCACACAGTCAAAGGCTTTGGCACAGTCAATAAAGCAGATGTTTTTCTGGAACTCTTTTGCTTTTTTGATGATCCAGTGAATGCTGGCAATTTGATCTCTGGTTCCTTTGCCTTTTCTAAATCCAGCTTGAACATCTGGAAGTTCTCAATTCATGTACTGTTGAAGCCTGGCTTGGAGAATTTTGAGCATTACTTTGCTAGTGTGTGAGATGAATGCAATTGTGCTGTAGTTTGAGCATTCTTTTACATTGCCTTTCTTTGAGATTGAAATGAAAACTGACCTTTTCCAGTCCTGTGGCCACTGCTGAGTTTTCAAAATTTGCTGGTATATTGTGTGCAACACTTTCACAGCATCATCTTTTAGGATTTGAAATAGCTCAGCTGTAATTCCATTATCTCCACTAGCTTTGTTTGTAGCAATGCTTCCTAAGGCCCGCTTGACTTTGCACTCCAGAGCGTCTGGCTCTAGGTGAGTGATCACACCATTGTGGTTATCTGGGTAATAAAGATCTTTTTTCATGTGAGTGTCCTTAGCTTAGGATTTGCCTGGTGGCTCAGATGGTAAAGCATCTGTCTACAATGAGGGAGACCTGGGTTTGATCCCTGGGTTGGGAAGATCCCCTGGAGAAGGAAATGGCATTCCACTCCAGTACTATTAGCTTACCTTATGTTGTAGCAGTGCTTCATAACCTCTTTTCACATCATGGTATGTGCAGAAAATGACAGCATTTGTACCAACACTGGGGTAACTAGAGGCTGCTGCCCACGGCCAGAGGTGAGGGATCTGGACTCAGTCCTGGGACTGGGGAAACCAGACCCCACAATCATCTTTAATCCATTTGCCAAAAGCCACTGAGCTATGGCGCCCCACTTCGGAAGCTCTCTTTTCAGGGGTGGTTTCAGGATCAAAATCTTTATATTTATTAAGTTGTATCAATATTATTTATTAGTCAGACAGTCATGCACATAGTCAATGTCTGTACTATTAAGCAAAAAGTCCTTATCTTGAAGGAAAATGGTAACCTGCTTGTTCAAGGAACTGTAGTGACTTCACTGACACTTCGTGCTGATTTTTTAGATTTGTCCTTCATCCAAATGCAAAATCCCCTATTGTTTTATTTTTCCCTGAGTCGAGTTCATCCAAGCAAGAGTTAAGCTATAATGAAGAGTGTCTCCTCCTTGCTTTGGCCACTTACTGCTTCTAGACGACTTATTATATGAAAAATGTTGCCCACCCATGTGACGCTCACCGCAGAAGTGGAGATGGTTCCTGTGGTTAGGTGTAGTATCTATTCATTGGTTTATAGATCCAGGACACCACAGAGAGTTCCATGAAACCACGTGATCCAGGAGGCCTGGAGTTTGTGTGATAAATCAGAACTAACTGTAGAAGGTCCCGGACTGTTATCTATGGTGCAGAGAACACTTCCTCTGTGGAAAGGGCGTAGTAGGTCTCCTTAGCAATCACGTTTGTTTTTGTGGTGGTAGAGGTGGAAAAGGACGGGATGTCGGTGTCAGCACCATGGATCCCCACTTCTACAAAGTGAGCTACATCCTGGGAGCAGGACAGGCTTTGGTTCTGCTAAGTCTTGGATAAAGTTAGCTTACTGGGGAAGTGGGAGGACCAAAGGAATAGTCACTAAATGTCAAAACTACCCATCTTCCCAAATCAAGGAGCAAGAATCATCAGATGCTTGTCAGGAGAGTCATGAACATAGGGTAGAAGGAGTGAGGAATAAAACAGCAAAGACTTGGGGAAAGGCTACATGCCTTGAAATAAAATAAAAGGCAAAATAAAAAAGCAAGAGGTAGCTCCTTGTTCTCATCTCCTAATATCCCCCAGAGTTGGGAAGTGTCTTTGGGGCCTGTTGAGGACCCAAGGAATGTTTGCTGAATGAATAAATAAATGAACCCAAACATTCCTCTCCACCACTTGTCCACAGCCTGGAAAAACATCTCCCAAAGCAGAGGCTAAAAATCTAAATAGATTCAAGTTCAAGAACAAAAGTGAGTATTAGAAATGTGAAATACTTTAAAACTTGAGAAAAAGACAGTGTTTAAATCAAAAGTCACACAACATTATTAATCAGCTATACTCCAATATAAGTTAAAAATTAAAATAATCAAAGGTAATTTAATAACGACTTGGTGAAGTAGTGGAATGATCACCAGGTTGGGAATCAGGAAGCCTGGGTTCTGTACGACGTATTTTTTCAATTTGATACATGCCACAACAAGGTATTTTTGATCAGGAGGGAAGGGTAAGAATATTCAATAAATGTTGTGGGGAAAAGTGGTAAGGAAATAGGAAGAATATCACCATAGGACAAGTCATACCACATAACTAAATAAATTCCAGTTGTATTAAAAAATCAAGTGAAGATTGATAAAAATAGCAAGCTGAAGTAAATAGTATTGCTTACTTATTGAGCTCCTCAGTTCAGTTCAGTTCAGTCGCTCAGTTGTATCTGACTCTTTGTGACCCCATGGACTGCAGCATGCCAGGCCTCCCTGTCCATCACCAACTCCTGGAGCTTACTCAACTTCACATCCATCGAGGTGGTCGTCATCCAACCATCTCATCCTCTGTTGTCCCCTTTTCCTCCCGCCTTCAATCTTTCCCAGAATCAGGGTCTTTTCTGGTGAGTCAGTTCTTCGCATCAGGTGGCCAAAGTATTGGAGTTTCAGCTTCAGCATCAGTCCTTCCAATGAATATTCAGGACTGATCTCCTTTAGGATGGACTGATAGGATCTCCTTGCAGTCCAAGGGACTCTCAAGAGTCTTCTCCAACACCACAGTTCAAAAGCATCCATTCTTCAGCACTCCTAGTGGTAGGAAATTTTTGTTGAAACTGTTTTGGGATTAAGTGTTGGTTTTAAAAGCTCTAAAATATTATTGTCTTATTTTGGTTCAAACTTTTGTTTGGATTTGTGAGGAAATTGTATTTGTAAGATAAACGGAGAAACACACAGGCAATATGGAGACTAGCACCTATTTTGACTAGATTCTCATAATGCCAGTGCCACCAGGAGCCAGTGGTGGGTCCCTTTCCAGATTCTTTTGATATAAAATGTGTTACACCTTATAAAAGACTCGCAGTCTTATAGTTTTCATTCAGCGTGGTGCCTTGGAGTGCTATCCATTTTAGTCCCTACTGATCTATTGCTTTCTGTCTAACTGCTCCACTCAGGATATGAAGACAAATAGGGCAGCACCTTGAAAATCCTGAGGGAAAGTGGCTTTGCACTAGAATAACAGTGGGATTCTATGCCAAAAGGAGGCATTTTCAGATGTGCAAGAACATAGTGTGCTTTCCAGCATTACTAAAGGGTGCTCTCCAAGAGGAAGACGCAATCAAGCAACAAAGTGGGAGGAAACGGAGTCCCCCAGACGTTTAATATTCCTTGTTGTTGTTGTTTAGCTACTAAGTTCTGTCCAGCCTCCTGGACTGTAGCATGCCAGTCTCCTCTGTCCTTGGGATTCCCCAGGCAAGAATACTGGAGTGGGTTGCCATTTCCTCCTCCAGGGGATCTTCCCGACACAGGGATCGAACCTGAGTCTCTTATGTCTCCTGCATTGCAGGTGGGTTCTTTACCACTAGCACCACCTGGGAAGCCCCAGAGTAGTGAATGACAGAGAAACCAGGAAGTCGACGTGATAATTCAGGTAAGAAATGCTGAAGCCTTAACTCAGACCAACCTTTCAGGCAAGAAGTACTGGAGTGGGTAGCCATCACCTTCTCCAGGGGATGTTCCCAACCCAGGGATGGAACTCTCATCCACTATGTCTGCTGTACTGCAGGCTGATTATTTACCCACTGAGCCATGGGGGAAACCCACATTCTTCCTTAGCCCTCTCGTTATATCGTTATTGCTCTGTCTGTCTCTCCATCTCTCTCTCTCTCTGCTTCTCATATTTCCTGTTTCCTCTCCTCTTTAGAACCCTCGCCCCTCATCTGAAAGTGTGTGAAGTTGCTCGGTTACTTCCGACTCTTTGTGACCTCATGGACTGTAGCCTGCCAGGCTTCTCTATCCATGGGATTTTCCAGGCAAGAATACTGGAGTGCGTTGCCGTTTCCTTCTCCAGGGGACCTTCCTGACCCAGGGATCGAACCTGGGTCTCCCACACTGCAGGCAGACTCTTTACCATCTGAGCCACCAGGGAAGCCCCCACAAAGCTCCCTCACTTTATTATACCAGGCAATCCAGTCCTCTCTTTATCTCCCTGGCCTGCCCTGGTTTCTCCCTGGGAGCTTTCGCTTCACTTTCCTGATTTGTCAGGTCCCTCTATTAGAAATTCTTCTTCTTCCCTTCTGTACTGCAGGGTCATTTAACACTGTGCAGACATTTAAGTCCAAGCACTACTATAAAAAATGACTCAGCTACCAGAAGCTCTTCTCTGAGCAAAACTGGCTTGCAGATGTATTTTCTCTATTGTTTTTCTGTCTTCTAACTTATTATTTTCTACTTTTTTCTTAAATAATTCTTTATTTAACTTCCCTTTAGCTTGCTTTGCGTCCCTCCATCTTTGTGAATTGGGCACTTAATCCATTAGTTTCCTTCCCTTTGTTTTTCTTCTTCTCTTTTAATGGATAGAATGCAAGTGTTTTCTGCTAAGCTTGCTTAGCTCTTTCCTATGGATTTTTACCTCTGACCATTTCATTATTGTTTTCCAGATGTCATATATTTCAGTTTGTCCACTTTCTTTGACTCAAAGGGAACTTAAGAGTATTTTTTTTCCCTTCTAGGTGGAGAGATTTTTTGTGTTTTGATTTGATTTTCAGTTTATGGCTTTCTTTCATTGTGATCATAGAAAGTTTTCTTCCCTGTTTTTACTTTCTGGAGATTTTGTTTTTGGCTTGAGTCCAGTTTTTATGATAATTTCACGGGCAATTCAATTGAAGATGTTTTCTTTATTTTCAGAGTGTATGTGTGAATATATTTGTGTATACACAAAAGCTTCCCTGATAGCTCAGTTGGTAAAGAATCTACCTGCAATGCAAGAGACCCCGGTTCGGTTCCTGGGTCAGAAAGAGCTGCTGGAGAAGGGATAGGCTACCCACACCAGTATTCTTGGGCTTCCCTGGTGGTTTAGCTGGTAAATAATCTGCTTGCAATGCAGGAGACCTGGGTTTAACCCCTCGGTTGGGAAGATTCCCTGGAGAAGGAAAAGGCTACCCACTCCAGTATTCTGGCCTGGAGAATTCCATGGACTGTATAGTCCAAGGGGTTGCAAAGAGTCGGACATGACTGAGTGAATTTCACTTTCTGGGCTTCCGTTATAGCTCATTTGGTTAAGAATCTGTCTGTAATGCAGGAGACCCCAGTTCAATTCCTGGGTTGGGAAGATCCCCTGGGGAAGGCATAGGCTACCCACTCCAGTATTCTTGGACTTCCCCTGTGGCTCAGCTGGTAAAGAATCTGCCTGCAATGTGGGAGACCTGGGTTCAATCTCTGGGTTGGAAAGATCCCCTGGAGAAGGGAAAGGTACCCACTCCAGCATTCTGGCCTGGAGAACTCCATGGATTGTATAGTCCATGGGACTGCAAAGAGTTGTGTTTTGACTGAGCGACTTTCACTTTTCAAACCAAACTTCTTTATTAATGATTTACTTAATTACTTTATTAATTATACTATTTTGGTCTTCTGTAATTTATTTATTTACTTGTCCTTTTTATGTATCAAGGACAGATGGGTGTGCTTGGGGCTGTTACAACTGTACTGTGAAAATGTACCATTTAATTTAATAAAGTGCTCATTTTTGTCTTTTTATAAATATAAAATGGTGGTCTTGTGCTAT
This sequence comes from Cephalophus harveyi, assembly GCA_006410635.1. Taxonomy (NCBI): domain Eukaryota; kingdom Metazoa; phylum Chordata; class Mammalia; order Artiodactyla; family Bovidae; genus Cephalophus; species Cephalophus harveyi. Next base: position 705,721 of record SJYT01018762.1, read on the forward strand.
TAAGATCACAACTCTTGCTTTTTTTTTGTTTGTACTCGAGTTTTGGAAAACTTTTTTTCAAAAGTCGAAAGACTTCCCAGTATTTATAAAGTATTTTGTTTTTGGAATGGCTCTTGTGTACAGCCTAGAATTCGGTCTTGCTTTTGGTATCTGGTTGCTTCCCCTCCCCAATCCCTTGCCCCTCCCTCCCCCCGTCCCCTCCCTCTCTCCTTTCCTTCCATTCATCATAGATGAGTTAAGCTTGTTTACCTCTATTAATCAGGCTTCCCTGGTGGTTCAGATGGTAAAGAATATACCTGTAATGCAGGAGTCCTGGGTTCAATCCCTGGGTGGGGAAGATCCCCCGGAGAAGGAAATGGCAACCCACTCCAGTATTCTGGCCTGGAGAATTCCATGGACAGAGGAGCCTGGTGGGCTACAGTCCGTGGAGTAGCAAAGAATTGGGCATGATGGAGGGGCTGCATACACACATTTGCTGGGAGTCAGCGTGAGGAATCCCGCACGTGGCAAAAGTCATGAGGAAGGGGGCCTGACAAAACGCAAAGGTGGGATCAGTCCTCAGGGGTCCCCCCTGGATTTTCTTGAGCATCTACCCCCAAAACCAGAGTCTGCCTGCTTTACTGTGTTATGCTTTCCACCTACTCTTCTGACATTAACAGGGGGCTATCCCCCCCCACCTTTTTCTGGAAAAAGTTAATTTAGAGCTTTTAGATAATAAGTCTCCTGGGCATAATAAGAGTGTTTCAATCCAAAACCCCCTTTGATGGCTTTCTAGCCTGCCTGCCGGACTCCTATAGCTGTGCATGTGATTGTGGCCTCCTGACTGCGAGAGGCACAGGAAGCTTAAAACATCCTAGGAATGTAGGGGCTTCTGAGGAGTAAAAATCATTAGAATAGGACTGATTAAGGGTTTCATTGTTGAGCCAATACTTGCTGCCAAATTTTCATATCTTTTATTTGTTGTTATAGTTGGCATGTAGAAAAAACAGGTAGTAGCCCAGGTATTAGCAACATTAGATCTTTGAGTTAAGTACTTTCTTTGTTATAACCCACTGCACCTTTGTTCTACAGGAATGTAACTTTATTTAGTACTTTGAGGGTGATGCAGATTAAAGAAAAAACACTTCAAGGGAAAAAGAGTTTTCTGGTTGATAGACATTTATTTAAGAAAAGAGCCATAAAAATGTTAACAGGCCCCCTGGCCAGAAGATGATGTAAAACCACCTAAGACCTTTTGTATATGGAAAGGTATGCAAAAAGAAAGCCTGGTCTCAATAAGGGTCAGGGCTGCTGCCCCTGCATAACTCTGCATATTCCATTATTTTTAATGTACAACTTGGCGTATATAAGCTGCTTTTGAAAATAAACTTGTGGGTCTGGCACTGATGCTTGGCTCCCCCATGTCGTTCTTTTCTCCCTTTTCTGGCTGAATTCCCATCTGGAGCTTGGAGGCACACCGTGTCTACTTATTTGCCCTGGCTTCTAAGACCCACACGAGAGGGAGCCCAAGGCAGGGCACCCTCCACTATTCAAGCAGGTGCTGGTGGCCTATGTAGATGGTGTAAACCCCTTGTCTTGGAGTTTTATTGGTTCTCCGCGTAAACCAAGTTATTCAGCCTCTTTTCTCCACTAATTTTCCTACTAAACTATTCTTTCCTAATCTCTCTTTATATCTCTAATAAATAAGTCTCTCCTCACCGAGTCCGTCCCCGCTTCAAATTCCCTGGATCCACTGGGGCTGGACCCCGACACACATTCATACCCAGTTTTAGTCAATCATACCCATCTATCTTAGTATTTATCCTTGTAAGGTAGATATGTTTATATGTCTACCACTTGACTTGTCAGCTGTAATGACTTTGGTGTCTTTCAGCTGTTTTAAATGAGGTGATTGACAAACTTACTGTGCCTTTTACCTTCTCATCCCCTTCTGCCTAGTCTTATTTTTGTATCATCCCTACATAGTGGTGGCATACGGCATCTACTTTTGCTCTGTGACCCTAGTCTTATTTTACAGTTAAATAAATCCAATGCTACTGCTAGGCTCTTTGTGGTTTTCCTGGTCTTCATCATGTGGGCAGAAATTCATCCTCTAGCAACTTTCCCGAAAAGGGCTCATGATAATAATATTCCATAACCTCTTGCAATTAAAAACAAATCTACCCTTTATTACAGAAGCAGAAGATATTAAGAAGAGGTGGTAAGAATACACAGAAGAACTGTACAAAAAAGGATCTTCATGACCCAGATAACCATGATGGTGCGATCACTCATCTAGAGCCAGACATCCTGAAATGTGAAGTCAAGTGGGCCTTAGGAAGCATCACAATGAACAAAGCTAGTGGAGGTGATGGAATTCCAGTTGGGCTATTCCAAATCCTAAAAGATGATGCTGTGCAAGTGCTTCACTTCATATGCCAGCAAATTTGGAAAACACAGCAGTGGATACAGGACTGGAAAAGGTCAATTTTCATTCCAATCCCAAAGAAAGGCAACGTCAAGGAACGTTCAGACTACCATACAGTTGCACTCATCTCACACGCTGGCAAAATTCTCAAAATTCTCCAAGCACATGAACCATGAACTTCCAGATGTTCAAGCGGGATTTAGAAAAGGCAGAGGAACCAGAAATCAAATTGCCAACATCCATTGGGTCATAGAAAATGCAAGAGAATTCCAGAAAAACATCTACTTCTGCTTCATTGACTATGCTGAAGCCTTTGACTGTGTGGATCACAATAAACTGTGGAAAATTCTGAAAGAGATAGGAATACCAGACCTCCTAACCTGTCTCCTGAGAAATCTGTATGCAGGTCAAGAATCAACAGTTAGAACTGGACATGGAACAATGAGCTGGTTCCAAATTGGGAAAGGAGTACGTCAAGGCTGTATATTGTCACCCTGTTTATTTAACTTACATGCAGAGTACATCATGAGAAATGCTGGGCTGGAAGAAGCACAAGCTGGAACCAAGATTTCCAGGAGAAATATCAATAATCTCAGATGTGCAGATGACACCACCCTTATGGCAGAAAGTGAAGAGGAACTAAAGAGCCTCTTGATGAAAGTGAAAGAGGAGAGTGAAAAGCTGGCTTAAACCTCAACATTGAAGATCATGACATCTGGCCCCCATGACTTCATGGCAAAGAGATGGAGAAACAATGGAAACAGTGAGAGACTACTTTCTTGGGTTCCAAAATCAGTGCAGATGGTGACTGCAGCCATGAAATTAAAAGAAGCTTGCTCTTTGGAAGGAAAGCTATGACCAACCTAGACAGCATATTAAAAAGAAGAGACGTTGCTTTACTGACAAAGGTCCATCTAGTCAAAGTTATGGTTTTTCCAGTAGTCATGTATGGATGTGAGAGTTGGACCATAAAGAAAGCTGAGTGCCAAAGAATTGATGCTTTTGAACTGTGGTGTTGGAGAAGATTCTTGAGAGTCCTTTGGACTGCAAGGAGATCCAACCAGTCCATCCTAAAGGAAATCAGTCCTGAATATTCATTGGAAGGACTGATGCTAAAGCTGAAATGTCAATTCTTCATCCACCTGATGCGAAGAGCTGACGCATTTCAAAAGACCCTGATGCTGGAAAAGATTGAAGGTGGGAGGAGATGGGGACGACAGAGGATGAGATGTTTGAATGGCATTACTGATTCAATGGACATGAGTTTGGGTAAACTCCGGGAGTTGGTGATGGACAGGGAGGCCTGGTGTGCTGCAGTTCATGGGCTTGCAAAGAGTCGGACACAACTGAGTGACTGAACTGTACTGACTGCCCACCTTGCATCTTTCACAACTGCCGTAGGTGAGGGACACGCCTGTTATAATGAGGTATCGGCCCTTTCTGCTCAGGAGGTGTGTCCTGGGGGCATTTTCTGAGTTCTGGCTGCACCCAGTCCTCTATCCATTTTCTGTGCTTTTCCTTTTCCTTCCTCTCTGCAACTTCTGCTCAGTTTCAACTGCATTCGCCAGTGTTTACGAGTATTTTAAAGTTCATTGATTATACTGTTTGCCAAATTTCACTGAGAATGAAGTTTCTGCATTGTATTGGCAACGCTGCTTGTTGTTTTATGATTTTGAGGAGGAAAAAGTGTTGCACAGTTAATCATGCTCACACTTGAAGTCCATCTATGTTTTCTTAAATCTTTATGATTTCATTTTGACATACAGCTAAGCCAGCAGGCACTTTTTTTTGGTGTGTGTGAACTTGAGGTCTGATGTATTTCTTTTCTAGTTGTTCTAATTTGTTTTGTATTGAATAATCTGATCTTTATTCCTTGTTTTGAAATGGTATATTTATCATAGGCTACAATCTTGTATTTACTCCTTGTGGAATGTGTTATTATGTCTATTCCTTCAGTTACTGTTACCACAGATTTTTAATACTGAATATTTATAATCTGCTTTTTTGTGTCTACCTTTCAGAATCTATTTGCTATTTTGCTATTCTTCTAGATTTACTCCAGTAAGGTACATTTTGAATCTCCAAAATGGGAATACAATATGTATTATATTCTGTGTTCTTTGAAATATGGAATTCTTTCAATAGTAGAATAAGAATTTCTTTCTTTTGAAGCTAATATTATATAAATCATAGTTTGAGAAATGCTACTCTGATATTTTAACAGTAAGCAGCATGCAGGCTGTTGGTTAAAAAGAAGTATGGGTCTACTCTTATGTTTTCCAAATTAAAAAAAATTCAGAAAGGAGGTTAAATTTGGCACCTATTGAGAAAGAATCATTTTCCTTTCTTGATATGTTAATATAATGTATTATGTCCAGAATTTAATTCTCACTAGGAAATATTTATATATTCCTATTGTAAATTATGTGTGTTCAGGGAATATTATTATTTTAATGTATTTCTAGATTTTATATAATAAGATTTCTGCATCTATGTTTGTGAGGTTTGGTTTGCAGTTATCTTTGTCAGGTCTTGATTTAAGGTGACTCAGGCTTCTTAAAATGGAACACTTCTTCCTTTGCTGTTTTCTGTACCCGTTTAATCCCATAGAGCTTATCAGTTGCTCAGGAGTTTGCAGTAGCCTGCTGGGGAAGTCATGTATCCCCTGTGTCCTTGGGGGCTGCTCTTTGACATAACATTCAAGATCTTCTGCACTGCAAAGTAACAGTGGTGCCAGTCACTGAACTGCCGGGGTCTAGCGCTCCAATTCCAGTTATTGGAGGGTGTGAAGTGTCTTAATTTCTCTTAACTTCTCTGTCTTCATGTGAACAAACAGGCAGAATGACAGGATCTACATCATAGAGTTGATGGGCAGATAAACTGAGACAGTACTGATTGAGACAGCCAATGAGTATCTGATACCAGCAAATGCTGGAGAAATGTTAGCTCTGTTCTCGTTATTGATCTGTTCAGAGTTGCTCCCCTTTAAAGATCAAAGTCTTCAGTAAATAGACTATTTCTAGACAATTAACTATTTCATTGAGAGTTAAATGTTTATTACCATACTATCATGTATAGTATTTGCTTATGATTGTCAGAAGTATTTTGTATATCTGTGGTTGTGATTCTTTTCTAATACTTAATAATATGTATTTATGCTTTCTGACTCATTTTTCTTGATTAGCTGTGTTTGGAGTTTATTTTGTTGGTCTTCTCAAATATTGGATTTATTTATCAATGGTATTGTTTTTCTGTCTTCTATTTCATTATTTTCTATTTTTACTGTTATATTTTTATTCTTGCTTTCTCTGTTTTGCTATTCTTGATATTTTTCTAGTTTCTAGAGTACATTAGTTAATTCATTGATTTCTATTCCTTTGTGTTTAGTAATAAAAACAGGTAAAGTTAGGAATTGCTCTCTAAGTGCTTAAAAATTAATATAAAGCTGCTGCTGCTGCTGCTAAGTCACTTCAGTCATGTCTGACTCTGTGCGACCCCATAGATGGCGGCCCACCAGGCTCCCCCGTCCCTGGGATTCTCCAGGCAAGAACACTGGGGTGGGTTGCCATTTCCTTTCCCAATGATGAAAGTGAAAAGTGATAGTGAAGCCACTCAGTCGTGTCCAACTCGCAGGAACCCCAGGGACTGCAGCACCAGGCTCCTCTATCCATGGGATTTTCTAGGCAAGAGTACCGGAGTGGGGTGCCATTGCCTTCTCCGTACTATAAGGCAGGGGTTGGTAAACCAAGGTTATGGGCCAAATCCAGCCTGTGGCCTGTTTTTGTAAAGTTCTACTTGACACATCCACATCTATTCATTTGTGTGTTGTGTATGACCCCTCACACTCCCATGGCAAAATTGAGTAGCTGCGTGTCTGTGTATGTGACTTAGCACACACAGACATCCATGGGTTTCCCTGGTGGCTCAGACATTAAGGAATCTGCCTGCAATGCAGGGGACCCAGGTTCAATCCCTGGGTTGGAAAGATCCTCTCGAGAAGGGAATGGCAACCCACTCCAGTATTCTTGCCTGGAGAATTCCATGCACAGAGGAGCCTGGCCAGCTAAAGTCTATGGGATTGCAAAGACTCAGACACAACTGAGCGACTAACACTTGACTTGACACTTGATAGACAGCCATGGGCCACAAAACCTAAAATATTTACTGTGTGGTCCTTTACAGAAAAAGTTTGCTGATCTCTAATATAGAGCAGTCTGTAGTTGTTGATATATAATTTGTCATTATTTTTATTTTTAAATAGTCTGTAATTATAGACCCCACATATTATCTAGGAAAGAGTCTTAAATTTCTATGTGGTTTGAATTCTCTTGTTTATACTTTTGTTAATTTCTACTTTTATTGCATTTGGCTAGAGAATATTGCCTATACAACTTCTTTTTCCTTTTATTTTAGATTTACTGAGATTTCTTTTATGGCCTTGAAGTATGATCAGGTTTTGAAAATGTTCCAAATATATGGAAAAAGGATGCATATTCTCTGTAGAAAACAAAATTTGATATTTGGTAACCTTATTCATTATATTATATGAATCCTAATTCTTTTGTCCATATGAAGAAAAAAAACTCAAAGCTATGGTTGTGGTGTTTTGTTTCTTCTATTTCTGAGAGCCCTAGTTTGACTTTTTGTGTATGTGTGCCCAGTCGTGTCCAACTCTTTGCAACCCCATGGACAGTAGCCCACCAGGCTCCTCGGTCTATGGGATTCTCCAGGCAAGAAGACTGGAGTGAGTTGCCATTTCCTTCTCCAGGGGATCTTCCTGACCCCGGGATTGAACCCATATCTTTGGCGTCTCCTGTATTGGCGGGTGGTTCTTTACCACTGAGCCACCTGGGAAGCCCTCTAGTTTCAGTTATTTTGGTGCTAAGTTATTTATGAACATGCATGGGCGCAAACATGGCAGGAGCCTACACTGAAAAGCACCAGCCTGCTGCAGCTTCACTGAGGACTCACCACCACCACGGCCACGTGACCATCCCTGGCTAGCCTGCTGGGTGACTCCTCACCCATGCTCCCACCCCCACTGCTGCTGGTGGCCCTACCCATGGTCAGCCAGCCCCAGGTGCAGCCCCTGGCGGCTGATCACAAATGCAGACTGAGCTCAGCTGAAACCATGAGAAGAACTGACCAGTTGAGCCCAACCCACATCACCAACTCAGAATGGTGAGCTCAACAAACAACCGCTGCTTTAGGCCACTATATTCTGGCATGGTTGGCCCCATAGCAAAGACTAACATGTCCTCTGGGGATTTTTATCTTCCTTTAAAATATAATAACTCTCTTTATCCAACGATAAATCTACCCATGTATTCTATTTTAGCCATACTGTTTGTTTTGCTTCCTTTTAATTACATATATTTGTGGATATCTAAAGTGTACAATTTGGAAAACTCAGCAGTGGCCAAAGGACTGGAAAAGGTCAGTTTTCATTCCAATCCCAAAGAAAGGCAATGCCAAAGAATGCTCAAACTACCGCACAATTGCACTCATCTCACACGCTAGTAGTGCTCAAAATTCTCCAAGCCAGGCTTCAGCAATATGTGAACTATGAACTTACAGATGTTCAAGCTGGTTTTAGAAAAGGCAGAGGAACCAGAAATCAAATTGCCAACATCTGCTGGATCATGGAAAAAATGAGAGAGTTCCAGAAAAACATCTATTTCTGCTTTATTTATTTATTTTTTTTTAAAAATTTTTGCTTTATTTTTCTTTACAATACCGTATTGGTTTTGCCATACATTGACATGAATCCACCATGGGTGTATATGAGATCCCAATCCTGAATCCCTCTCCCACATCCCACCCCATTTGCCAAAGCCTTCGACTGTGTGGATCACACTAAACTGTGGAAAATTCTAAAAGAGATGGGAATACCAGATGGGAATACCTCTTGAAAAACCTATATGCAGGTCAGGAAGCAATAGTTCGAACTGAACATGGAACAACAGACTGGTTCCAAAAATGAAAAGGAGTACGTCAAGGCTGTATATTGTCACCCTGCTTATTTAACTTATATGCAGAGTACATCATGAGAAACGCTGGGCTGGAAGAAGCACAAGCTGGAATCAAGATTGCATGGAGAAATATCAATAACCTTAGATATGCAAATGACACCACCCTTATGGCAGAAAGTCAAGAGGAACTAAAAAGCCTCTTGATGAAAGTGAAAGTGGAGAGAGAAAAAGTTGGCTTAAAGCTCAACATTCAGAAAATGAAGATCATGGCATCTGGTCCCATCACTTCATGGGAAATAGATGGGGAAACAGTGTCAGACTTTATTTTGGGGGGCTCCAAAATCGCTGCAGATGGTGGCTGCAGCCATGAAATTAAAAGATGTTTACTCCTTGGAAGGAAAGTTATGACCAACCTAGATAGCATATTCAAAAGCAGAGACATAAGGCAGTTCTATTTCCAGTTTTTTAAGGAATCTCCACACTCTTCTCCATAGTGGCTGTATTAGTTTGCATTCCCACCAACATTGTAAGAGGGTTCCCTTGGAGAAGGAAATGGCAACCCACTCCAGTACTCTTGCCTGGAGAATCCCATGGAGGGAGGAGCCTGCTAGGCTACAGTCCATGGGGTCACAAAGAGTCGGACACGACTGAGTGACTTGACTTGACTTCCCTTTTCTCCACACCCTCTCCAGCATTTATTGCTTGTAGACTTTTGGATCGTAGCCATTCTGACTGGCGTGAAATGGTACCTCATTTGCATTTCTCTGATAATGAGTGATATTGAGCATCTTTTCATGTGTTTGTTAGCCATCTGTATGTCTTCTTTGGAGAAATGTCTATTTAGTTCTTTGGCCCATTTTTTGATTGGGTCGTTTATTTTTCTGGAATTGAGCTGCAGGAGTTGGGACGTGGAAACAACCTAGATGTCCATCAGCATATGAATGGATAAGAAAGCTGTGGTACATATACACAATGGAGTATTACTCAGCCATTAAAAAGAATATATTTGAATCAGTTCTAATGAACTGAACTGAAACTGTGCAAATGATGATTTGATATACATATGCATGAGGTTAGGTCTTCCCTGGTGGCTCAGACAGTAAAGAATCTGCCTGCAATGACGGAGACCCAGGTTCGATCCCTGGGTTGGGAAGATCCCATGGAGAAGGGAATGGCACCCCATGCCAGAATTCTTGCCTGGGAAATCCCACGGACAGAGGAGCCTGGGGGGCGACAGTCCATAAGATCTAAAAGATCAGACACAGCTGAGTGACTAACACTTTCACTTTCATGCACAGTGAAATCAAAACTACAATCAAGTTAATGAACATGCCATCGCCTCATGAAAGTTACCTCTACCTTTGTTTTTTGGTGATGATGTGCAGCAGAACTCTATGGAGGATAATCTCTGAGAGCCTTAGTCATATAATCACAGCTAACTGACTTCTGGCAACAGCCAGGGAGTTTGGAGACGTGCCCCCCAGCCTTGGTTTAGCCTGATGTAAACCTGAGCGGAGGACCTAGCTAGCCCATGCCAGGACTCCTGACCCATGGAGAGTGTGAGATAGTGTGTGTTGCTTTAACAACCATGCTTGTGGTACTTGCTACACAGAAATAGAACGCAATTATGCTTCCGTATTTCTAAGCAGCATGGCTTTGGTTTCCATGTATGGAATTGTTCAGCTTGTGTTTCCTGTATCACGTCTTTCCCTGATGGGTGAAGAGTAGCTCCCTCACAAGGCTTGATTTCCTCCCTGCATTCCTACCCTGGTAGAGTCTTAAATGGGGCACTGCCCAGGCTACTTGATTTCATCATTGCCCCAAGGATGAGTCTTAACTGGGTTTAGCAGCTGAAGGCCTCCCCAGTTTTATCTTTTACTGGTTAGAGATGAGAAGCAGTTCTATTTTCTAACCTGCAAATCGTGAAATTTACGGCCTCTCCAAACTCTCTTTTGATTCTGCTTGCAAAATGGCCATTTCTTCTATGAGCTTGTTTCTTTCTTACTGTGCCTTGTCAAAAACAGCCATTAGCAAATAGCCAGCGTTACCAACGTTCTCCTTTCCCACTAAACCCACAAGTTCATTAGTGCTGCTCTGTGTTTCCCAGATGATCTCAGGTGACGGTTTTATCAAATGCTTCACCCCTGCATAAAAAGCCTTTACTATCAGGCCTGTTTTTTTTTGACCACGTGCCACTCCACCTGAGGACTCTTGCACGTATCGTGGGTTTATTACAGCGGCACCTTACTTCCAGCCATCAGTCTTTGAGTTGTTCAGCTCTTTTGCCATAACGTCAACATCAAAACCAAACCACTCAAGCTGTGACTTATAATAGCGAAGTTTTATGTATGCAGAGGTGATGGGTGGGTGGGGATCTGCTCCATGAGTCTGCTTCATTCCAGGATCCTAAGCAGCAATTCCTGAGGGCAGAGTGCATGGTAGTTTCATGCCATGAATCTTGCCCAGGAATCGAACCCAGGTCTCCTGCATTGCAGGCAGATTCTTTACCAGCTGAGCCACAAGGGAAGCCCAAGAATACAGGAGTGGGTTAGCCTATCCCTTCTCCAGTGGATCTTCCTGACCCAGGAATCGAACCGGGGTCTCCTGCATTGCAGGCAGATTCTTTACCAACTGAGCTATCAGGGAAGCCCTGTTTTTTTGTAAATTCTATTTACTTATTTGTTGGCTGTGCTGGGTGTTCGTTGCTTTGCAGGCTCTTCTCTAGTTGTGGCAGACGTGGGCTACCCTCTAGTTGGGGCTTGCGGGCTTTTCATTGTGGTAGCTTCTCTCATTCCTGAGCACCAGCTCTAGGCTGCTCGGGCTTCAGTGGTTGTGACGCGTGGACTCCCTGTGTCAACAGTGCAGTTCCCCGGTTCTAGAGCACAGGCTCAGTAGTTGTAGCACACCAGCTTAATTGCTCCAGGCAGGTGGGATCTTCCTGGACAAGGGGTTGAACCCCTGTCTCCTGTATTGGCAGGTGGATTCTTTACCACTGAGCCACCAGGGAAGCCCCATGCCGATCATGAAGCTTTTGCTTGAAAGGATCACATATCAGCTCTGCTCACATTTTACTGGCCAAAAAAAGTCATATGGCCACGTTTGTTATCAATGGGACAGGCATGCATAATACTCCCTTGGTGGGGGGCAGCACTTTATCCCGACGTAATAACCAGAGTTAACAGGCTGAGAGAAGACATTTGTAAAAGACACAATTGATGAATAATTAGTTTCTAGAATATTTATCTGTAAATCAACAAGAAAAGGGCAGGAAATCAGTAGAAATATGACAAAGGGCAAAAAGAGGCAATTCAGGGAGGAGAAGGCTAATGGGTTGTAAGAAATCTCATTAGCCATCAAAGAAATGCAAATTAAGTCAAGATATCCATCCAGCTGTAGAAAGCCTTAGAGTTGGAAAATATCAAATATTGACTTGAACCAGGGGAACCCTTTGAATCCTGCTGGTGAGACTGTGTAGACTGGAACAGCTATTTGGTTGATTAATTTGGGAGAAATAAGTGAAGTGGCATAGACAGAGGGAAGTGCCTGGAAAGTTCTAGGTCTATGGGATTATTATCATAGCAGCTGCCCACTTTCCCCCCTACATCCTCATCCAGTACTTGGGTGGTAAGCAGAGTCCATAGTACCAGATCAAAAGGTCTAAGAGGCTGGGACCATGTCTGATTTTCTCACCATTGCTTCCCCTGCACCTTGTACAGAGCATCCCAGAGGTGAAAACTTTGTATGTAAATAAAAGCATTAAAAAAAAAAATCCATTATACCCAGAGACTTGCCTCCTCTAGTACAGGAAAGTATGGACTTGCCAGGGTATACCTGCATTGTCTGAGGACTCCTTTAGGATCTGGTTTGGACTGAACTGTATCCCTCCCTTTTTCTCTCGATTGAAATATTAAAGTCCTGAGTCTCAGTGTGACTGTGTTTGGAGATGGGGCCTTTGGGGAAGTAATTAAGGTTAAATGAGTGTGGGAGACCTGGATTCAATCCCTGGGTCAGGAAGATCCCCTGGAGAAGGGAATGGCAACCCACTCCAGTATTCTTGCCTGGAGAATCAAACAAACAGAGGAGGCTAGTGGGTTACAGTTCACAGGGTTGCAAAGAGTCGGACACGACTGAAGTGACTCAGTACCTCTCACGAGGCAAGAGTGGGGCCCCGATCTGATAGGGCTGGTGTCTTCATACGAAGAGGAAGAGACATGCAGAAGTCCCTCTTTTTCTCTCTGAATACATGAACAGAGAAGCTACCAGGAAGAAGGGGGCTATTTGCAAGCCAAGAAGAGAAGCCTCACCAGACACTGTTCTTGACTGCACCTTGTTCTTGGAGTTCCAGTCTCCGGAACTGTGTGAAAATAAATTTCTAATGCTTAAGTCCCTCATTCTGTGGTATTCTGTCATGTCAGCCCAAGCTGACTGATACAGGATCCAAGGTACCATCTCATAGAAATCTGCCTCCTTTGTTGAATTTGTGCTTCCTCACCACAAAGTGTAAATTAAACTAAATTGTTGTTGTTTAGTCACTAAGTTGTGTCTGACTCTTTGTGGACCCAAGGACTGTAGCCCACCAGGCTCCTCTGTCCAAGGAATTCTTCAGGCAAAAATACTGGAGTGGGTTGCCATTTCCTCCTCCAGGGGATCTTCCTGACTCAGGGATCGAACCCATGTCTCCTGCATTGACAGGTGGATTATTTACCACCGAGCCACCTGAAAAGCCCGTACATCAAACTATACGAAGGCAGAAAGACATCAAGGTCTCAGGTCTCTCCTGTTGATCATAATGTGCTGAAATAGAAATGGATTCGGGGAAGCTTTCTGTTTGAGGTGGTTGGGAACTTGATGACACAAAGTCCACTGGCCTGTCTTAGCCAAGGTTTGAAATGGTTGGATAGCTTTAGGGCATGTAGTTCTTTCAGAGAGGATAGGGAGTTTTCAGATCACCTCCTTCTTGAAAGTTTAAGTCATGGTTGAATTGAGCGAACAGTATATTTAGAAGCGCTCAAGGCCATTCTGAAAAAAAAAAAAAAAAAAAGGGATTTAAGTATTATCTTAAAAAATAACCCTGGGTGTGCCAGACCCATGATACAGCAGTTCTTTGCCTGATTTTAGGGTCAGGCTCCTCTCCTCCCTGGTGGCTCAGACAATAAAGAATCTATCTGCAATGCAAGAGACCCAGATTCGATCCCTGCATTGGGAAGATCCTCTGGAGGAGGAAATGGCTACCCATTCCAGTATTCTTGCCTGGAGAATCCCTTGGAGGGAGGAGCCTGGTGGGCTACAGTCCATGGGGTTGCAAAAAGTCAGACACGACTAAATGGCTAACACTTAAAGCACCCCTCTCGGTCAAGGGCAGCTGCTGTTGCCTGTGGCCCTGGATGCCCCGATCCCGTCTCTGACCTCTCAGAGCACTCGCGTGTGTCCCTGTGTCTCCAGCCAGGCATGCATCGCCTGGACCCTCTCCTGTAGATCCTGATGTATTGGGGGTGAACTTGGGCTTCCACTTTTTAACAGACTTCCTGGTGATCCTGAAGTACACTGGAATTTGAGAACAACTGGTGTATCATGTGTTTGCACTTAATTATGTTTTGTTGTGTTATTCCTGACTTTTGTGTTTTATATTTTAACAATGAATTCTAAACCAGTTTCACAATCCTCTGTGGGCAGGTAATACATCTTGATTTTCCATTTATCCTACATGGCCCTGTAACAGGCTTGGAGGAGGCTCTTAGCAAAGGCTAAATGTTATTGGATAACTGGCAAGACTCATGGACTGAAAGCTCTTTTCTTTGTTCCAAGAAACCCCGTCTTTCTTGTGGGTGCTGTCTCTTTTGTTATAAGGTTTCCAGCTGTTCCCTTAGATTCTACTTTTGCTACTTCTGAGTCATCCCTGTCTCATCATCTGATGGCTCCCAGACTTTTCACAGGCATCACTGGGTTTCTTCTTCTTTTTAAAGTTTATTTATTATTTTTGCGGCACTGGGTCTTCTCTGCGGCACGGGCTTTAGCTGTGGCGAGCGGTGGCTGCTCTTCATGATGGTGTGCGGGCTTCTCACTGGCTTGGGTTCTCTTGTTGCAGCTCCCAGGCTCCAGGGTGCTTGGTCTTCATTAGCTGCAGCTCTTGGGCTCAACAGCTGTGGTGCAGGGGGTTTCCAGCTCCAAGGCAGGCATGTGGGATCTTCCTGGACCAGGGATTGAACCCGTGTTCCCCGCATTGGCAGGCAGATCTTATCCCGTGTTCCTCTAGGGAAGTCCCTGGGCTTCTTTCGGATGCCTTGAGCCCCTGCCTCTGGAGGGGTCATGAGTTGGCTCTAGTAGCCAACACTGAGATGCTAGGACAGAGAGCACCTCTTCTTCAAGCTCTCCGCTGACCAGAGCTCCGTCTGCCTCCGGTGACCTGTGCTGGGCCCAGTCCAGCGCTGAGCTGTGCACGGTTCTGCTTGGACACTGTCTTCCGACTGCGCATCATTTGGGGCTGGGCGAGGCTGTGGTCACTAACCGGGATAAAAGTGGCTGCCCTCTGCACTCCTCATCCTATGACAGCCTCAGGGGCCCCATCCTTGTGACCATGCTCCTGGAAGCACAGCTTTCTTCAGGCAGCCCTCACTAGGCTTGGCATGGACTCACACAGTTTACCCGTGAAATGAAGAGTTTGTCCCAGGATGGCCAGTGACCTTCCCTTGTCTGTTTCCAAGTTGTGTCTGGGGAAGGTAGCCTTCCAAGAATGCTCTTAGCCTGCCCTGAGAGAAGCCATGGGCTGTTGCTCCCCAGGATCCTCTGTCCGTGGGTTTCTCCAGGCAAGGATACTGGAGTGGGTTGCCATTTCCTCCTTCAGGGGATCTTCCCGACCCAGGGATCGAACCTGCATCTCCTGTGTCTCCTGCATTGGCAGGAGGATTTTTTTTTAAACCCCTGAGCCACCTGTGAAGCCCAGATACATGTATATGTATAACTGTATATGTAAAAATATACATATAATATATATATGTATACATATATACATATGTATATATAATATACATAAATAAATATAAACTGTATAAATATATATGAATCACTTTTTCGTGCACCTGAAGCTAACACAACATTTTTAAGCAATCATGAAAGAAAGAAAGTGAAAGTCACTCAGTCATGTCCAACTCTCTGTGACCCAATGGGCTGTACAGTCCATGGAATTCTCCAGGCCAGAATACTGGAGTGGGTAGTCTTTCCCTTTTCCAGGGGATCTTCCCAACCCAGGGATCGAACCTAGGTCTCTCGCACTGCAGGGGAATTCTTTACCAGCTGAGCCACAAGGGAAGCCCAAGAACGCTGGAGTGGGTAGCCTATCCCTTCTCCAGCAAATCTTCCTGACCCAGGAATCAAACTGGGGTCTCCTACACTGCAGGTGGATTCTTTAACAACTGAGCTATGACGGAAGCCCATTAAATGACCATCAGTTCAGTTCAGTTCAGTCGCTCAGTCGTGCCCGACTCTTCGCGACCCCATGAATACTCCAATATAAAATTAAAAGTTAAATAAAAAAAGAAACACACACTTAAGTAGCCTTGGGAAAGTGTTTGTCAGCCAACTTACCCAATATTCAACAAACCTTCCAAGAGACAGTAAGGTAAAGTAAACAGTTCTGGAACAAAGTTAATCTTGCCATGATGCTATGTAGTAATGATATATCATATGCTTGAGCCTCCTTTCAGATTAAGTCATGACCAGGGAATGTAAGACAGGGATTTGGGAAACACGGTAGGTCAAGAGAAGGGAGAGGGTCTGGCCCTGGATTCTGCAGAACATGGAGGCAAGGGAGATGTTAGAGGAAGCTTTCTCTTTGGGGGCTGGAGGATGGGCATTAAAGTAGCGAGTAAGCATGTTGTCCACCAGAATCGCAAGAGTCAAGACATGACCCAGTGACTAAACACCACCACCACCACGAGGCTAGGGAAGCCAAGTGCAGAATGGAGTGTCCGGCTGGGGAGTCTGCAAGATGCAGAATAGAACATAATGGGCCACAGAGCAAGTGGTCTTAACCATGGGTCCATAGGTGGGGGGCAGCTTTACAGTCTTCCAAGTGCTCTTACGTACATGAGTTCAGTTGATCTTTCCAACATGCCCGTAAGGTGGTTGGGGCAGGAGATGTTGTTCCTGTACTGGTTAGCTTTTGCTGTGTAACATCACTCTGAGCTATTGATGCTCATGGATGGTTGTTCGTCTCATTTGCTGCTGTGGGACAGGAGTCGGCTTGACTTGGCAGGAGAGGTGTGGCAGGACACACTTGGCCTCTCACCTTCTTCAGGGGCTGGAGCCCAGGCATGTCCATCCAAGGTGATGGCAGAAGTTCAAGAAAGCATGCTGCCATGTGCAAGATCTCTTGGCTTAGGCTTGGAACTGGTGCCCTCTTATTTCCATGGTATCCTATTGACCAAGGTCAGTGGCCAAGTCTGGAGTTAGACTGGGAAAGTATTGCTAACGCACTCGGCAAGGGTGAAGATACAAGGAGGGGTGTGAAGAATTGGGCCATTGGTGCATCAGCTACTGTGCTCCATTTTATAAATGCTGAGACACAGGCTGAGAGAGGAAGTGACTTCCTGAGTCTACACCTCCTTGATAAAGCACGTCACCTGTCTATCTAACGTGTTCTTAAATAGCCCACATGGGAACAGTGGGTTGGCTGCGGTTCCATTACAGTGCCTGGTGGTAGTGAGCCTTTGCATAAATTCTCTGAAAACTAAATTCAATTAAAAAAAAAAAAAAAAAAGCCTCGGCTGTCGCAATCTGGTTTCCTGGTTGAACGAAATGACTTTGTTGTTCAGATCCTTTGGGACGAAATGTATTTTACATGAATTTATTTAAGAGATTGATTGCAATTCCCCCTCCATTTGGTCCTGTGGGTGGTATAATTGGAAGTTTAGATGGAAAAGACAGAAATGACTTTAAACTATTCACGTATCCCCCTAAAATTTGCAGAAGGGTAAAAATATAGGAGACTTTAAGTAAAATAGGCTGCGTTAGACTCTTTTTTAAGTTTAACTATCGTCACTCCTTTCTGACATCCAAGCACATTGGTTTTTTTAATCTGTTTATTTTGAGAAACCAACTCAAAGGGCTTTGGCTGCTTGCTGTTCATTTCACTTTACAATTTCTGCGCATGTGGCTCTCGGAGAAACTTGAAGCTGTGCTCGATCGCCACCACCTGCCACTCGGGAGGAACCCCCTCGTCTCTTTCTGTGCCCCTTGCTCTGGGGGTGGAGACGCTGGGGTGCTGTCCAGTGCTTCCCATTCCCTCGAGACCTATCAGACGTGCCACTTCAGAGGAGCGTCTGTGGGGATTTGGGCCAAACGTTTGACACCATAGCATTCTTAGGGCCCAGGGTCTCACCTGGGGGCAGAGACTCCAGTTATAGCTAATGGACATCGGAAAATATTTGGAAATTTTGACTTGAGAGTGAATCTTAACCATTTTGGAGGTGGACCAGACTGGGGGAAATGACTCGTGGGAAGAACATATCACATGACGCTCACGTTTTGGGCTGAAGGCCCTGGGATGGGGTGGCTCTTTCCCCAAGGCAGTCTGGGCAGCCATGGCCACATTTTTGGCTTCCAGACTTGGGGGCCTCCACGTTGGCTTCCCTGGTGGCTCAGATGGTAAAGCGTCTGCCTGCAATGTGGGAGATTCAGCTTTGATCCCTAGGTCGGGAAGATCCCTTGGAGAAGGAAATGGCAACCCACTCCAGTATTCTTGCCTGGAAAATCCCATGGATGGAGGAACCTTGTAGGCTACAGTCCTTAGGGTCACAAAGAGTTAGACAAAATTGAGTGACTTCACTTTCCCTTTTCCCTTTCATGTTACATTCAAGGAATTCGTTCTTTTACTAGTCAGAATCCTTTAGTACCAACAACAGCCACCGGCATTTGGTTCTTGGGACCCATAAATCTCCTTGTCCATCTCTTTGTTGCCACCCCTTCTCTGGTAACACTCACTGTTGTTAGGAATGTATCTCATGGGGGGTGGGACCATGTTATAGCACAAGCTTGCCATTTGCAGCTTGGGTTCTGAACCTTTTGCTTATCCTGTCTCTATTCTTCATTCTGCTTCTGACCTTCCCATCTCCTGGCAGGGGAGCTTTCTGTCTTGTTTCTATACTTTTCCTTGGGCTTAAGGCTTTGCCCATTTTCCTGGCCATGGCCTTGCCCCCTCCCCATAATGACTGTGACCTCCCATCCTTATCACTGCTGCTGTTGGTTGCCTTGCATTTCCATCCCCACTCAGTCAGCTTGGGGACTCTCCTGAAGCAGGGAGGAATTCTCACTAGACCTAATGTGCCCAGGTCTAGTGAGGGATGGTTGGACATCTCTGATCTTTCTTGTCCAGAAGCGTATTACTGCAGCATCCTTTCTTACATCTCAGAACCCTCTCTGCATCTTGGCTTTGCACACATGCCCCATTACCTACACTCATGGGATTCTGAACATCTATTCAAGATGCTCACATGGTATTGTGGTTAAAAGCACATAACTACAATACCATGTGAGCATGGTACCACTATATGTCAGGGGCTTCAAGGCAGCCACTGTGGCTTAATAACACCAGCTGTTACTGAATGCCCTTCATGTACTGTGAGGGTTCATTTTACACACCAACTGTGCTGGACCATGGTACCCAGATATTTGGTCAAACACATCTGAATCAACATTGCTGTGAAAATATTTTAAAGACAAGAATAATGTGTAAATCAGTAGATCATGACTAAAGAGGATGACTCTCCGTAATGTGAGTGGACCTCATACCATCAGTTGAAATCCTCAGGAGTGAATGGAGTGACTTATGAGACTTCCCTGGGAGTCCAGAGGTTGAGTCCATGCTTCCACTGCAGTGGGAGCCAGTTTGATCCCTGGTCAGGAGACTAAGGTCTCACCAGCTGTGTGGCACAGTCAAGACTGACTTCCCCCAAGCCGGCAGGAATTTTGCCTCCAGATGGCCTTTGGACTCAAGCTGAAAGATCATCTCTCCCCTGGGTCTTCAGCCTGCTAGCTCACTTGTAGATTTGAGATTTGCCCCACAACCCTGTAAACCACATCCTTGAAATTAATCTCTCTTTCTTTCTCTGGAAACCCTGACTAACTCATGGATTAAGTACTGCATTCAGGACCAAGACATGTATCATCTCACTTAGCTCGCATGAGAGCCTCCTGAGGTGAGTATTATTATTCCCATTTGACAGGTGGATAAAGTGAGTCTCAGAAATCATGAGGAACTTGCCCAAGGCCATACAACTAGTAAGCAGCAGAGAGGCAGCTCAACCTGAAGCTTGCTTCGCTATAGACTTCCCTTTGTCTTGGCATGTTCGTGGCTCATCCGGTGCAGACACCTGGTAGGAGCCTGGCAAATATTTAAGTGAATGAAAGAAGTCAAAGGTGTCCCTCTATTTGGTCACTGCTTCCTTCTATGGAAAGTAAGTTAAAAATTTTACAGATAATCCATACGGCCTGAAGCTTGGTACCATATACAGATCTGTAAAAGCGTGATCCCATAGATGTGGAGTCTTCATCTAGATAAACACGTGATAAGGAATCAGAGGGGGTTACAGAGGGGATACTGGTGTCTTCCATCCCACCTATGCTGGCCTGGCCCTCAGCCGCCATTCTAGCTTCTTTCTGGAACGCGCCTTCCCGTGCTGCAGAGCCTAGAAGCTCCCTCGCAGCTCTAGTCATGAATGTGAGCTGGGTTTCCACCCTCCGAGGCTGCTCGCTGAGGTTGGGAAGTGCCGGAAGAGGGAACCCCTGGCTCTGTGTTTTGGCTGTCGCTGCTGTCAGGAGGGTCATGGTGAGTGTGAGGCGTTGCCACAGGAACGGCTCAGGTGTGGCCTCTGGCCTCCCAGGGTGGGTGAGCATCACGGCCACCCTGGCTTTGGCTCGGTGTTTGGGCATCACTCGTTTTGGGGCTGGGGGCGCCGAGCATCGCAGCGTGCGTGTCCATAGCTCGGAGCAAGGAGAGATGGTTTCCGTGTAGTGAGTGGAAGGTCCAGGCTGGATTTTCAGTGCCACGCTTCTAACTGTGGCAGAGTTATAGCAGCTTCCCCAGAGCTGTTGGCATCTTAAAAAGTTAAAAAAAAAAATCTTTTTAAAAAATGTTATTTAAAATTTTTTTATTGAGATGTAGTTGATTTACAACACTCTGTTAGCTTCAGGTGTAAAGTGCATGTCCGGAAGGCCCACTGGAGAAGGGAAAAGTTACTCACTCCAGTATTCTTGCTTGGAAAATCTCATCGACAGAGGAACCTGGTAGGCTATAGTCCGCAGGGGTGGCAAAGACTCGGACACGACTGAGAGACTAACACTTTTACTTTCATATACATGTGTATACCTATTCTTTGTTAGATTTTTTTCATTATGGTTTATTACAAGATATTGCGTATGGTTTATTATAAGCTATTGTGTTCTATAGTAAGTCCATGTTGCTTACCTAGTTTATATATAATAGTGTATATATTTTAATCCCAAATTCCTAATTTATCTTCTCTCCCTTCTGTCCCCTTTAGTAACCATATGGTTTGCAGCTACTTTTAAGATGGCTTAGTTTTCTTGTTATTTATTTTGTTTTCTATTTTTTTTAAAACTTAGAACATTTTTGAATTGAAGTATGGTTGATTTACTATAGTTAACATGTTAGTTTCGGGTGTACAGCAGCGTGAATTCAGTTGGCATATTGTTCTGGGAGTTATTCCAGGAGCACTGGCTCTATCATCCAACACTTCTGGCAAGTTTTATATGTACCTGGTTCCGAATAATAAGTTGTGTTCTTCTTAAAACAGTGGTTTGTGTTGCTTGTAAATGAATGTGTCCAATGCGGAAGATTTAACAACTGTAGAAATGAGTGGTTGATCTGACTGTGGGCTCATTAGAGGATTTTGTTTTTTGCTTGTAGATACGTCTAGTCAAGGCTATGGTTTTTCCTGTGGTCATGTATGGATGTGAGAGTTGGACTGTGAAGAAGGCTGAGTGCCAAAGAATTGATGCTTTTGAACTGTAGTGTTGGAGAAGACTCTTGAGAGTCCCTTGGACTGCAAGGAGATCCCACCAGTCCATTCTGAAGGAGATCAACCCTGGGATTTCTTTGGAAGGAATGATGCTAAAGCTGAAACTCCAGTACTTTGGCCACCTCATGTGAAGAGTTGACTCACTGGAAAAGACTCTGATGCTGGGAGGGATTGGGGGCAGGAGGAGAAGGGGACGACCAAGGATGAGATGGCTGGATGGCATCATGGACTTGATGGACGTGAGTCTGAGTGAACTCCGGGAGATGGTGACGGACAGGGAGGCCTGGCGTGCTGCGATTCATGGGGTCGCAAAGAGTTGGACACAACTGAGTGACTGAACTGAACTGAACAGCTGACATTTGTCTGTGGCCGCTTGCCCCACTTGCTGGAAGAGTTGGGAATGGGAGGAAGCCTGTGAAGAGAACTTCTGCCAAAGTGACTGGAATATGAAACAGCCACATCAGAGAGAGTAGCACTTTGGTAGATCATTTCTTGGGGGTGTTTTCGCTAATTTTCACTGTTGGTGATTCATCTGTCTTGAAATATTCTGTTCCCTCTGTATCCCTTTGTATCCTTGAAGGTCTGCATTCTTTTAAGTCAGTTTATTTGTAGCTTTCTGCCCTGTGAATATTTCTATTAATGTATAAGCCCCTCATATAGTCAAGGCTGGGGCTTCCCCGGTGGCTCAGTGGTAAAGCATCTGCCTGCAATGCAGAAGACCTGGTTTCGAGCCCTGGGTCAGGAAGGTCCGCTGGAGGCCGGCATAGCAATCCACTCCAGTATTCTTGCTTAGAGAATCCCATGGACAGAGCAGCCTGGCGGGCTGCAGTCCAAGGTGTTGCACAGAATTGGACATAACTGAAGCGAGTGAACATCAGCAACACAGTCAAGACTGTGGTCTTCCCAGTGGCCACATATGGTTGTGAGAGCTGGACCATAAAGAAGTGCTGGACAAAACTCCTGAGAGTCCCTTGGACTGCAAGGAGATCAAACCAGTCAATCTGAAAGGAAATCAACTCTGAATACTCATTGGAAGGACTGATGCTGAAGCTGAAGCTCCAATATTTTGGCCACTTGAAGCAAAGAGCTGACTCATTGGAAAAGACCCTGATGATGGGAAAGATTGAGGGCAGAAGGAGAAGAGGGCATCAGAGGATGAGATGTTTGGATGGGATCACAGACTCAATGGACTTGAACTTGGCAAACTTCGGGAGCTGGTGAGGGACAGGGAAGCCTTGTGTGTTGCAGCCCATGGGGTTGCAAAGAGTCAGACACAACTGGGCAATTGAACAAGAAGCCCCTCACTGTTAACTGGTGAATACAGGAAAATTATCCCGATGCCAAAATCATGGACTTCTTTTCTCTCTTGTGCCATTTCATTCCAGGGCAGTGTAAATGCTATTTTACTTTGGTCATTTGCCAATTAAAAAAGGAGTAGAAAAATCACTTTTACATTAGAGAATTGTGTCAGACATATTCAAAACTTTGAAATTTTGGCTGTATCAGAACCTTGGCCATCAGATGGAATCTGTTCCTCTCTCCATTATAAACTTAAATTTTTTTAAAAAAAATTTTATGTTTTGGTCATGCCATGTGGCATGTGGGATCCTAGTTCTTGGACCAGGGATAGAACCTTTACCCCCAGTGGTGGAAGCTTGGAGTCTTAACCACTGGACCATCAGGGAATTCCCTTCTCCATTTTAAAGATGAGTAAAAGAGATGTACAAAGGTCCAAAGAGATGTACAAGGAAATGCTTCAAGCTCACAGGATTGCTTGACAGAACTTGGCTCAGAGCACTGGGGGATGACTTTAAGAAGAGTTCTTCCCGCCATGCCACATGGCTGCACTCATAGAGAAGGCTTGGGTTTGATTTGCTGATTTGTTGTATTTGAGCATGAGCACATAATAAGGGAAAGATGCAGGTTTTTTACTGTCTGTTTTTACTATGCATGCATGCATTAACTGAGATGATTTCCTAAATAGAATAATGTTTTCTAATCTTAGGAGATGGCATATGGGTGTTCTTTTTGAGCAGGACTACTGCAAAGCTAAAATCATACATAAACACTTGCTGAATATTTAATATAGATGGTTAACTTCTAGCCATTGATTTTGGCTGGTATTAATTATCATCATTATTTACTTAAAGAGCAATAGAGACATGGAGGATAGTTTAGGAGAAGTCAAATATCATTTTAGAAGGTCAAGGGGAAGCTGGCTCCATTCCCTCTGGTTATGGTCCAAATGTGCCAGAAGGTATGCAGAACTGAGTTAACCAGAGGAAAAAAGCGTTCCAAGGGGGTGACCACTGAACCCGTAGCAAGTTGCCCACGGTTCAGTGAACTTTGCTGAATTTTTAGAAAATGAGAGTTTAATGAATTCCAGATGGAGAGATTATTAGTTCTGCAGACTTTTAAATCTTCTTTACAGAGTGTGTAGAACAGCACTGTATTTGGTTTGGTTCTTTGGAGAAGCAGAATTAATAGGATGCATGTATATACAGAAAGGGATTTCATATAAGCAGTTGGCTCCAAGGATTTTGGAAGCTAACAAGTTCCAAGATCTCCAGTCAGCAAGCTGCAGACCAGGGATAGTTGCTAGGGAGTTGCCAGGACTGTTCTGATCTGGAGCTCATCGTTTAGAATCAGATGGTCGATGAGCCTGTATAGAAAGAGGCCAGAAGGAAAGAACTCTGAGAAATGGCAACATTTAAGAGTGAGTGGAGATGAAGAGCTAGCATGGGGTCAGAATGGTAGAAGCAAAGTCAGAGGAGTGTGGCGCTGGAGAAAACAAGGAAGAAGGAGAAAGGAGTAATGTGTGCTGTCCCGCTGCTAACTGTTGCTCAAAGCATCCTTGTCTTTGGGAACATGGAGGTCCCTGGTGATCTCGAAAGAGCCATCCAAATGGAGCATCACAGAAGGAAGTCAGGCTGGAGAGGGTCAAGGAGAAGAGAGCAGAGAGCACCTACAGAAGTGGGCGATAGATGAGCAGGAACCCTGGGTCTATTCTAGCTCCTTAAGGACGGGTGCAGCACATGGCTGACCCATCAGAATGAGTGCAGGCTGGTAGAGGCCCAAAGCCTTCGGACTGATCTCAGGCCTGACTGTGGTTCTGATGGACACACTTTCCAAATAAAAAGGCAGGATGGACATCTAGGTTGCTTCCATGTCCTGGATACTGCAAACAGTGCTGGACAAATTGAGGCAGGGAGAGGATGGGACAAGCAGAGAATGTAACATCAACACATATACACGATCAGGTGTAAGACGGATAGTGGGTGAGAAGCTGCTGCGTGGCATGGGAGCCCTGTCTGGTGCTCTGGGGTGGCCTGGACGGATAGGATGTGGGGAGGAGAGGCAGGATTGGGGGGGGGGGGCGCGTGTATAATTATGGTTGTGTTCCACTGTTGGATGGCAGAAACGGCGCTTCTCGGGTGGCTCAGTGGTAAAGAACCCATCTGCCAATGCAGGAGAAGCAGGAGGTATGGGTTCAATCCCTGGGTGGGGAAGATCTCCTGGAGGAAGAAATGGCAACCCACTCCAGTATTCTTGCCTGGAGCATCCCATGGACAGGGGAGCCTGGCGGGCTACAGAGAGTCCCTGGGGTCACAGAGAGTTGGACACCACTGAGCGCACATGCACACATGGCAGAAACCGACACAGCACTGTGAGTCAGCTCAGTTCAGCTCAGGTGCTCAGTCGCGTCGGACTCTTTGCGACCCCATGAACCGCAGCACGCCAGGCCTCCCTGTCCATCACCATCTCCCGGAGTTCACTCAGACTCACATTCATCGAGTCAGTGATGCCATCCAATCATCTCATCCTTGGTCGTCCCCTTCTCCTCCTGCCCCCAATCCCTCCCAGCATCAGAGTCTTTTCCAGTGAGTCAACTCTTGGCATGAGGTGGCCAAAGTACTGGAGTTTCAGCTTTAGCATCATTCCTTCCAAAAAAATCCCAGGGTTGTCTCCTTCAGAATGGACTGGTTGGATCTCCTTGCAGTCCAAGGGACTCTCAAGAGTCTTCTCCAACACCACAGTTCAAAAGTATCAGTTCTTCAGCGCTCAGCCTTCTTCACAGTCCAACTCTCACATCCATACATGACCACAGGAAAAACCATAGCCTTGACTAGACGGACCTTTGTTGGCAAAGTAATGTCTCTGCTTTTGAATATACTATCTAGGTTGGTCATAACTTTTCTTCCAAGGAGTAAGCGTCTTTTAATTTCATGGCTGCAGTCACCATCTGCAGTGATTTTGGAGCCCCCCAAAAATAAAGTCTGACACTGTTTCCCCATCTATTTCCCATGAAGTGATGGGACCAGATGCCATGATCTTCGTTTTCTGAATGTTGAGCTTTAAGCCAACTTTTTCTCTCTCCACTTTCACTTTCATCAAGAGGCTTTTTAGTTCCTCTTGACTTTATGCCATAAGGGTGGTGTCATCTGCATATCTGAGGTTATTGATATTTCTTCATGCAATTTTGATTCCAACTTGTGCTTCTTCCAGCCCAGTGTTTCTCATGATGTACTCTGCATAGAAGTTAAATAAGCAGGGTGACAATATACAGCCTCGACATACTCCTTTTCCTATTTGGAACCAGTCTGTTGTTTCATGTCCAGTTCTAACTGACCTAAAAATAAAAAAAAATTTTTTTAAATTAAAAAAACAGGGGAAAACAGGCAGCGTAGCTTGTTTGGACAAAACAGTCTGGCAAAAACAGATGAAAATTCTGGAACACGTAGTTGCTAAGGAATGGTCCATCCCTGGAAGGATGGCAGTTCACTGATTCACTTGGTACAGTGAATTCACTTGGTACATCATTCACTAGTGTATGATGGAATGAGAATCCAAGATAATGTCAAAGTCATTTGAAAGTGACCTCAAGTAAGGTTTCTTAACAGTCAAACCTCTGAAATGCAGGTATTTTTATCTTTAACCTAATTTGCAGCACTTCTACAGAAAATTATTAGCTATAGAGAATAAAAAGTGCTGAAAAGATGAAGCTTTCTATGTATTTTAGATAAGGTTTAAGTTTCAGCCAGCAAGACTCTTCCATTAACACAAAAAATAATGGCCCTTTCAACAAGATGACTGTCAAAAAGAAAAAATGTAGACAGTGAAATGATTTATTTCCCCATCCATACTGAGTTTATTCATGGGGAGACTCACCTTGTGGACTAATAATTTTCTGGGCTAAGAAAGAGCAGCAGGCATTTTTCTTTTGAGGAAGTGCCCCCCTCCTTTTTTAATCGTGGGTTTCTTTTGGTCTAAAAAAATTATCTAAGTCGATGGCTTTGATATCAAGGAAAAGGCTTCTTTCAACTGCTTTAACCTTTTCCAAAAAGTGACCCACTGGGATAAATGTTCTCATGCTGAGAACCAAGGTTTTCTCTGATAGCAGAGTGAGAACAGGAAGCTGAACACTTTCTTGAAGTGGCTGAAGAAAAATTCGAGATCTCAGACTGAAGAAAGGAACTCTTTTGAAAGGTCAAGTTTAAGACCTGTACTTTAAGCAACTTAAAAAAATAAAGTAAAGCTCAGTCTCATGTCAGATGGGGAATGACAGAACAGGGGGATCAGGTCAGAGCTAAAGACCCAGGAGGCAGCTGAGAGGAAAGGTGCTGGCTGATGATTTCTTTCCTTGGAGCAAGCAAAAGACCAAATTCCTGGAGGCTAATTTCAGGGAGGAGGTGTGGGCCGGCGCAGGGGCAGGTCTGGTGGTGGAGCTCAGAGTGCCGGGGGTCGGAGTTCAGTTCAGTTCAGTTGCTCAGTCGTGTCTGACTCTTTGTGATCCCACCGACTGCAGCAAGCCAGGCTTCCCTGTCCATCACCAACTCTCGGAGTTTATTCAAATTCATGTCCATTGAGTTGGTGATGCCATCCAACCATCTCATCATCTGTCGTCCCCTTCTCCTCCTGCCTTCAATCTTTCCCAGCATCAGGGTCTTTTCCAATGAGTCAGTTCTTCACATCAGGTGGCCAGTGTATTAGTTTCAGCTTCAGTATCAGTCCTTCCAACAAATATTCAGGATTGACTTCCTTTAGGATAGACTGCTTGGGGGAGCAGGGTTGGAGTAGCCAGAGCTGAACTTACATCGCTGATTCCTGGATTTCTGATTAGAGGTGCCAGTAATCCCCTCCTTCCCTGCCTTGTGTTCTTGACTGTTGCTGCTGCTGTTGTTAAGTCGCTTCAGTCGTGTCCAACTCTGTATGACCCCATAGACAGCAGCTCACCAGGCTCCCCCATCCCTGGGATTCTCCAGGCAAGAACACTGGAGTGGGTTGCCATTTCCTTCTTCTGGGTTCTTGACAGTGATGCTCAAATACCTCTGCTCAGGGAGCAGGCGCCCCTGTCTTCCCTGCACTCCAGCCACTTCCTTTGCTTCTTCACAGTCTCCCCCTCCTGCCTTTTGGCCCCAGCTCTGCACTCACGTGGCGTTTGGCCTCTTGCATGTGCTGTGGGTTTAGCAGCTCATATTCTGTCTTGACTGTGACTTAGGCTCGTATGCATTTCCCAATCACATTCTCTCTCTTCTTGGCTGTTGTTCCCTACCTGTACCTTCTGGACCCTGACCTAGGCTAGGAACGGTTTTTAAGATTTATATATACGCCTCTCACATGTCACTGCCTGAAAGGTCATTCATGATGAAACCGTGTTTCACCTCTTGGCTTCCCTGATAGCTCAGTTGGTAAAGAATCTCCATGCAATGCAGGAGACTCCAGTTCAATTCCTGGGTTGGGAAGATCACTTGGAGAAGGGAAAGGCTACCCATTCCAGTATTCTTGGGCTTCCCTTGTGGCTCAGCTGGTAAAGAATCTGCCTGCAATATGGGAGACGTGGGTTCGATCCCTGAATTGGGAAGATCCCTTGGATAAGGGCAAGGCTTCCCACTCCAGTATTCTGGCCTGGAGAATTCCCTGGACTGTGTAGTCCCTGGGGCTGCAAAGAGTTGGACATGACTCAACGACTTTCACTTTTGCTTTTCAGGTGGTCTGTATAGTCCAGGAGTGTCATGAATTCCAAAGCATCTGTAAGCCTGCAAAGAAGGAATCTCTGGGGATTCAGGTGTATGAGCAAGGATGGGGGGAGGAAAGCTTGGGGCACAGGCTATATGACACGCCCTGTACACGTATCACACCCAGAGCTCTTCCTTTCCAGGGCAGGGACTGGCCCCGGTTACCCAGGCTTCCTTGCAGGCAGGTTGGCAGTGGGACCGGCAAGAAGTGTGGGCAGAAGCGATGAAGCCATCCCACGTGACCCTTTGGTCCCCTGCTCCCGGCTGTGGCCACCTTGCCGGGCGTGTGCTCTGAAGGCGTACACAGCTGTGAGGTGTGGTAGCACCGCCAGCTCACACCCGACTCCACGAGCAGGAGCAGCTTCATCATGTGAAGCCAACCCAGAGTCTGGGTTTTCTTGAAAGTGAAAATATATGTCCCTCAGTCATATCCAGCTCTGCAACCCCACGGATTGGAGCCCACCACGCTCCTCTGTCCATGGAATTCTCCAGGCAAGAATCCTGGTGGGTTGCCATTTCCTCCTCCAGGGGATTTTCCCAACCCAGGAACTGAACCGAGGTCTCCTGCATGGCAGGCAGATACTTTACCATCTGAGCTTGTGTGGCATCATTTAGCTTGAACATCATTAAGCTCTTCACTTTCAAGGTCTTTTTAGGAAATCTAAACACAGCAAGGGCATTTCCCTGTGACTAACTGATTCACACATTCAGCCCCTTACTGCAGCTCACGATTTGGGATTTGGAAATCCTGAGCCATGATATTCTTGTCCACATTCCCCAGGACCTGGGCTCCAGCACCTGTGGCCCCGATGGGCACATTATAGAAGCTCAGCGGAAAAGCAGCTTGTGTCTCCTATGAGCCCTTGACTGAGCCTCATTTGGTTATGAGCGCCATTTGCCCTTTTAATGGAAATGCTGCATTTATATATAGGCTTCTCAGCAGAGCGAAAGCAGATCAGGATGGAGCTTAAGGCGGTTTCTTTGATATGAATGGTCTGCCCAGGAACACACATCCTTAAAGGGCAGGAAGTCCGAGGCTGGGCTTGATGACTCCCCATCTGCTTCTCCCCAATTTGAAGACCCAGAATTCTGAAATTCCTATTTGCCTCTATTGGCTTCTGGGTTCTATCACCTTGTGGAGAGGAAAAGAGCTTTGGTTGGGGTTTGCCTGCTTCATGTATAGGAACCACCAGCGAGAAGCTGCTCCTGACTGTAACCATTTTCCCGTACAGTTCATCTCCTTGTACATGACCTTGAATAATATCCTTGAATATCCCTTGAATAACCTCCTGACTTCAGGGGGCGTCCCCTGTTGAGTCCGTGGGGGTGGCTGCAGCTGTCCTTAGCTTCAGTGCCTTCTTCAGAGCAAAGGTAACTTGTCCTAGACACTTCTCTGTGAAGCTTACAGACATAGTTCAGTTCTGTTCAGTTGCTCAGTCGTGTCTGACTCTTTGCAATCCCATGGACTGCAGCACGCCAAGCCTCCCTGTCCATCACCAACTCCTGGAGTTTACTCCAATTCATGTCCATTGAGTCAGTGATGCCATCCAACCATCTCATCCTCTGTCATCCCCTTCCCTTCCTGCCTTCAGTCTTTCCCAGCATCAGGGTCTTTTCCAATGAGTCAGTTCTTTGCATCAGGTGGCCAAAGTATTGGAGTTTCGGCTTCAGCATCAGTCCTTCCAATGAGTATTCAGGACTGATTTCCTTAGGATGGACTGGTTGGATCTCTTTGTAGTCAAAGGGACTCTAAAGAGTCTTCTCCACACCACAGTTCAAAAGCATCAATTCTTGGTGCTCAGCTTTCTTTATGGTCCAACTCTCACATCCATACATGACTACTGGAAAAACCATAGCCTTGACTAGATGGACCTTTGTTGGCAAAGTAACGTCTCTGCTTTTTAATATGCTGCCTAGGTTGGTCATAGCTTTTCTTCCAAGGAGCAAGCATCTTTTAATGTCATGGCTGCAGTCACCATCTGCAGTGATTATAGACACAGGTGCCATGAAAAGAGATGTAAGGCGGTTTGGCCATACACATCTTTTGGGCTCTTTTTGGTCCATTTGGGAGTAGAGCTACGGCTCAGTGGTAAAGAATCCTCACGTCAATGCAGGAGACACAAGAGACTCAGATTTGATCCTTGGGCCAGGAAGATCCCCTGGAGAAGTAAATGGCAACCTGCTCCAGGATTCTTGCCTGGATAGCCCCATGGACAGAGGAGCTTGGTGGGCTACAGTTCATGGGGTCACAGGGAGTTGGACACGACTGTGAGCATACACACACAATACACACAGACAGGTCTGAGGCATTTCGGGCTGGTTTGTCTTTCAACGTTTTGTTCCTTAGTGCTTGTGACAGCAACTTTCAAACCAGCCGCACAGGACATTCATTGAAGAGGCATTAATTGGTTGGCAGGCCCCCTGGTGCTCATCAACCTTTTTTATGAACTAAATGAAGAGTCATCTCCCTGCCCCTTTGATGCTCTGACTTCCCTTAGGCAGGAAGAGCCTCGAGGCTGATGCCAAGATTGTGGAGGCCAATGCTGTCACCCTGATGGCCAGCATCAGGCAAGCAAAGACCGCCAAGTTCCAGGTTCCATGAGAGGCGGGTGTTCAGGGCAGTTGCCATGCATCTTCCTATGGGCAAGGGTCCAGGCATCACGTGATTCATGCATTCTCTTCCTGCAAGCATGGGGACATTTTCTTAAATGTTTCAACCATTCCACTTGTCTTGAATACCTTTAAGGTCACCATATACAGCTCATTTTTATAGCCAACATGATAATTTATAGGTCATTAAATTCACTTATAGGAACATCTTTGATATTCTGTCAAGCCTTGTTTGATGACAACAGAAGTACCTCCAGTAGCCACCCCTGGGTCTGGGTTTCCTGAGCAGATCACCAGTGGTCCACCTTGAGCTCTTGTGTGCTCTTGACAAGGATGCTGGCAGCACACTTCCATCATGTGGTACCTCTGGAGTATTTTAAAGAGAAATCCAGACACGGAGATGGTATCGGGTGAGCTGAACCCATGCTTCCAGCTCTCTGTGCTATTGTAGGTGACACCAACATGAAGAGCAGCAGCTAACATGTAGGGTTTCGTCACTATTCCCCATATCTCATATGTATCATCTTGTGTAATTCTCATAGTAACCTGGCAGGATTGTCTTATTATCTTTCTCTTTCAGGTAAGGACACTGAGGCTCCAAGGACATCTATACTTTCCCAAAGTCAGTAGGTAGTAAGTGCAGAGATATTGACCC
Organism: Cephalophus harveyi; assembly: GCA_006410635.1. Taxonomy (NCBI): domain Eukaryota; kingdom Metazoa; phylum Chordata; class Mammalia; order Artiodactyla; family Bovidae; genus Cephalophus; species Cephalophus harveyi. The sequence continues at coordinate 737,415 of SJYT01018762.1, forward strand.
CAGCACCTGAGCCCAGAACATCTCCACTGGCCACTGGATTGGACCCAAAGTGAACAGCCTATCAACTGGTGAGAACTGTGGCCAGCCCAGCAGATTTCAGGAACTGGCTGAGGGTGTCCTCAGGATGGTGGCTGGACCTCATTAAACTGCTGGTCTGACTCCTTGAGACCTTGATGCTGGGAAAGATTGAGGGCATAAGGAGAAGAGGGTGGCAGAGGATGAGACGGTTGGATAGCATCACTGACATGAGTTTGAGCAAACTCTTGGAGACAGTGAAGGACAGGGAAGCCTGGGGTGCTGCAGTCCATGGGGCCACAAAGAGTCGGACACGACTGAGCGACTGGCCAACAGCAACAACCCAATGATAAGAGGCCAGTGCAAAATGTGTTGATGAAGGTGCCAGGTATCTCAAGAGAATCTCTGCAGGTGAGGAGATGAGTGTTGGATTGAGGTCATCTTACAGCTGCCCAAAACTCTGGCCCAGGCTGGTCCTCCAGCTGTCCCCCTCAGATGAGCCCCACCACGGATCAGCCATCCAGGAGCTGTGGGGGGGGGGGGTGCTCACCTTGTGTGTGCTGATGTCTTCCTTGCCTGCCTGGACCATGGGAGTTGATCTTGGCATGTCCCCTTGGTTGGGGGACATCCTCTTGGGGCCACTCTGTGGATCCCAAGGAAGTCTTTTTTTTTTTTCCTGGGCTTCCCCTTTCTTATCTGTAACAGCCATTTGCACCAGTGCAATTTATTGATGAATTTGATGAACTTCAGTTCCTTGATCACTTTCATTTAATGCATCATTTATGAGACTAATATCAGCACACAAAGAATGACTATTGGTTGGGATATCATGGGTGAGCAACCCAATCTCTGGGGCCAGATGGGTCAAACCTTGGGTTGGGCACTGTGAGGCAATTGATTTGCCATATTTGTGCTTTGGAATCTTTCTCTCAGAGTAGGGATACAATGGTATATGCCTCAGAGGGCTGTTGGAGGATTAGATGAGTTAATCTATGAGAGGATTTGCTCCCCAGCCAGCTCAACTGAGTGGCTTTATGTTAAGGTTTAAATAACAATCTTTGTTTCTAGAAATTTTTTTTTCTTTTTGACCACATGGTGTGCTAGTTGGACACTGCTGGTGAATGTGGGAAATATTCCTTAGTGGTAGAGGATTTAGGGGAAGGTGGATGGATGGGGAGAACCCACTGAAAGTGGCGTGAAGACACGCCTCATCAGGGAACACTAAATGCGATCGGGGATCTTCAAGCCATTGGTGACTGGCTTAGTTCTCACCATCTTTATTTGAGTCTCACTTTGCTAAGTACTGTCCATCAATTTCTGAATATCGAAGTTATTCGAGGTCATTCATTCAAGGCAAACTGCTGAAAGTAAAAGCGAAATCAAGAAGAACCCCGGGGCTCTGAAGGCTTTTCTTAACTCGTGGCCATTTTCCGCCTTTAAAAGCACTGACTTGACTTTTACAGGAGCCTGTAGACTAATCTAACAGAAAATGGAAACCACGAGCATGGCCATGCCCTTAAATATTTTATACTGTGTTCGGATGTGCATTTTTCAAAGATCATTTCCTTGACATTTTCTGGGGGTATATTTCTTGGGAAATAAAATAAATATGTTTGGTGGAGGCCCATACCAATTTATTTTGAGCTATAAATAAGATAAAGATGCCTCCTGTCATTTGTACTAAAAAAAATATAAGGATTAGAGGAATATCTTAGGAGGTTAGGGCAAAGAATTAATAATACTGTTCAGGTCATGCCGAGGTCAGCTGATGCTTTAAGCAATTTTAGCTGATCCTCAAATGAATTACTCTTAAGAATGGACAAGAGAGACCCTTAGGCCAAAGCATGGGCCAGAGACAATGCCCCAGGCCAGACATTTCATTAGGGCCACTGAGTGAAAGAATCTGATACCCTGGCTTTCCAGTGTATGAGCGCTGCACAACCTCCCCAGCTGTTCACTCGATTATCTGGTAGCCATCGCTCTGAATGTTTCCCTGGTGCTGGGAACAACACTTGACAGGTAAGAAATCCAATCATTCCGTTTGGAGCCTGTGAAAGACAATCGCCCAGCAAGGAATCTATTCATGCAAGGATTCTATTCAATCATTGCATTGCTGCTGTGGGAGATATGGTGGAAATAGTTTTCCTTGGGGAATGGCTGGGGAAGGGTGGAATATGCAAGAACCACAGGCAAAGTATGTGACTTTAGGGTGAGAATGTGTGTGTCTGCGTGTGTGTGTGCCTGTGTGTGTCTGACTCTGTGACCCCACAGACTGTAGCCCATCAAGCTCCCCTGTCCGTGTCCTCAGGTCCATTTCCAGGCAAGAATACTGGAGTGGGTTGCCATTTCCTCCTCTAGGGGACCTTCCTGGCCCAGGGATTAAATGCACATCTCCTGCATTGGCAGGTGGATTCTCTATCACTGAGCCCCCTGGGAATCCCTTAGGGAGAGAAGAGGCACCAAGTCTGGGTTGGACAGGGAAGGCTGCAGAGGGTAAAGGGGCCAGATCAGGAGTCCAAAGGAAGGGAGGATGCTATCTGGGTTTGGCATCCCTGAGGGCAATTTATCCATGGCAGTAGGAGGGGTGACAGAATAAAAGAGAGCACTTTGAAAGACAATACTTGGGCCACCTGATTCAAAGAACTGACTCATTGGGAAACACCCTGATGGTGGGAAAGATTGAAGGTAGGAGGGGAAAGGGACAACAGAGGATGGGAGGGTTGGATGGCATCACCGACTCAATGGACGAGTTTGAGCAAGCTCCGGGAGTTGGCGATGGACAGGGAGGCCTGGTGTGCTGCAGTCCATGGGGTTGCAAACAGTCAGACATTACTGAGTGACTGAACTGAGAGTGGCTCCATCTGATCCTGTGGAGGATCGAGAGGGAAGAGAAGCTTGCTAGGCAGGATGCATTCAGGCTGCAGCCCTGAATCGCCAGGAATTCAGTCTCAAAGGCAACAGGAAGCATTAGGTGATTTTAAAAATAAAACAAATCAGATATGAAAAACCTCAGAGGAAAACAATCTTCCAAAGAACTCTTTTGTAAATCCCTTTTAAAATGAAGAGAATCTTTTATCATACAGATGCAGAGAAAATGATACCTTTCAAATTCAATTATCTTTTAAGTTTCAATTTTGTGTATCACTTGCTTTCCTGAACTAAGTGAAGTACAACTTCATTTTTTTTAATCCCATCACTAAAGTAACAGCATCCTGAAAGAGAGACATGGTGTGCAGAGAAAAGGGGGGAATAAATATTTAGTAGAAGAAAGAACAATGCTGTCAAGTACTTCCTTTGAGTTTCATCTCAGAACTAAGAAAAAGATTTTCATTTTTATGTCAGTATAAGGGTCCAACTCACTCACTCCAGAAATTTGGAACCTGTTCTATTTAGAAGCATTGATATGAAGGAAGCTATGGTGGTGATGGTCTATGAGCCTGAAACTCATGGGCTGGTTTTTAAGTGACTTACAAGTTGCCATCCTCTTCTTATTCCCAGGAGATTCCTCATTTTCAAATCAGAGCTCAGAGTGGGCTTCAGAATCCTTCTGAACCGAGTGCTCTTGGTCAGTCACTCCCAAGTGAATTTGCAGTTAGGTGGGACCAACTTGTTTCCTGGCTTTAACTCTAGTAAGAGTGGTTCTTGGGTTTTCCAGGTGACCCTAGAGGTGAAGAATCCACCTGCAAATGCAGGAGACACAATTCACTCCAGTATTCTTGCCTGGAAAATTCCGAGAACAGAGGAGCCTGGTGGGTGACAGTCCATGGGGTCACAAAGGATTGGACATGACTGAGCAAGCACACACACATACACATGCATGCAAGAGTGGTTCTCACTTTAGTGGACATCAGAAGTCTCTGGAAGATGAGTTTCAACATAGGAAGTGGGCGCCACTCCCTCTGATTTAATAGGTCTGGGGAGGAGGGCCAAGATTGCTGTTGATGCTGGTTGAGGGGGAACACACTTTGAGAACCAACTATCTTAGATTTTAGGGCTTCCCAGGTGGCGCTAGTGGTAAAGAACCCACTTGCCGATGTGGGAGATGCAAGAGATGAAGTTTCCATCCCTGGGTTGGAAAGATCCCCTGGAGGAGGAAATGGCAATCCACTCCAGTATTCTTGCCTGGAGAATCCCATGGACAGAGGAGCCTTGCAGGCTACAGTCCAGTTTAGTTCAGCTCAGTCCCTCAGTTGTGTGACCCCATGGACTGCAGCACACCAGACTTTCCTGTCCATCACCAACTCCCAGAGCTTGCTCAAACTCATGTCCATCGTGTTGGTGATGCCATCCAACCATCTCATCCTGTCATCCAAGCCTTGCAGGCTACAGTCCAGTTTAGTTCAGCTCAGTCCCTCAGTTGTGTGACCCCATGGACTGCAGCACACCAGACTTTCCTGTCCATCACCAACTCCCAGAGCTTGCTCAAACTCATGTCCATCGTGTTGGTGATGCCATCCAACCATCTCATCCTGTCATCCCCTTCTCCTCCCACTTTCAATCTTTCCCAGTGTCAGGGTCTTTTCCAGTGAGTCAGTTCTTCACATCAGGTGGCCAAAGGATTGGAGTTTCAGCTTCAGCATCAGTCCTTCCAATGAATATTCAGGACTGATTTTCTTCAGGATGGACTGGTTAGATCTCCTTGCAGTCCAAGAGACTCTCAAGAGTCTTCTCCAATCTCACAGTTCAAAAGCATCAATTCTTNTTCACATCAGGTGGCCAAAGGATTGGAGTTTCAGCTTCAGCATCAGTCCTTCCAATGAATATTCAGGACTGATTTTCTTCAGGATGGACTGGTTAGATCTCCTTGCAGTCCAAGAGACTCTCAAGAGTCTTCTCCAATCTCACAGTTCAAAAGCATCAATTCTTCGGTGCTCAGCCTTCTTTATGGGCCAACTCTCACATCCATACATGACTACTGGAAAAACCATAGTTTTGACTAGACAGATCTTTATCAGCAAAGTAACGTCTCTGCTTTTTAATAAGCTGTCTAGGTTGGTCATAGCTTTTCTTCTAAGAAGCAAGCATCTTTTAATTTCATGGTTGCAGTCACCATCTGCTCTGATTTTGGAACCCCCCCAAAATAAAGACAGCCACTGTTTCCACTGTTTCCCCATCCATTTGCCATGTAGTGATGGGACCAGATGCTATGATCTTAGTTTTCTGAATGTTGAGTTTTAAGTCAACTTTTTCACTCTCCTTTTTCATTTTCATCAAGAGGCTCTTTAGTTCCTCTTTGCTTTCTGCCATAAGGGTGGTGTCATCTGCATATCTGAGGTTATTGATATTTCTCCCAGCAGTGTTGATTTCTAGCTTGTGCTTCATCCAGCCCAGCGTTTCACATGATGAACTCTACATGTAAGTAAATAAGCAGGGTGACAATATACAGCCTNTCTTTAGTTCCTCTTTGCTTTCTGCCATAAGGGTGGTGTCATCTGCATATCTGAGGTTATTGATATTTCTCCCAGCAGTGTTGATTTCTAGCTTGTGCTTCATCCAGCCCAGCGTTTCACATGATGAACTCTACATGTAAGTAAATAAGCAGGGTGACAATATACAGCCTTGACATACTCTTTTCCCAATTTGGAAGCAGTCTGTTTTTTCATATCCAGTTCTAAGTGTTGCTTCTTGACCTGCATACAGGCTTCTGAGGAGGCAGGTAAGGTGGTCTGGTATTCCCATCTCTTTAAGAATGTTGCACAGTTTGTTGTGATCTACAGAGTCAAAGGTTTTGGTATAATCAATAAAGCAGAAGTAGATGATTTTTGGAATTCTTCTGCTTTTTCAATGATCCAGTGGATGTTGGCAATTTGATCTGTTTCCTCTGCCTTTTCTAAATCCAGCTTGAACATCTGGAAGTTTATGGTTCACGTACTGTTGAAGCCTCACTTGGAGAATTTTGAGCATTGCTTTGCCAACGTGTGAGATGAGTGCAATTGTATGGTAGTCTGAAAGATCCTTGGCATTGCCTTTCTTTGGAATTGGAATGAAAATTGACCTTTTCCAGTCCTGTGGCCACTGCTGAGTTTTCCAAATTTGCTGGCAGATTGAGTGAAGCACTTTCACAGCATTATCTTTCAGGATTTGGAATAGCTCAACTGGAATTCTATCACCTCCACTAGCTTTGCTCCTAGTGATGCTTCCTAAGGCCCATTTGACTTTGCATTCCAGGATGTCTGTCTCCAGGTGAGTGATCACACCATCATAGTTATCTGGATTATTGAGATCCCTTTTGTATAGTTCTTCTGTGTATTCTTTCCACCTCTTCTTAATATCTTCTGCTTCTGTTAGAGCCATACCATTTCTGTCCTTTATTGAGCCCATCTTTGCATGAAATGTTACCTTCAGTTCAGTTCAGTTCAGTCGCTCAGTCGTGTCTGACTCTTTGCGACCCCATGAATCGCAGCACGCCAGGCCTCCCTGTTCATCACCATCTCTCGGAGTTCACTCAGACTCACATCCATCGAGTCAGTGATGCCATCCAGCCATCTCATCCTCGGTCGTCCCCTTCTCCTCCTGCCCCCAATCCCTCCCAGCATCAGAGTCTTTTCCAATGAGTCAACTCTTCGCATGAGGTGGCCAAAGTACTGGAGTTT
>SJYT01018762.1:745721-786864 GCA_006410635.1 Cephalophus harveyi
TTGGCTCCATCCCTTCATTCTTTCTGGACTTATTGCTCCACTGATCTCCAGTAGCATATTGGGCACCTAATGACCTGGGGAGTTCCTCTTTTGATATCCTATCATTTTGCCTGTTCATACTGTTCATGGGGTTCTCAAGGCAAGAATACTGAAGTGGCTTGCCATTCCCTTCTCCAGTGGACCACGTTCTGTCAGCCCTCTCCACCATGACCCGCCCGCCTTGGGTTGCCCTGCAGGCATGGCTTGGTTTCATTGAGTTAGACAAGGCTGTGGTCCTAGTGTGATTAGATTGACTAGTTTTCTGTGAGTATTGTTTCAGTATGTCTGCCCTCTGATGCCCTCTTGCACCACCTATCATCTTACTTGGGTTTCTCTTACCTTGGGTGTGGGGCATCTCTTCACGGCTGCTTCAGCAAGGCACAGCCACGGCTCCTTACCTTGGACGAGGGGCTGTTCCTGGCCTTCAACGTGGGATAGATCCTCTAGGCCCTCCTGCTGATCCTTGGGTTGCTCCTCCCGGCGGCCTGCCCTGGCCTCGGGCGTGGGTGGCTCCTCCCAGCTGCCGCCTCTGGCCTCGGGCTCAGGCTCAGGGTCACCGCCCTTGGCTCCGGGCTCGAGGTGGCCCCTCCCAGCTGCCACCCCTGGCCTCGGGCTCAGGCTCAGGGTCACCGCCCTTGGCTCCGGGCTCGAGGTGGCCCCTCCCAGCTGCCACCCCTGGCCTCGGGCTTGTGGTGGCTCCCCGGGGTCACCGCCCCTGGCCTCTAGCTCGAGGTGGCTTCTCCCGACTGCCCCTGTCCTCGGATGCGGGGTGTTTTATCTCTAATTTTCTTGAAGAAAGAGATCTCTAGTCTTTCCCATTCTGTTGTTTTCCTCTATTTCTTTGCATTGATCACTGAGGAAGGCTTTCTTATCTCTCCTTGCTATTTTTTGGAACTCTGCATTCAAGCATGTATACCGTTCCTTTTCTCCTTTGTCTTTTGCTTCTCTTCTTTTCTCAGCTATTTATAAGCCCTCCTAGACAACCATTTTGCCTTTTTGCATTCATTTTGCTTGGGGATGGTCTTGATCACTGCCTCCTGTACAATAGGGTAGCAAAGAGTTGGACAGGACTGAAACAACTTAGCATGCACGTACACATCTTAGATTTTAGAACAACTATCTACAGATGGCAGCTCAATTTTCCACTTTAATTAAGATTAGATGGGTGAAGAGAGGAACTGTTTAGAATTCCCTTACATTTTCTCTCATTTCCTTCTCTTTGTGTGTGCTCAGCCACTCGGAGGCGTCTGGCTCTTTGAGACCCTATGGATTGTGTAGTCTTGTTCTTTGTAGTTCTTCCTTTTGATCCCTCAATGAGAGGCTTTACAAATCTATGACCTTAAGTCAAGAAAATGTCCAGGATACTCAATTCTTGACATTTCAGTGATCATGGTACCTTAGCTAGAATGTAAGTTAATGTTTTAGAATATGAAGTGGGTAGTTTCAGAATATGAGAAGGGCGTGTAAGAGGAATGTGCTGGAAATTTTGGAGACGTTCCCAGGTTTTACTCCAGATCAAGTGTTTCTACCAATGGTGATGCAACTGGTTGTTGGAAGTTGAGATGATGTTTACAAGAACAACAGAGGGTGACTGTTTCCTGGAGCTACTCAACAAAGCACTACAACCTGGGTAGTTTAAACGACAGAAATGTATTATCTCACAGTTCTGGAGGCCAGAGGTCTGAGATCTGAGGCTGTGCGCGAGGATCTTGTCCTAATTCCCCCTTTTAGAAGGATACAAGTCCTTTTGGATTAATGCCCACCCTAAGGACCTCACCTTAGCTAGTTACATCCTCAACGACTGTGTTTACAGATAAGCTCACATTCAGAGGTTTAGGGGCTGAGGGGTGGGGCAGGACCTCACACATGGAGGGGCACAATCCAACCCTAACAGTGACCTTGAGTTTAGTTCCTGCTCAGACTGTGTGCAGGAGACCCGGCCATGGTGAGGAGCTGCCAGGGCCCAACTTGGAGCTGTGGCACTCACCCTTCTCTCACAGGCTCTGGTGATTGGCCAAAGTGCCACAGTGTGTATCTGGGACATGCTTGTGACCGTAAATATCCTAGTACGTGGGAAGCCTAATTCCTTTCATGTTCTAGCATTGTCCTTTGTCTGATACCATCTCAGACTGGAAGATCAATTCTGAGGCTGGAAGAAACATTGCTTTTAAAAAGGCAGGACCTTGTTATAACTGATACTGCAATTAAGGGATTCTATTAACCCTCAGCTTCAAGACAAAGGCTTGACTCTTCTGAGACGAGATGTCTGCTTGGGGCCACCAGGGACAACAACAGTGGTAAATCTGTCAGTGGCTGCCAAGTGTCTGCAGGGGACACGTTACCCGAGGTGCAGCTCTGATGCACGACGGGCCTGCCAAGGCCAGTTACTCAGCTTGTGTTTTGATCTGAGGAACTGTTGCTTAGCTTCATGGGGTGAATCGTCCCCTGTATTTGTCAAGAGTATTAGCTCGTGCATTAATGTGTCACTGAAATTTAAAATGCTACCTTTCTGCTTCTTGGGTAATTATTGCAGACAGGTTTGAGGCTTATTGTGAAAGCACGATTCTCAGCAGGACCAGACCCCACAGAATGTTGGGGGGAAGTGTGCTTGGGTTTTAACTCCTGGTGTCCCCTGGATTACAAGGAGATCAAGCCAGTCAATCCTAAAGGAAATCAACCCTGAATATTCATTGGAAGGACTGATGCTAAAGCTGAAGCTCTAATCCTTTGACCATCTGATGCAAAGAACTGATACAATGGAAAAGATCCAGATGCTCAGAAAGATTGGAGGCAGGAGGAGAAGGTGATGACAGAGGATGAGATGATTGGATGGCATCACCGACTCAATGGACATAGTTTGAACAAACTCCAGGAGATGGTAAAGGACAGAGGAGCCTGGTGTGCTGCAGTCCATGGGGCTGCAAGGAGTCAGATATGATTGAGCAACTTTCATTCACTTTTTTACCTTGGCTTTACCTTCTTTGCTTTATTGTCTTGCCTGTTTTTATAGGAATTCTTTTTAGAAATGGCCATAAAAGTGTGGCAATAGATGAAGATCTACCAAATGAGAGTGAGCACAGACTATTTATTCTTTACTTACTCTGGCGAGGGAGGCAGCCATCTTCACTGGGTTTTGGCAGACACCCAAAGGCAGGCTGCGGGTTGAGGGAAATTTCCAGGGAAAGAACAGGACGACTTCATGTTGGCCCTGATCGAGGCTGCTGGCCTGGGGAGGAGGAGGTGGGCTTACAAAGGAAGGGGGGACCTCCTATGTGATTGACTAGGGAGGCGTATTCATCTTCTCTGATTGATCCTGGACAGAAAGTGGGGACAAAGATTAGGGAAGCTGTCAATTATTAACCAAGTCCTGGCTATCTTTGGCTAATTGTTATAGGGCTATTGGTTGGCTCCTGGAATCAGTCACTAGAGACGTGGTTTGACTTCCGACACCAGAAGTCTTGACTTAAAGAGCAGGCTGGCTTCCTAGGCTGGCGGTCTCAGGTTGTAAGTCAGAGTTCTGTTTTTGTATATGACCTGGCCGCTGTCCATTTATATATTCAGTCTCTGGAAAGCAATCACTGGCACTAGTTTTGCAGTTAACTTTATTCAAATGCTGTTGAGTCCTATTATCTTTCCTTTCCTCATCAGACCATTTTTGATCTGTCAGCAGTGAAATGCAATCCAGAGAAATTCACATACAGTATGTGAACTGGTGGAAATGTTTATGTAAATAGTATGTATGTTACGTATACAATATGTAACAGTGGAAATGAATCCCTGCCTGAAATTGTATGTTAAAGGCTTTATTCTTACAAATGGAATTTTTTAAAGGAGAGTAGTTTAAGTTACTAATGAAAAAATGATTCTGTAATGATATTTCTGTCATAGGTTAATTTTAACATCCTTTTAACTCTTAGGTGTTAAACACCATTTACTAAAGGAGTGACCCACTTGTGTTACTTTATTTAAGGTTTTCTTGTAGGACACATGTACACTGGGGCCTCAGAAAGACCACCTCCACCCTGCCAGTGAGCCTACTGGTCCTTTCCTTTTTCTTTGACTCACTAGGCCTTCCTCACTCTCTTTGGGGCTTATTCAATATTCCACCTTTGAAATCGCACATCACTAGCTCCTGTGATCCTCCACAGACCCAGAAATCTTGTCAAGGATTAGGTTTTATAGTGTGTGGTCCCCAGTGGCTCAGCTAGTAAAGAATCTGCCTGCAATGCAGGAGACACAGGAGATGCGGGTTTGAGCTCTGGATCAGAAAGATCCCTTGGAGGAGGAAATGCAACCCACCCCAGTATTCTTCCTTGAAAAATCCCATGGACAGAGGAGCCTGGTGGGCTACAGTCCAAAGGGTCGCAAAGAGTCCGACACGACTGAGCAGCAGCGTGGAAACAGCAGGTATTAACTTTTTTCGGCTGTAAATTTCCAACTCTAAATTGCATCTACAGTCCTTTATCAAACCACACATCCTCCCCAAGTCCCCTGCCACCGAGCTCCTGTTTCAGGCCCCTTGCCAGCCTGCTGATTGGCTGCCCTTGGGCCAGGTCCTCACTGGTCTGATGGAGTTAATCACCACGGAGGGGATGCAGAAGGGTGCTTTCAAGGTAATTTCTTCCCTGACTTCCTTCTCCAAAGAGAATAGATCCACACACTTCTGCTAGAGTCTGCAATTCAGTAGGGAAGGGCATCAGCTCCTGAAGAACACGTGCTCCAGGGGAGAAGACAAATAAGAATGCATTTCAGGTCTGGAAATCAGCAGTGGAGATTCAGGTTCTGCGCTTGACAAGAGCTGAACGCTGGCAATGGCAGCAGAGCCAACGTCCTTCGGAGCCAGCATCCTGTTCTCTGTAAAGAGATCAGAGGAAAGTGCACAGGACCGAATTCTGGATTCCTATAGCCCTGGAGAGAGGGCTACAGGGGCATATGCATAAAATGGTGAAGGACGTTTAACAGGGAAATGGCTGGCCCTTGGCGTCTAGGATTCAAGGGGATGAATTCCATCTGAAGGATGGAAATTAGACTTGAAGGTATTTATCCATTTATCCATTATCCATTTATCACAGGACTTCAGTTTGCTAGGTTCCTGATAGAGCCCTTGTTTATGGAGAATGATTGATCCATTCAGATCCGATTTGTCCTTTAAACCACCCCTCCAGGGCAGATGTAGTCCTGGTTTTGGGAGATCAGATATCTTGTTATACTTTAGGTTCTCCTTGTTGTGGATGAGATCCTGCAATGCAAGATGAACACCTATGTTTTGCTGATGATTCATTCATATGGAAATCCCTTCTGGAAGTTTCCCGTGGCATAAGCCTCTCTTTGGTCATTGTAACACTCAATTGAAATTTTAAATCCTAATGTTCTTCATTGTTCATCCTCCTGTACCGTGGAGAAGGTAATTGGCTGCGAGCTATTCCCTCATTACTTTTGGCAAATTAGGAGAATTCCTTCGAACCAGTCGGAGGTGGGCGCAGAAATTCCCAGACAGAGTTAATAAGCTGTTCTCCTCCTGTGTGTTCTTTCTCCCCATTTGGATCCTGCTGCTGGTGGCGCCAGCATTGGCAGCAGAAAGAAATATGATGTTTGGCTAATGGCTTGAGAAGGGGAGGGAAGGACTCTGGGTCACCTGTGGCAAAACCTATTTTGAGCTGAGCCAAAGGAGATTAATGCTGTCAGTTGCTTGATTAGCATTGCCACTTGCCTGGCTCTCAACTTCGAAATGTATTAATTCCGAGAGCACAGCTTGCTTGGCATTGTCTCGTTCATGTTTGCAACTCACCTTGTAAAATCGCACGGCGGTGGGCTGACTGGAGGGAGAGGTTGAGACACCTGCAAAGCTGCTCTTGTCTTTGGTTGGCTGTTATGAAAGCTGTTGTTTGGGCTTTCAAAATCAGGCTAAATTGTTTAAGCTTGAGCCTGCAAAGTAATTGGAACTTTGTGTCTCAAGTTAAACCTCTTTTTAGCAAAGCGTTCTAGAGCGAGTATCTTAAATCTATTCAGATGTGTACATGCATTTATTCATGTGGGCGTCAGGGAATTTCTTGCTAAGATAACCTTCCTAAGCACATCATTGTGGTGTGAATTGGTAATGTGTTCCTAGAGTCAGAATTCATCTGTGCATGAGCTTTCAAGTGCTCACTGTACCGCCTCCTTCGGCTGGGAATCATCTAGGTTCAGATGTTCTGCAGGTCAAAGTGTGACTTAGAACAACAACTTAAACATTTTCCATCCCATTTGCCAATAGACCAAAAGTAGTTCTGCCTATAAATTCTCTCTTTCTAGTTCTGCAGACTCAGTTTCCTTCTTGTGGGAGACTGAAAGCCTAGTAGGTTCCTGAGCTTTGTAGCTGGATGACTTCAACGCAATCCCATCTCTGACAATGGTTTTTAAAGTACAGACAGCATTGTGGATGCATTGGAGTAAATCACATGTGCTGTCAGTGAATCATAAAATCTGAATTTTGAAAACCTTTTGACATATAATACCCACTTTTCATTGAGAAGGTTTCTTGTTGTTGTTCAGTTGCTACGTCATGTCTGACTCTTTGTGACCCTGTGGACTGCAACATGCCAGGCTTCCCCGTCCTTTTCCGTCTCCTGGAGTTTGCTCAGATTCATGTCCATTGAGTAGATGATGCTATCTAATCATCTCATCCTCTGTTGTCCCCTTCTCCTGCCCTCGATCTTTCCCAACATCAAGGTCTTTTCCAGTCAGCTGACTTCGCATCAGGTGGCCGAAGTATTTGAGTTTCATGGTTATGCCAATTTTATACTCCAACCATGCTTGTTCTGAAATTCATCGGATTTGTTGTTTAATAATCCTGCCCAGTAGAGCCCAGGGAAGTATGGGCTTCCCTGATAACTCAGTTGATAAAGAATCTGCCTGCAATGCTGGAGATCTGGTTTCAAAACCTGGGTTGGGAAGATCCCCTGGAGAAGGGAAAGGCTACCCACTCCAGTATTCTGGCCTAGAGAATTCCCTGGACTGTATAGTCCATAGGGTCACAAAGAGTCAGACACAACTTAGTGACTTTCACTTTCACCCAGTATATGGGAAAATTGTTTTGTGATTGTTCTAATGTGAGTTTCTCTGATGACTTTTGAAGTTAAACAGACTTTTCCAGTAAACACATGTCATTGGCTTTTTGCTCTTTCTTCCATTTCTGCTCTGAATTGTCTGTCAATGTATTTTGCAGTTCCCCTGTTCATTCTCTCTTCTTCAATACAATGAAATAATCATATGAATGATAAAGACATAATGCTTTCTTAAAGTTATAACAATGTAGCCATAGCTTTTTAAAACAAATGCTGGGTCCAAAACATGTTGTATGAACCTGGTATCTCTAGGAACCCCATCTATCCAAACCTAGCCTTCTCTTTGTAGGTTTTCTTCTCTGATCCTATTTTTCTCTTTGTCACAGGTAGTTTCATGGGTTATTCTCTTTCTCTTGTTTTTTATTTTTATTTTTTTCTTGTTTGGCTGTCTTAACAAACTCTCTGATATTTCCCATTAAACCACACATGGCCATTTCAGGTGGCACTAGTTGCAAGGAACTTACCTGCCAATGCAGGAGATGCAAGAGATGCGGGTTGGATCCCTAGACTGGGAAGATCCCCTGGAGGAGGAAATGGCAACCCACTCCAGCATTCTTGCCTGGAGAATCCCATGGACAGAGGAGCCTGGCGGGCTGTAGTTCATGGGGCTGCAAGGAGTCAGGCATGAGTGAGCTTGAGCAGACGCACACAGACGAAGAGAATCTTCCTCTCCTGGCCTTTTGTATCAATAGATTAGGGTGACCCAGGCCACAGTTCTCTTTCCTTCCTGGTCTAGATCTCCCACCTCTCAGGCAGCCTCCACTCCCCAGGGTCAGACTGTGTCGGTGTCATGGGATGGATGGAGATCTGTTCCTTCGAGTCTGAGCAGGAGGGTGTGGGCATTGAGAAGCGTCATTTCTTCACTGGTACAGTAACTATTCCTTGAGGGACTGCCCTGTTCTCCAGGCTACAGAGAAGGCCGGGCTCTTGGAGCCAGGGTGTGGAGGAGTGCTGTGGCTCTGTGTGGAAGGGTCCGGGACAGCTCCACGAGAAGAGGTGGTCGGAAGGAGATGGGGGAGACAGCCATGTGGATATTTGGGAGTGAATGTTTGACAGAGAGGGAGGAACAGGTGCCCAAACTCTGAGTGGGAACAGGCAGGGGATGAGGAAGAGTGAGGGATGAGCTTGGAGTGGTACCCGGGAACTAGACCATGGGAGGCCTTGGTGGACACTGGATGGACTTTAACCTTTGCTCTGGGTGAGATGGGGCATCAATCGAGGATGAGAAAGGGGGATGTGATTTCACCTGGTTTGGAAAGGCATGACTTGGACTCTTGTGCTGAAAATGGATTGTTGGGGAGGAGAGGAAGTGAGTGGGAAAGCAGGGAGACCAGGTTAGGAGGCTGCTGCGCTAATCCAGGCCAGGGATAATGGAGGCTGGGGCAAGAGGGAGTGGATTAGACCGGAAATATCCATCATCTATTTATTTACTTATATCTATCTAAATAAGTACCTAAATATTAGATATTTACCTAAATACCTATTTTTTATATCTATTCCTTCTGTCTAAATATCTGTTTCTTTATGTCTATTCGTTCTATCTCCCTACATATCTTTTATCTGTCTACGTATCTGTAGAATACCTAGCAGAGGGACACCAGGTCTCTTTTGTTACTATTTTCCCGGCCTATCTTCTCATATCCTTTTTCTTTGACCATCCATGTGTCCTTTCATTACATATGTGCCTTTTGTAAACTATACACAGTTGGGTGTTTTAGTCCAATCTGAACATCTTTGTCTTTAAACTGGAACACTTAATCCATTTACATTTTTGTCATAACATATATTTGGGTTAATAGGTACTGCGAGTTTTTACTCTTGTTATTGGTTTTTCTTATTTCTGCCTTCTTTTTCCATATCCTCACTAATAGTTTTGAAGTTCTACACTCTTCCTCGATTCTTTTACTGTCTTTCTTTGAAATTTTGATTTGCACGTTGAAGTCAATTTTCTGGCTTCTTCTTTTCCTTTTTTTGGCTTATAAGAAGTCTTTACTTTTTTTTTTGCTATTTCATTAGTGCATTTAAAGATGTTTTTCTGTTCATTCAGAATTTGTAGTTATGTCAGTGAGAAGGTTGACCAGGGTATCCAGTCTTTTATACTGGCCAAAATTGATGTTCTGGATGGGTTTTATTTTCTATTTTAAATATAATTTTCATTATTGCAAAGGCTGCAAATGAATATCCTTGGAAGTTAGAAAACACAGAGAAATAAGAATAAGCAAACAAAACCAACTTATTTCTGTCATTCAGAGAGGATCACTTTTAATACCTTAGGCTATGCTGTTCTCTGTGTGCATGTATGATCTGATGTATATTTTTGTATGCCTTTTAAAGCCCAAATAAGATCATATTACTCACACTAAGTGTCAGGAGTAAGGTGCTTTTTCAGTTAGTAACATCACCTTTCCATGACCATACATTTTTGTTTTAGGCCATACACAGTCCCTATTCTGATTTTTCTACTTGTGCTCAAATGTCCAGTTAAGTTGGTTTGTTCAGTCTCAGCCCCAGCCCAGGACCAACCTCCAAACCTGGTCATTGCATCCTTGAGTCTTCTCCACTCAGACACAACTTCCCTCTTTGATCCCACAACCTTGATTTGCTAAGCCAGCTGAGCATCTTTCCTGCCGGCTGTCCACTTACTGGATTTGTCAGGTTTGTCTCTCATGATGCCATTGGATTTGATCTCTCTTCCCTCTATTTCCTATAAACTAAAAGTTAGCTTTATGGGATTGATAGATCCAATTCATACATTTTTAATTAAAAACCATCATAGGTGATGCTGTGACCTCACTTTGCATTGGGATACATGATGTCTCATGACACCATTAGTGAGTTTGACCAGTAGATTACAATGATAATGGCTTGATTCCCTCATGGTAAAATTATTGATAATTATTGGTAAAATTATTTCTCCATGACATGAGAAAATAATCTCTGTGTTACTATTGATACTTGGGCATCTTGTGAACATCTAGTTTCCATCAGTCATACCCAATAGTTTTCAAATAATTTGAATATCCTTGCCTGGGCCAATGACTTTATAAAAGTTTGCAGAATGCTGATTTTTGAATTCTATTATTCCTTCTCATTATTATCTGATATTCTTCTGTAAAGCAGAGCTTTCTTTCATCAACCAGATAATTGAGTTCTCTGAAATGCTATTTTTACTGGAAAGGCTTGATAAATGCTTAATTCTCTCATTTTAATTATGAACTTCAAAATGAGTTACCAGCAGACTGTGACATAAGAAAATTTTCTTGATCTCCCTCTTTTTTATTATCACTGTGGACTCACCTGTTTTCACTGATTCATTGTGTTTCAATCCACTGTTATTGAGATTATTTTTTTGTTGCTCAAATTGTCACAAATTTGGATAGTGGGAACTCCTATGTCAAGTCAATGCTCAAAACTAGGAAGTACAGTCTACATTTCATCAAAACTAAGGCTTTATTCATTGTATATTGCAGCATTATTTTATGTAACATTGAAAAATTAGATTACAACCAATAGTATGGATTGTCATTAATTATAAGATAAATCCTGATTTCAGAGATTAAAAGGTGAATCTTAGATTCAATGCAACATCCTATTTTAAAATGTACAGAATGGTGGGTATAGTTAATAATTGTTGTTGTTCAGTGACTAAGTCGTGTCTGATTCTTTGAGACCCCATGGACTGCAGCATGCCAGGCTTCACTTTTGTTCACTAACCCCCAGAGCTTACTCAAACTCATGTCCATTGAGTTGGTGATGCCATCGAACCATCTCATCCTCTGTCATCCCCTTCTCCTCCTGCCTTCAATCTTTCCCAGCATAAAGGTCTTTTCCAGTATGTCAGTTCTTTGTATCAGGTAGCCAAAGTATGGGAGCTTCAACTTCAGCATCAGTCCTTCCAATGGAGATTCAAGATTAATTTCCTGTAGGATTGACTGGTTGGATCTCCTTGCAGTCCAAGGGACTCTCAAGAGTCTTCTCCAACACCACGGTTCAAAAGCATTGATTCTTTGGTGCTTGGTTTTCTTTATAGTCCAACTCTCACGTCCATACATGACCACTGGAAAAACCATAGCTTTGGCTAGACAGACCTTTGTTGGCAAAGTAATGTCTCTGCTTTTGAATATGCTGTCTAGATTGGTCATAGCTTTTCTTCCAAGGAGCAAGCATCTTTTAATTTCATGGCTGCAGTCACCATCTGCAGTGATTTTGAAGCCCCCAGAAATAAAGTCTGTCACTGTTTCCATTGTTTCTCCATCTATCTGCCATGAAATGATGGGACTAGAGGCCATGATCTTCGTTTTCTGAATGTTGAGCTTTAAGTCAACTTTTTCACTCTCCTCTTTCACTTTCATCAAGAGGCTCTTTAGTTCCTCTTTACTTTCTTCCGTAAGGATGGTGTCATCCGCATATCTGAGGTTATTGATATTTTTCCTGGGAGTCTTGGTTCCAGCTTTGCTTCATCCAACCCAGTGTTTCTCATGATGTACTCTGCATGTAAGTTAAATAAGCAGGGTGACAATATACAGCCTTGACATACTTCTTTCCTGATTTAGAAGCAGTCTGTTGTTCCATGTCCAGTTTTAAATGTTGCTTCCTGACCTGCATACAGATTTCTTAGGAGGCAGGTCAGGTGGTCTGGTAATCCCATCTCTTTCAGAATATTGCCCAGTTTATTGTGATCCACACAGTGAAAGGCTTTGGCATAGTCAATAAAGCAGAAATAGATATTTTTCTGGAACTCTCTTGCTTTTTCAATGATCCAACAGATGTTGGCAATGTGATCTCTGTTTCCTCTGCCTTTTCCAAATCCAGCTTGAACATTTGGAAGTTCACGGTTCACATACTGTTCAAACCTTGCTTCGAGAATTTTGAGCATTAGTTTGCTAGCGTATGAGATGAGTGCAATTGTGTGATAGTCTGAACATTCTCTGGCATTGCCTTTCTTTGGGATTAGAATGAAAATTGACCTGTTCCAGTCCTGTATCCACTGCTGAATTTTCCAAACTTGCTGGCATATTGAATACAGCACTTTCACAGCATCATCTTTTAGGATTTGGAATAGCTCAACTGGAATTCCATCACCTCCACTAGCTTTGTTCGTAGTGATGCTTCATAACACATAATACAATAGAAAGTTATTCTCTCACAGCTCTGGAAGCCAGAGGTCCAAAACAGTATCATTGGACTGCAATCTAGGTGTCAGCAGAGCTGGCACCCACTGGGGGTTCTGGGAGAGTATCTGTTCCTGACTCCCAGTGTGGGCTGGCTGCAGCCTTCCTGGCTCAGGGCTACATCACTCCAGTCTCTGTCTCTGTGATCACATCACCCTCTGTGTGTGTGTGTGTGTGAAATCTCCCTTTGCCTCAGTCTTATAAGGACATATGTGATTGCGTTTAGGGGCCACCTGCATGATACAGCCTAGTCTTCCCTTCTCAAGATTCTTAACTCGATCACCTCTGCAAAGTAGTTTTTTCCCCCTTTAAGTGATATTCTCAGGTTCCAGGGATTAAGTTGTGGTCCTCTCTTAGAGGACCATTATTCAACCCATAACCATCACTCCCATAGTTACTTATTACTTGATCATGCAGTGCCAAGTGGGCATCTGTAAGGTATCTGTGCACTTATTATTGCAAACAATAAAAGTACTAACTGAAGTTTAAATTTAATATATCATCTTTTGGTCCCTAGAATTAAACCTTTAAAGATGTGTTGCAAACTCACTTGAGAAAAATTCTTTCTCCACCTTTCAGTTTGCCATCAATTTAAAGAATTCTGAAAAAAGTAGTCATTTAAAAACTAGGAGATGTATTTTGTGATTCAAGGTATCTTTTTCCAGCTCCTTAACTGAGGTTAAGGGGCTAAACCCTGTTGCGGGCAGCTGTGATATGAGACGGAACCTGTCCATTCTGGACTCAGTGGGTGCTCCACCTCTGCACGGCTGCCGGGTTCCTTCTGACCCCTCTTCAATGTGTTCACCAGGACGCCTTTGTTCTACTCTCCTTTGTGCAGTTTCTGCTCCTTTTTTCCTTTGCAGCACTGTCCCCTTCTTTCTGAACCATCCTGGTCATTCTCCAGGAGTGGACATCCCTGGAGACTCTTCCAGCTTCCTCTATACCTAACATGGGGCAATGTTTGCAAAGATGCTAATATAAAGATGAGATGGGATTAGGGGACCACTTGCAACTTGGATCTCCTGTTGCTGCTGCTAAGTCGCTTCAGTCGTGTCAGACTCTGTGCGACCCCATAGACGGCAGCCCACCAGACTCCCCCGTCCCTGGGATTCTCCAGGCAAGAACGCTGGAGTGGGCTGCCATTTCCTTCTCCAATGCATGATCTCCTACTAGGATGCAAATAGTCTGCTTATTTTCCAGGTCATCTAGAGCTGAGGATGAGGAGTCTCTGCTTTTGCTCGGGTGAGAACAAGGTCTGTCCTATTTCAGTAACCACAGAACAAAGCACTTTTGCTCTGCAAACATATCAATTCCAGTCCTATGGTATTTTCTACTGCTTTGTTTGCCCTTAATTTTCTATTAGATATTCTTTTTAAAAAGCTTTATTTAGCAGCAGAGGGTCTTAGCTGTGGCATGTGGATCTTCATTGCATCATGTGGCTCTTTCATTGCAGTCCATGGACTCCGTAGTTGTGGGCTTAGTTCTGCTGGAGCATGTGGGGTCTTCTTGGACCAGGGATGGAACCTTCATCCCCTGCATTGCAAGGAGGATTCTTAAACACTGGACCACCAGTGAAAGTGAAAGTCACTCAGTTGGGTCAGTCGTGTCTGACTCTTTGCAACCCCATGGACTATACAGTCCATGGAACTCTCCAGTCCAGAATACTTGAGTAGGTAGCCTTTCCCCTCTCCAGGGGATATTCCCAACCCAGGGATCAAACCCAAGCTTCTCACATTGCAGGCAGATTCTTTACCAGTTGAGCCACAAGGGAAGCCCAAGAATACTGGAGTGGGCAGCCTATCTCTTCTCTAGAAGATCTTCTCAACCCAGGAATCAAACTGGGGTCTCCTGCATTGCAGGTGGATTCTTTACCAACTGAGCTACTGGACCACCAGGAATCACCTCTATTAAATACTCTTTTGAGAAATATTCAATGTGAACCAGATGAATCAAGGAAAAAAGAGATCCTGATGAGGTCAGGATGTTCCTAGAGACCATACGAGGTCCCAGAGGGAGCACCTTCTAGCTGAAAAGTCACGTGGTCTATTGGCAAAGGGACAGAGGCAGTGAGAAGCAATTCTGAGAGCGGAATTGTTGGGGACAGTTGTGGCTTTTTGTGTTTCCATAATCCAGTATGGTTCTTTACACACTGCTATTAATATTTTGTACAAGTGGTACAATCTGTTTTCTTAAAAGCATAAGCAGCTGAAGGCCACCCAGAATGTGTGTCTTTTTGTATTTGTTGACTGTGCATCTTGGTTCAACAAACCTAAATCTTCCTGAGAGAGGCAATATAACTCAAATCTTTTCTCCCCCCAGCTTATTGTGATTGTGTGACTCGGAAAAGGAAATAAGACTACTAAAAGAAGAGGATAATTTATGTTATGGGAACTCTGGTTATTACTGAGACATTCTTTAAATTACACTGTTACTGCTTTTAAATATTAATTCCATTTCCTGAAAGAATGAGCTAAAGAATTCAAGCAATTCTAAAGCACATGGAGGGGAAACTAAGTTCTCAAAAACGAAAATTGCTAGAAGGTGAAATACGCAGTGTGACAGCGCACATATCTTATATTGTTATAAATGCTTCAGACTGTTTAACATCAAACTGTAGGATGTGTTTTGACAGAGCATAGTAGTTTGAAGACACGACAAGTGATTAATGTAGTACTTAGTGGGATAGTTTCTAAGGAAGGAATTAGATTTCTTAGATACGGAAGTGGTTGAAGGTGTGTATTAACTTCTTTGGTTCAGTGGGATAGCAACTGTCAAATTTAAATCATGGAATAAGAGTCATTCTAGGGAGTTGAGAAAATTAAAATTCCAAGGTAAGTTTCTTTGATTGGAATGATTCCAGGAATCAGCTAACCAGATTATTAGGTACGGATGATAGAAATATAGATAGCAGATGGTTGGATGGCATCACCTACTCCATGGATATGAGTTTGAGCAGGCTCTAGGAGTTGGCGATGGACAGGGAAGCCTGGCATGCTGCAGTCCATGGGGCGGCAGAGTCAGACACGACTTAGCGACTGAACAGCAATCACAATGATAGAAAGAGATAGGGGCGGTTGCCACTTACAGTCATCTTTCATGGTCATTTCTAAGCCACCTTTCTTGTTGGAAGTCGCTCTTCTCCCCCATCCGAGCTTGAGGTCTGCGTGGGTCCCAGCTGTATCTATTAAAGGGCGAGCATTTGACCTAAATTCAAAGGTTGGTGACTCACATTGCTAGCTACAATAGTCGGTCTGGGGATAGCACTACTAGAATTTTGAACAACTGCTCGGGTGATCCGGAAGGGCGGCAGGAGTGGGTCCTGTAGGCTCATATTGTCCAGAGGATCACCCCTCCACTTCGAAGCCTGGCACCACCCACCCAGCCTCCACCACCAGCCTCCACCCTCCTCCCTGCCTCTCATGGGAACACGGATGCCCTCTCTCCTCTGCAGCCACTTCCTGTCGTCTTTGATGCTCCAGCACTTTTTCATTTTGCATTATAGCGACATTAAAAAAAAAGTTTTTTAATTGATGTATAGTTAATTTACAGTGTTGTGTTATTTCAGGTATACAACACAGTGATTCAGTGATACTGTAATTCAGTGTATGTGTGTGTGTGTGTGTGTGTGTGTGTGTATGTGTTAGTCACTCAGTCGCTTTGCAACCCCATGGATTCTAGCCTGCCAGGCTCCTCTCTCCATGGAATTCTCCAGACAAGAAAACTGGAGTGAGTTGCCATTTCCTTCTCTGGGGGATCTTCCTGACCCAGGGATCAAAGCTGAATCTCCTGCATTGCAGGTGGATTCTTTACTGTCTGAGCCCATATATATATAATTTTTCTGATTTGGAATATATGTGTATATATATATATATTCGCTTTCAGATTCTTTTCCCTTATGGCTTATTACAAAGTATTGAGTATATCTCCCTGTGCTATATATCAGGATGTTTTATATATTGATTTTCTCATGAGGTTTGGAGGGACTTCAGGGCAGGAATCACATCTCCTAAGTGCTGGATTTTAGATAGCGGAGGCCATGTGAGGAATGGGTGAGCATCTGGGGTCTCCTGCCAAAGGGGCAGGTTCTGTGAACACAGGGGTGTAGGAATAAACACAGGTAGAAGACATTAAACATAATATTTCTATTTATTTCCCTTGGAAATGGTGAATTTTTTTCTGGGTATAAGTTATATACATATCATGTACATGGTTTGTAAATGTATAAATTTAACTGAATGTGTATAAACATATTCAACATATACTGAGAGTTCAATTTTCAAAAAATCTTAAAAGATAAACTATGAGATCAAAAATCATTGGTGACTCTTGGTTTAGATTGTCATTTCCCAATTTTTGGGAACAACAACCCACCACAAGGATTGAGGGTCACATGGTGATGCTGCAAGCAAGCGGGTGGATGTGTACCAACTGGGAGAAAAGTTGGAGCAAATGGTTTTTACCAAGGATCGTGCAATGATTTCTGATGCTGCAATTCTATTCTCATTCATCAAAAATGCTTCTCTAATGGGAAAGAGGTCCACAAGGTAGGGGACAAATGTATACATATAGCTGATTCATTTGCTGTACAGTAGAAAATAATGTAACACTGTAAAGTAACTGTACTCCAATAAGAATTAATTTTAAAAAGTGCTTGTCTCACTCTGAACCCCCTACATTGACTTCAACCCCTGCACGGGGGGCCACACCCCGCAGTTTAGGACCCACTGGTATGGGTAGGGAGGGAGAAGCTTGGAGAGGGGTCGGATTGGGAGCCTTGCGTTGTGTCTCCTAGTGAAGAGTCTGTAAAAATGCAGCTTCCCCAGGAGCTTAGTCCTGGGATGCCCTGGACTCCAAGACTCTGGAGGAAAATGCTTGATGCTTTGTGTGGATGGTGAGGGATGAGCCCCTAGAAATGTGTGGAGGACAGCTGGAAGATCAGTGTTTACTAGAAGGAGAGCTTGCTAAGAAGGCCTGGACCAGACCGTGCTGAATCTTGAACATCAGGTGAAGGATTTTTGGAAGAGATAGAGGTGGTCCTTCATCAACACTAATAAGTCGTATCAGCCTTTCCACTGTCAGTCACTTGAGAACTATTACCACAAATTCTTGCCAGGTGAATTTGCAGGCCTTGACTAACTCCATTTCAAGCATATGCAGTGGGGGTGTGGGTCTGTCTTGCTTCACCCCTGTTTTGGAGTAACAGTGGGGGAGGAACCAGAACTTCCCGGTCCCTATGGGGAATGATTCCGTAGAGATGGATTTGCCGCCCAACAGACCCAAGCCCATGGGGCTGGGCAGGAAGGCTGTGGGTACTTGCTTATTTTACACTTTGACCTTTCTCCTCCAGCCAGGGATGGGTGGCAGCAGGAAAGTGAAAATGTTTGCTGCTCAGTCGTGTCTGACTCTTTGCTACCCTACAGACTGTGGCCTGCCAGGCTCCTCTGCCCACAGGATTTTCCAGGCAAGAATACTGGAGTGGGTAGCTGTTCCCTTCTCAAGGGAATCTTCATGACCCAGGGATTGAACCTGGGTCTCCTGCATTGTAGGCAGATTCTTTACCATCTGAGAATGGAGTCTCAAGTCTGTGTGAAATTAACTCCTGGGCATGACCCATTTCTGCTTCCTTATCTATGATTCTTTCTACTTTTTTAAGAAGATTTTTTTGATGTGGACCATTTTTAAAGTCTTTATTGAATTTGTTACAGTGTTGCTTCTGTTTATGTTTTGGTTGTTTTGGCCTAGAGGCATGTAGAATCTTAGCTCCCCGACCAGGGATCAAACCTGCTTCCTCTGCATTGGAAGGCAAAGTCTTAACCACTGGACCACCAGAGAAGTCCCTACTGTTCTTTGGGCTTCCCTGGTAGCTCAGCTGGTAAAGAATCTGTCTGGAATGCAGGAGACCCTGATTAGATTCCTGGGTTGGGAAGATCTGCTGGAGAAGGAATAGGCTACCCACCCCAGTATTCTTGCCTGGAGAATTCCATGGACACAGCTACAGTCCATGGGGTCGCAAAGAGTCGGACGCGACTGAGCAACTTTCATAAGACAAGTGATTGGAATAAAATGGCAGAAATGGAAGTTTACTCACAAGATTTCGAACAGCCCCCAAAGGCCTACTCTACTCTTAAACCACCCTGGGTTGGACTATTGTTTCATTTGATGGGAAATAAAGCTTAGGTGCTAAGACATCTTCCCACCCACACCTCGAAGCAGTAATGTGAAAATATTATTCCATTTTGGACTTCACCAGAGATGTACATTTAAAGCAGACTTTAAGTCATCGTGTAGTAATAACTTGCATGGCAAACCAGGTGTGATCTTGAGGCTTTCCAAAATGAAAGGCTTGACATTGAAAATTGGATCCTATTGATAACCTGTCTGACAAGGCTGGCGGGGAGGTGTTTGAATGGGTTCTTAATGCTCTAGTTTTCATTAACTAGTCACTGTGGCAGGAGTTTATTAAATTGCAAATCGGAGACGGTTAAAAGTGTTGGCTGTGATCCAATTAATGTATTCATTTTTAATAGTGGGGCCCCAGGCTAGGAAAGGACACCAGCTCAGAAAGGCACGTGTGAGTTCTGTCGGGGTCCCAGTGCCTGCGTTGTGAGGTTACCCTGGCATCAGTTGATGTTCCTGTTTAGTTATTCAGTCGTGTCCAACTCTTTGTGACCCCTTGGACTGCAGCTCACCAAGCTCCTCTGTCCATGGACTTCTCCAGGCAAGAATACTGGAGTAGGTTGCCCTTTCTCCTCCAGGGGATCTTCCCTACCTAGGGATGGAACTCGTGTCTCCTTCATTGGCAGGTGGGTTCCTTACCCCTAAGCCACCAGGGAAGCCCTCGCCTGGCACCTCAGTGCTCTGCTTGGCATTAGGGTGCTTGGCCAGGGCCCTTGGATTCACCTTTGATAACTTCTCAGAGGAAGGCAGGGGAGACAGTGGGAGTTTTGCTCTTTTTGTGGTCCTAAAGATTTCTGCCATCCCCAGGGTGGAGAGTTTCTTGCCATTTGACCTTCTGATTAGCTAGGGGAGGTCTAAAGTGTAGTTGGTATTGATTGGCTTTGACTTTCGAGAAATAAGACAAAGGTGCTTTCTGCTGATGGTGAAAACTAATTACAACACAGAACCGCTGGGCTTTCAGCATCTTAAACAAAGCAATGCCCTAAGGTCTCATAGGAAATCAAATGGAATCTAAGAGCAGAGGGAGAAATCAACGTGGGGAGAGGTCCTTTTCATGCCCTGTGCTTCTTTGACGTCTGATGTGAGAACACTGTCACAAGACTGATGTATTCTTTGTAATTATCTTACTTTGGTGACACAGGATAAGGGGGGCAACCGTGTTCACGCCCAAGGCACCTTCAGGCGGGTCTTGGTGTTTCTAAGCATCCCCTAGTCACATCAGATTGGACTCTGCATTAATGAGAAAGCTGTGCTTGCCTTCCTATTTCCTGCAGAAATGGCGAAGATTACTTACCTCCCTGTGGCAGAGCTGAAATGGAATCCAGTTCCCAATGGACAGCTCTGATTCCTGTCAACCTTCTTCTTTGCCTCCAATCCCAACGCCCCCTTGAAAGTCCCCCTCTGTCTTCTGGGTCCATTCTGGCTTTGGCTGACAGCTTGCCCGCTCACTTGGAAGAGGTGGCGCAGGGGACCTGAGGGGTGCCATCTGTTCCAGCTTCTCAACTTGCCCCCGGGGTCTGCGTCCATCTCCTCACTTGGCTGAGATGAACAGCCCCAGTGGAAGAACTCCTCCTCCCATCGTCCTGCCAGTTTGCACCAGGACGCCCTGGCTGTTTCCTGCCAACCCGTGCCTCCTAACTTCAGGATGTGATCTGCCTTGCTACAAAGTCAGGGGACATGCAGATGCCCCAGGAACTGGTGAATTTCCCAGACAACTCGACGTTCCATCAGCCTTGTTGGCAACGCCGTGCTGATCATGCCCACCAGCTGAGAAGGGACCTTCATCATGTTCTTGAGGCCAAGTTCTCACACGCACCCCAGTCTCACCCACCAGCCCTGGCTTTGTTCACTAGGCCTCAATGTTCGCTATGACAGCACACTTGTGAACCCTGGTCTCCCGAGCCGGACACCCTGCTTTGCTCTTGGAATCCATTCTAGATTCTGAAACTTCTCCTTGGTTTTTGGAAACGAGTGCCCCTTTTCCTGATTCTAGCATGTTCCCTTCCATCTCTCCAGATTGACTTCCAGTGTGGCAAGCAAGACAGTTCTCTCCCAGAGATGTACATGTCTGAATCCTAGGAAATTGTAAATATGTCAGGTCACATGGAAAAGGGAAATTCTGGTTACAGATGGAAAGATGCTTGCTAGCAGCAATCACCCTGATCCCTGAGCTGATCCGGGATTGACTGGGTGATCCCAATGACATCCTAAGTGTCCTTAAAAGTGGGAGCAGATGCAGAAGAGGAGATCAGAGGGATGCTAGTGAGAGGGCTGGACCTGCGTTGGTAGCTGGCTTTGGGGATGAAGGAAGGGGTTACAGGTCAAGAAGGGCAGGTGGCCTACAGAACCTGGAAAAGGGGAGCAATGAGCTTTCTCTTTAGAGCCTCCAGAAAGGACTGCAGCCCTGCTAACATTTTGATTTGATTCAGGGAGACTCAGTCTAGACTCATTTATGACCTTCAGAATTGTAAGAAATAGGTACTTGTCAATTGCAACTATATTAAATTAATTGTAAATCACAATTGCAAATCTGTGCTATGCTGTGCTTAGTCACTCAGTCGTGTCCAACGCTTTGTGACCCAATGGACTGTAGCCCACCAGGCTGCTCTGTCCATGGGGATTCTCCAGGCAAGGATACTGGAGTGTGTTGCCATGCTCTCCTCCAGGGACTCTTCCCAACCCAGGGATCGAACTGAGGTCTCCTGCATTGCAGGCAGATTCTTTACCAACTGAGGCACAAGGGAAGCCAACTCGTCATAGCAGCAACAGCAAACTCATACACTTTTTCTCACTGCCCAGAAGCCTGGTCCAGCAACTTCTGCACCTCCCCACTCCGACCACATGCCTGGATCATGCCTGTGACTCCCACTGTACTAGCTCGTCCTCACCCACCTTGGTGAGCACTCAGCTGAGAGCCTGGCACGTTCCAGGTGCTGTGTGTGTAATTCACTCACCATCTCATTTAACCTGCCTCATGTTGATACCACGTGTCCCTTGGTTGTGAGCTGGCCTGAGCCAATTTGGGTGAATATGGGGAGGCCCTGGGGGTTTGGAGCAGGTGAGCAGAAGGGAGGCAGGGCTTGTCCCTTTTTCCTTCCCTAGGCTGCTGGCCTTACTTGTGGCTAAGGCTCTCACTGGGGCCATGAGGAGCAGGACCTGGCTTCTTGCAGCAGCTCAGGGCAGAGCCACGGGTCCACTGGGCTCTGGACCCAGTGTCTGCTCCACGGATACAGGCTGCTGGCCCTCTCATCCCTGTGCCCCTTCCTGCATATGCCCCCCCAACCACTAATCTTAAATGCCATCAATTTCATACACATACACAGACACACACACATATAACCTTCAAATAAGTGAAATAAGGAATATGAATAGGTATTTGTACACTGATGTTCACAGCAGCATTATCCATTATTTATAATAGCCAAAAGGTAGGAACAACCTAAATGTGCATTGACAGATGAATGGATAAGCAAAGTGTGGTCTAGACATATACGGCTGGATTTGAGAGAGACAAGATTGACGTGGATTGGGGGGATATTTTGTAGGAGGAGTCAGCAGGGTTTGGTGACTATTTGGGAATGGGAAGTGGGCAAGGAGGAGGGAGTCCAAGGTCACGGCTAGGTTTCAGATGGCAGGAGGCATGCCATTTGTATTCGTGTCTTGGGGCTGGGTCACAAATGACTCCAGGCTTGATGGCTTAAAGCAACAGGTTCATTGTGCTACAATTCTGGAGGCCGGAAGTCCACCTGCAGAGTGTCAGCAGGACTGGCTTCTTCTGGAGGCTGTGCCAGAGAATCCTTTCCACGGCTTTTTCTTTCCCCATTTCTGGGGTTGCTGGCAATCCATAGTGTTCCTGGTGGGTAGAGACGTCCCCCCAGTCTCAGCCTCTGCTTTTGTGTGGCCTTCCCACTGCGTGTCTCCTGTCATTATCTTACGAGGACATCAGTCACTGGATTTAGGGTCCAACTTGAATTCAGGAAGTTCCCATCAAGAGGCTCTTAATTACAACTTCAACGACTTTTATTCCAAATAAGGTTACATTCTGGTGGCTCAGATGGTAATGCATCTGCCTACAATGTGGGAGACCTGAGTTCAATCCCTGGGTTGGGAAGACCTCCTGGAGAAGGAAATGGCAACCCCCTCCAGTACTCTTGCCTGGAAAATCCCATGGACAGAGGAGTCTGGTAGGCTACAGTCCAAGGGGTTGCAAAGAGTCGGACACGACTGAGTGACTTCACTTTCACTGATGTTCAAGATGGACGTTTTGGGACTTCCCTGGTGGCAGGGGTTAAGAATCCACCTTGCAATGCAGGGGATGTGGGTTCGATCCCTAGTCAGGGAACTAAGATCCCACATGCTGTGGAGCTACTAAGCCACAACTACTTAGCCATGTGCTCTGGAGCTTGTGTGCCACAACTAGAGTCTGTGCACCTCAACAAAAGGATCCTGCATGATGCAATGAAGATCCTGAGAGCCACAACTAAGACCAACGAAGCCAAATAGGTAAAGAAATACTGGGGAAAAAAATAAGAGAGCACGCAACTTAAAAAAATGACGGGTGTTTCTCTGGGGGGGATGCCATTCAACCCACTGTATCATCCAGACAAAACAGAGAGCACCAGTCAGGAAGGAGCTGGGAAGATAGAGGCAAGTTTTAGTTTGGGAACATGTTGAAGTGTCTGTGGGATGTCCAGATGGAGGTGTGTGGAAGGTAGGAGCTCAGAAGAGGGATTTGGCTATCATTATCTATGTTGGGTAAATGAATGTAGGTAAGCTCTTTCAGCTCCCCTGGTAGCTCAGTTGATAAAGAATCTGCTTGCAATGCAGGAGACCCAGGTTCGATCCCTGGGTGGGGAAGATCCTCTGGAGGAGGGAAAGGCTACCCACTCCAGTGTTCTTGCCTGGAGCATCCCATGGACAGAGGAGCCTGGCAGGCTACAGTCCGTGGAATTGCAAAGAGTCAGACATGACTTAGTGGCTAAACCACAAGCTCTTTAAAGGAGTGCATGGGCCACAAGAAAAGCAATGACTAAGAGTGAATCCTTGAAGAATGATGGCAATTAAGGGGAGGGAGAAGAGTCAGGGTCCACCAAGGAGTGGTCACAGGGGTAGGAGGAAGCCAGGAGCATGTCCTGCTTTGGGGACAAGAGAGTTTTGGGGACAATAGAGAGTTTCAAGGAGAGTCATCAATGTCAGGTATAGTGGAGGGGCTGACCAGGGCAACTTCTGTGTTCTAAGGCACCAAGGTCATCATGTCTGTGAGAACATGAATTAAAGAGAGACTTGCCCTTTTTCCTCTTGGCTGCTGCCCCTGGCCTTGGACGTAGGGTAGCTCCTCTCGGCCACACTCCTGTGCTGTTGAGATGGGAATACCAGGCCCCTTGACCTGCCTCTTGAGAAACCTATATGCAGATCAGGAAGTGACAGTTAAAATTGGACATGGAACAACAGACTGGTTCCCAATAGGAAAAAAAGTACGTCAAAGCTATATATTGTCACCCTGCTTATTTAACTTATATGCAGAGTACATCATGAGAAATGTTGGGCTGGAGGAAGAACAAGCTGGAATCAAGATTGCCGGGAGAAATATCAAGAACCTCAGGTATGCAAATGACACTGCCTTTATGGCAGAAAGTGAAGAACTAAAAGGCCTCTTGATGCAAGTGAAAGAGGAGAGTGAAAAAGTTGGCTTAAAGCTCAACATTGAGAAAAATAAGATCATGGCATCCAGTCCCATCACTTCATGGCAAATAGATGGGGAAACAGTGGAAACAGTGGCTGACTTTATTTTTCTGGGCTCCAAAATCCATGCAGATGGTGACTGCAGCCATGAAATTAAAAGATGCTTAGTCCTTGGAAGGAAAGTTATGACCAACCTAGACAGCATATTTAACAGCAGAGACATCACTTTGTCAACAAAGGACCATCTAGTCAAGGCTGTAGCTTTTCCAGTGGTCATGTGTGGATGTGAGAGTTGGACTATAAAGAAAGCTGAGTGCTGAAGAATTGATGCTTTTGTACTGTGTGTTGGAGAAGACTCTTGAGAGTCCCTTAGACAGCAAGGAAATCCAACCAGTCCATCCTAAAGGAGATCAGTCCTGAATGTTCATTGGAAGAACTGATGTTGAAGCTGAAGCTCCAATACTTGGGCCACCTGATGCTAAGAGCTGACTCATTGGAAAAGACCCTGATGCTGGGAAAGATTGAGGGCAGGAGGAGAAGGGGAGGACAGAGGATGAGATGGCTGGATGGCATCACTGACTCAATGGACATGGGTTTGGGTGGACTCCGGGAGTTGGTGATGGACAGGGAGGCCTGGTGTGCTGCAGTTCATGGGGTCGCAGAGTTGGACACGACTGAGTGACTGAACTGATACTGATACTACCCTTTTCCTGCCTTGTCTGAAGAGGTGGTGAGTTTGTTTCTATGATGACAATTGTTATGGGCAACACAACAGACATGACTGGGCATGACTCAGCTGTGAGTAGGGTGCTCTGAATTCTAGTTGAAGCATTTGAATTTTAAGATAATTGCCTTAGTTGGGTAGGGCAAGACTCTGAATGGATCTGATTTCCCCTTACTTCTGGACCACTGCTCTGATTGTGAGAATGTTTCTCATAAAGTTCAAGGCAGTGGTCTGGTGTGCCCTAGTTGATCAGCTGTGGTTGGTTCATCCAGTCCAAAACTGACTGGCTGTATCCTAAGTGCTTTCGTGTTAAACTCCCTTTGAACTTGGTTTCCATACTCGTCAAGTTCATGGTACTTTCTCTTTCCCACTTTTGAAATAACCAGAAATCCTGTTAATTATGAAAAGTGAAAGCCACTCAGTTGTGTCTGACTCTTTGCGACTCCATGGACTATACACTCCATGGAACTCTCCAGATCAGAATACAGAAGCGGGTAGCCATTCCCTTTTCTAGGGCGTCTTCCCAACCAAAGGATTGAACCCAGGTCTCCTGCACTGCAGGCAGATTCTTTACCAGCTGAGCCACCAGGGAAGCTCTAATTATGAAAGATGGTTCAATATCAAAGGTCATCTAAAGCCTTTTTTTTTTTTTAATTGGCTTTATGTCTGAGTTTGATTCATCTGGACCTTAATTGGGCAGATTGAGTATTACTATTAGTTGGAGTAGGCTGGATTTTGCTGCAGTAAGGAACACTCTCAATGGCTCAATGGAATAACACACATCTGTTCTCACTCGTACTTCATATCCAGCACAGTGGGTAGCTGGCTACCAATTCATTAGAGTCCCCAGGTGATGGAGGCTATGGCATCTTTTGGCTGTGCCATCTGGAACACAGGGACTTCAGATGGCAGCAGCAGGGAGAGAGATGCCCTTTGCTGCCTCAGTCAACCCACCGGCCAGGAGCTAGTCTTATCTCAGCTCCTGAATACAAAAGCTTGAGATGTGCAGTATTCCATTGGCCAGAGTGGAAAAAGAATGGGATATTGCTAGTGGCTAATCATGTCCACCAGACTTCCGAGGTGGCTCAGTGAGTAAAGAATCCATCTGCAATGCAGGAGACCTGGCTTCCAATCCTGGGTGAGGAAGATCCCCTGGAGGAGGGCATGGCAACCCACTCCAGTATTCTTGCCTGGAGAATCCCATGGACAGAGAAGCCTGGTGGGTTACAGTCCATAGGGTCATGAAGAGTTGGACACACATGCACATGTGCACGCGCGCACACACACACACACACACACACACACACACACAGTGATGTCCACCAGGAAGGGATGTAAAGAACATCAGTGACCTGCAAATTTCAGCACCAGCTAGTATTTAGAGAACTGTCTCTCTGGAGTGGAATACTGACTGGCTTATCCACAACATCACTGGTTTGCCAGAGAATCCTGCTCAGGGGACTACCTAGTTTTGGGTATGTGAGTAAATGTTTGACAGTCCTGTTCAGGTTACCAAATAAGTCCATGCCACCTTCACAGAAGGTATGCTTAGGTAGCCATTTTATTTTCATTCAATGACCCTATACCCTTGGACATTGCTGACTGGTGCAAAGAGTGGTAACCCCATTGGCTGAGAAGTGACCAATCAGACTCTCTTTTTCATAACTGTATCTGGATGTCACAGAAGCTGTCATTGGGTCTGGAAACCTGTAAAGGGGGAATCCAAGATTCTGCTTCTCAACACCGCCTGTCAGAAAGTCTGAGTACTTCTAGGAGGCTGAGCCCTCCACCAGTCCCAGTCCCTGGACCCCTATCCTGGCAGGGGAGCTGGAGGGAAGCCTGACCATCAAATGTCAGTCATGTTTCTGGCTTACTCTTGCTACATCAAGCAGCACCCAGATGAAGACCTGGAGTTGCATCAGCCTCTTCTTTATGATTTGGGTGGGAGTGTGCATGGAACAGAGGGCAGAGCCAAGGGTGGCTCTTTGAAGGCTGAGTCAAGGCTGAAGCAGGGAGGGATCCCAGTATGCGGGTCTATCATTTGTGATAAGGAAGGTGACTGGGGGCACATGCCATGTCTTAGGCAGCTCAGGCTACTATAACAAAGCTGTTTTTCCATGTTAAAATGTCAGACTAGCAATCATGGGCATATTCCTTCCCTTTATGTATATTGAAAATATTTGCTAAGATATTGTTATGCTTATGGTCCATTAGTGATCAAATATTCTTCATTAAAAATATTCTTTCCCTTCAAATTCTGTTGCATATGACAAAATGCTGTTTTTCCTTCCAAGCGAATAAAACTTTCCTTGTCTTAATTTCAGCCAGTCAAGGACTTTCATCACTGCTAGTGGTCCCATTCAAATGCACTGATGATTATAAACAGCCAAATTGCAGAGACCAGTTGGCAATACCTGACCAAGGCCCACCTGTTCTGGAACAGGGCTCCAGACTCAATTCTCCATGCTCCCTCTTTGATCATCTCTTAGTTTCCCCCACCTCCAATTATTATTCTGTTGGTTTCCTAGTTGGAAGAGACCTGATTTAAAAAACACACACACACAAACAAAAAAAAAAAAAAAAACCAAGGAGAAGCTATTAGTGAGAACTATGACTGTGCTGATGGAGGGGCTGGCTGACTGAAATTCTCTGGTCGGCTTCAACAGCATTGGCTTCTGGCCCGAGAGGGCCCCTTGAGGTGGCCTCGCCACCCCACCTGCAGGGGTTCATGTTGAGCTTTACCGCAGCATGTTTATCAGTTTTCTCAAGTGTGAAATTTGGGGATTAGATTTGATTATCTGAGAGGATTCCAAGCCTCTTATTTCTAAACTTTTATTGATTCTTTACAATCTGGGGAAAGGAGAGAGAGGGAGAGGGAGAGAGAGAGGTGGAGGAGCTTGCCTGACTTAACACAGCTGCTAAAAAGCAGGACCCCATCCTCAGAATTATAAACCCAGTGTTCTTTCAACTTTTGAAGGTGTTAAATAGCTTGAGTAAACTCCTATCTCAGGCCTTCTTTTCATTGTTATTCAAAACACAGTTCAAATCAATATTTGTCAGCTATAAAGGGCAACACGAGAAAAATGATTTCCTTAAAGGTCCCTGGATGATCAGCCCATGCCCTGACGAAGGCTCTAATTAGAGCACTCATGGGCTCCAATCTGCCAGGACCACGTCTCTCACTCTCTTTTTATGGTGACTTTCATATTTATAATAGATTGCTTTCCAATATTCTTATCTAAGGAGCATAACAATATGAGTTAACCCAGATGTTCCTGGAGAAGATGCTGAGATTTCATCACAGGCAGTGAATCACGTACAGCTCATCCTAAATGTTCTGGGCGATCCTGAGGGAAACTGAGCTGCTGGGCAAGGTGGGGGGCGGTGGTTTGAGGGGATTAGAGCTTGCTGGCTGGGGTGGTTTGAAGCAATTGGAGCAGGCTGGGCAGGAGCCATCAGGAGGTCACTGGGAATATGAATTTTGCTCCAGAAAATTTGAATTTCTCTGCACAGAAAGCTGTAATAATTTGGAATTTGTGAATGCGTGGGGGAGGAAGATGGACTCAGTTTTGTTTATGTTGCCATTTTGGAGCACAGACTTGAAGGGTCACCAAGATTTTAGGGGCGATTCTCAACTTGTGTTTGGAGGGTCCCTGGATGGCCCCTTCCAGACATGGCCCTTCTCACTAGGTGAAGTGTCTTTGAGAAAAAAGTACTGGCCACCTTTCACCCCGCCTCGGCTTCTCTGACCTTGGGCTGGTGTCCGAGGCCTGGGGTTCCCAGTCCCGTAAGCGCTGAGCCCTCTCCCGGGCTCCTGGTGTTCTGCTTAGGTTTGCACTTTGGGGACTGGCCCACCCACTGGTCCCAAAGGTGACTGAAATTTGAGTGGTTTCAGGAGGAAAGGGGTGGTTGGAGCTTGGTTGTTTGGGCAGATGGGTCCACATACCCATGAACAACTTTAAGAAGTGAAAGGAGTTTTAACCTGGAACTTGGCCTTCCAGGTCACTTGAAGGTATATTTGACAACATAGTAGGATAGAAAATAACTTATTTAAAATTTGCTGAGTAAGTTGTCACATTTAGACATCAGCCACTTAGGCCTCCAGTGCTGACCCTTAAAAGGATAAAGGATCTTCAAATGAGTTTTCTTGCTTTTTATTTATTTATTTTTTTTTAAATTTTATTTTTACTTTATTTTACTTTACAATACCATATTGGTTTTGCCATACATTGACATGAATCCACCATGGGTGTATATTAGCTCTCAATCCCGAATCCCCCTCCCACCTCCCACCCCACATCATCTCTCTGGCTCATCCCTGTGCACCAGCTCCAAGCATCCTGTATCCTGTATCGAACATAGGCTTGTGCTTCGTTCTTACATGTTAGTTTACATGTTTCAATGCCATTCTCCCAAATCATCCCACCCTCTTCCTCTCCCATAGAGTCCAAAAGTCCTTTCTATACATTTGTGTCTCTTTTGCTGTCTCACATACAGGGTCATCACTGCCATCTTTCTATATTCCATATATATGTGTCAGTATACTGTATTGGTGTTTTTCTTTCTGGCTTACTTCACTCTGTATAATAGGTTCCAATTTCATCCATCTCATTAGAACTGATTCAAATGAATTCTTTTTAATGGCTGAGTAATACTCCATTGTGTATATGTACCACAGCTTTCTTATCCATTCATCGGCTGATGGACATCTAGGTTGTTTCCATGTTCTGGCTATTATAAACAGTGCTGCGATGAACATTGGGGTACATGTGTCTCTTTCGATTCTGGTTTCCTCGGTGTGTATGCCCAGCAGTGGGATTGCTGGGTCATAAGGCAGATCTATTTGCAGTTTTTTAAGGAATCTCCACACAGTTCTCCATAGTGGCTGTACTAGTTTGCATTCCCACCAGCAGTGTAAGAGGGTTCCCTTTTCTCCACACCCTCTCCAGCATTTATTGCTTGTAGACTTTTGGATCGCAGCCATTCTGACTGGTGTGAAATGGTACCTCATTGTGGTCTTGATTTGCATTTCCCTGATAATGAGTGATGTTGAGCATCTTTTCATGTGTTTGTTAGCCATCCGTATGTCTTCTTTGGAAAAATGTCTGTTTAGTTCTTTGGCCCATTTTTTGATTGGGTCATTTATTTTTCTGGAGTTGAGCTGCATAAGTTGCTTGTATATTTTTGAGATTAGTTGTTTGTCAGTTGCTTCATTTGCTATTGTTTTCTCCCATTCAGAAGGCTGTCTTTTTACTTTGCTTATAGTTTCCTTTGTTGTGCAGAAGCTTTTAATTTTAATTAGATCCCATTTGTTTATTTTTGCTTTTATTTCCTGTATTCTGGGAGGTGGATCATAGAGGATCCTGCTTTGATTTATGTCGGAAAGTGTTTTGCCTATGTTCTCCTCTAGTAGTTTTATAGTTTCTGGTCTTACGTTTAGATCTTTAATCCATTTTGAGTTTATTTTTGTGTGTGGTGTTAGAGAGTGATCTAGTTTCATTCTTCTACAAGTGGTTGACCAGTTTTCCCAGCACCACTTGTTAAAGAGATTGTCTTTACTCCATTGTATATTTTTGCCTCCTTTGTCGAAGATAAGGTGTCCATATGTGTGTGGATTTATCTCTGGGCTTTCTATTTTGTTCCATTGATCTATATTTCTGTCTTTGTGCCAGTACCATACTGTCTTGATGACTGTGGCCTTGTAGTAGAGCCTGAAGTCCGGCAAGTTGATTCCTCCAGTTCCATTCTTCTTTCTCAAGATTGCTTTGGCTATTCGAGGTTTTTTGTATTTCCATACAAATCTTGAAATTATTTGTTCTAGTTCTGTGAAAAATACCGCTGGTAGCTTGATAGGGATTGCATTGAATCTGTAGATTGCTTTGGGTAGTATACTCATTTTCACTATATTGATTCTTCCAATCCATGAGCATGGTATATTTCTCCATCTATTAGTGTCCTCTTTGATTTCTTTCATCAGTGTTTTATAGTTTTCCATATATAGGTCTTTAGTTTCTTTAGGTAGATATATACCTAAGTATTTTATTCTTTTCGTTGCAATGGTGAATGGAATTGTTTCCTTAATTTCTTTTTCTACTTTCTCATTATTAGTGTATAGGAATGCCAGGGATTTCTGTGTGTTGATTTTATATCCTGCAACTTTACTATATTCATTGATTAGCTCTAATAATTTTCTGGTGGAGTCTTTAGGATTTTCTATGTAGAGGATCATGTCATCTGCAAACAGTGAGAGTTTTACTTCTTCTTTTCCAATTTGGATTCCTTTTATTTCTTTTTCTGCCCTGATTGCTGTGGCCAAAACTTCCAGAACTATGTTGAATAGTAGCGGTGAAAGTGGGCACCCTTGTCTTGTTCCTGACTTTAGGGGAAATGCTTTCAGTTTTTCACCATTGAGGATAATGTTTGCTGTGGGTTTGTCATATATAGCTTTTATTATGTTGAGGTATGTTCCTTCTATTCCTACTTTCTGGAGAGTTTTTATCATAAATGGATGTTGAATTTTGTCAAAGGCCTTCTCTGCATCTATTGAGATAATCATATGGCTTTTATTTTTCAATTTGTTAATGTGGTGAATTACATTGATTGATTTGCGGATATTGAAGAATCCTTGCATCCCTGGGATAAAGCCCACTTGGTCATGGTGTATGATCTTTTTAATGTGTTGTTGGATTCTGATTGCTAGAATTTTGTTAAGGATTTTTGCATCTATGTTCATCAGTGATATTGGCCTGTAGTTTTCTTTTTTGGTGACATCTTTGTCAGGTTTTGGTATTAGGGTGATGGTGGCCTCATAGAATGAGTTTGGAAGTTTACCTTCCTCTGCAATTTTCTGGAAGAGTCTCAGTAGGATAGGTGTTAGCTCTTCTCGAAATTTTTGGTAGAATTCAGCTGTGAAGCCGTCTGGACCTGGGCTTTTGTTTGCTGGAAGATTTCTGATTACAGTTTCAATTTCCGTGCTTGTGATGGGTCTGTTAAGATTTTCTATTTCTTCCTGGTTCAGTTTTGGAAGTTTGTATTTTTCTAAAAATTTGTCCATTTCTTCCACGTTGTCCAATTTATTGGCATATAATTGCTGATAGTAGTCTCTTATGATCCTTTGTATTTCTGTGTTGTCTGTTGTAATCTCTCCATTTTCATTTCTAATTTTATTGATTTGATTTTTCTCTCTTTGTTTCTTGATGAGTCTGGCTAATGGTTTGTCAATTTTATTTATTTTTTCAAAGAACCAGCTTTTGGCTTTGTTGATTTTTGCTATAGTCTCTTTTGTTTCTTTTGCATTTATTTCTGCCCTAATTTTTAAGATTTCTTTCCTTCTATTAGCTCTGGGGTTCTCCATTTCTTCCTTTTCTAGTTGCTTTAGGTGTAGAGTTAGGTTATTTATTTGACTTTTTTCTTGCTTCTTGAGGTGTGCCTGTATTGCTATGAACTTTCCTCTTAGCACTGCTTTTATAGTGTCCCATAGGTTTTGGGTTGTTGTGTTTTCATTTTCATTCGTTTCTATACATATTTTGATTTCTTTTTTGATTTCTTCTGTGATTTGTTGGTTATTTAGAAGTGTGTTGTTCAGCCTCCATATGTTGGAATTTTTAATAGTTTTTCTCTTGTAATTGAGATCTAATCTTAATGCATTATGGTCAGAAAAGATGCTTGGAATGATTTCGATTTTTTTGAATTTATCAAGGTTAGATTTATGGCCCAGGATGTGATCTATCCTGGAGAAGGTTCCGTGAGCACTTGAGAAAAAGGTGAAATTCATTGTTTTGGGGTGAAATGTCCTATAGATATCAATTAGGTCTAATTGTTCTATTGTATTATTTAAAGTTTGGGTTTCTTTGTTAATTTTCTGTTTAGTTGATCTGTCCATAGATGTAAGTGGGGTATTAAAGTCTCCCACTATTATTGTGTTATTGTTAATATCTCCTTTCATACTTGTTAGCATTTGTCTTACATATTGCGGTGCTCCTATGTTGGGTGCATATATATTTATAATTGTTATGTCTTCTTCTTGGATTGATCCTTTGATCATTATGTAGTGGCCTTCTTTGTCTCTTTTCACAGCCTTTGTTTTAAAGTCTATTTTATCGGATATGAGTATGGCTACTCCTGCTTTCTTTTGGTCTCTATTTGCATGGAATATCTTTTTCCAGCCCTTCACTTTCAGTCTGTATGTGTCCCTTGTTTTGAGGTGGGTCTCTTGTAGGCAGCATATATAGGGGTCTTGTTTTTGTATCCATTCAGCCAGTCTTTGCCTTTTGGTTGGGGCATTCAACCCATTTACGTTTAAGGTAGTTATTGATAAGTATGATCCCGTTGCCATTCACTTTATTGTTTTGGGTTCGGGTTTATACGCCCTTTTTGTGTTTCCTGTCTAAAGAATATCCTTTAGCATTTGTTGGAGAGCTGGTTTGGTGGTGCTGAATTCTCTCAGTTTTTGCTTTTCTGTAAAGGTTTTTATTTCTCCTTCATATTTGAATGAGATCCTTGCTGGGTACAGTAATCTGGGCTGTAGGTTATTTTCTTTCATCACTTTAAGTATGTCTTGCCATTCCCTCCTGGCCTGAAGAGTTTCTGTTGAAAGATCTGCAGTTATCCTTATGGGAATCCCCTTGTGTGTTATTTGTTGTTTTTCCCTTGCTGCTTTTAATATTTGTTCTTTGTGTTTGGTCTTTGTTAATTTGATTAATATATGTCTTGGGGTGTTTCGCCTTGGGTTTATCCTGTTTGGAACTCTCTGGGTTTCTTGGACTTGGGTGATTATTTCCTTCCCCATTTTAGGGAAGTTTTCAACTATTATCTCCTCTAGTATTTTCTCATGGTCTTTCTTTTTGTCTTCCTCTTCTGGGATTCCTATTATTCGAATGTTGGAGCGTTTCATATTGTCCTGGAGGTCTCTGAGATTGTCCTCATTTCTTTTAATTCGTTTTTCTTTTTCCCTCTCTGATTCATTTATTTCTACCATTCTATCTTCTATTTCACTAATCCTATCTTCTGCCTCCGATATTCTACTATTTGTTGCCTCCAGAGTGTTTCTGATCTCATTCATTGCATTATTCATTGTATATTGGCTCTTTTTTATTTCTTCTAAGTCCTTGTTAAACCTTTCTTGCATCTTCTCAATCCTTGTCTCCAGGCTATTTATCTGTGATTCCATTTTGATTTCAAGATTTTGGATCATTTTCACTATCAATATTCGGAATTCTTTCTCAGGTAGATTCCCTATCTCTTCCTCTTTTGTTTGGTTTGGTGGGTTTTTCTCCTGTTCCTTAACCTGCTGGGTATTCCTCTGTCTCTTCATCTTGGTTATATTGCTGCGTTTGGGATGGTCTTTCTATATTCTAGGAGTTTGTGGAGTTCTCTTTATTATGGAGTTTCCTCACTGTGGGTGGAGTTGTATCAGTGGCTTGTCAAAGTTTCTTGGTTAGGGAGGCTTGTGGTGGAGTTCTGGTGAGTGGAGCTGGATTACTTCTCTCTGGAGTGCTATGAAGTGTCCAGTAATGGGTTGTGCGATGTCAATGCTTTGGAGTAACTTTGAGCTGCCTGTATATTGAAGTTCAGGGGTGTGTTCCTGTGTTGCTGGAGAATTTGTGTGGTATGTCTTGCTCTGGAACTTGTTGGCCCTTGGGTCGTGCTTGATTTCCGTGTAGGTATGGAGGAGTTTGATGAGCTCCTATCGATTAATGTTCCCTGGATTTAGGAGTTCTTTGATGCTCTTGGGATTTGGACTTAAGTCTCCTGCTTCTGGTTTTCAGTTTTATTTTTACAATAGCCTCAAGGCTTCTCCAGATATACAGCACCAATGATAAAACATCTAGGTTAAAGATGAAAGGGTTCTCAGCATTGAGGGAAACCCAGAGAGGTTCACTGAGTTACTTGGAGAAGAGAAGAGTGAGGGACTAGTTAGAGGTGACTGGGATGAGATGTGGTGTGATCAAAAGAAGAGAGAGCAAGCTAGTCAGTAATCACTTCCTTATGTGAGCTTCACAGTCTGGACTGATCAGAGGTGTTCACGAAATTATACAGGGAAGAGGAGAGGGAGGAAGTAGAGGAAGGTGGTCAGGAGGATTAAAGAGAGATATGAAAAGGAGAGAGACAGATCCAGCCAATAACCAGTTCCCTGAGTGTTCTCCACCGTCTGGAACACACAGAGATTCACAGAGTTGGGTAGGGAAGAGAAGGGGGCAGGAAGAGGTAGAGGGCACCTGGTGGAGAAAAAGGAGGATCCAAAGGAGGAGAGAGTGGTCAAGCCAGTAATCTTGCTCTCGGGTGAAATTGGATACTGAAGATTGGGTTTTTAAATGTACAAAATTGACAACAAATACCAAAAAGCAAAGGTTAAAAAAATTTGGAGTAGAGATTGGATTTTCAAATTTACAATATTAAAGAAAGGGAGCAGACGAAGAAGAAAAGTAAAGAAAGAAAGAAAGAAAAGAAAAAAAAAATAGAAAGCAAAAGGAGGAAAAAAAAAAAAAAGCCACAAGAGTTATTAAAAAACAACATCAACCACATAAAGACTATATACGGCGTTTGCTTTAAAAATAGGGTCTCTCTCTTTGTGAAAAGTAATGATATGTTATAAAAATAAAAATTATAGAAATAGAGGATTTAAAATTTAAGAAAGTTAAAAAAACACAGAAAAAAAAGGAAGAAAAAAAATTCATGCACTAACATCAACTTAAAAAAAAAAAAAAAAAAAAAAAAAAGAATGCTTCAGTCGCGCTGTGGAGAGGGAGGGATATTGCATACAAATGCTACTGGCGTGTGCTTGTAGTGTCTTATCCGCGCTTTTCTTTCCCCTGCTCACTGCGCACACCGCTTAGGCTCTAAGTTGCTCTGCGGGGTCCCATCTATGGCCAGCCCTAGGCTCTCCGGTCTAAGCCGCTCAGGGTCGGCGTTCAGGTAGCCTTCAGAGGCGCATATTTGGCTGGGTCTGTGTTCTGTGCGCTTCCCAGGTCCGAGAAGCTCAGGAATTTGGTGAGCGCGATTGCTGCGACTAGTCGCCTTTCCCTGCTGCTCAGTCCTCTGGGTGCACTGCTGGCGTTCCCTCTCACGGGTACGATGACCGTCCAGAACCCCCCAGAAGTCTTAGTTAGCAAATAAGCCTGCTTGCATTTTGGTAGGTAATGACTCTCTTGGGCCGCGATTGCCCCCTTCCAGCCCTTAAGCCTCTGTCTGCCTGTCACCGGAGGGGGATGGTCTGCAGCCGGCTATTTCCGTTCCGTCCTTTGTTCTGTGCGCGGTCCTGGCGGTGTCTTATGTTTGGGCGTTTCGCGTGTTAGCTATTCCACAATCTGGATTGCTAGCCCAAGTTAGTTCGCTTTGGTCTCTCGTGGGCCTTCTGGACGCGCGCTGGGCGGGCGTTCTGGCCCGAGTCTTTGCAGTCCGCGCCTCCCGCGGCCCGTTCTTACCAAGCGCTGCAGTCCGCGGTTCCCGCCTCTCCCAGCCCAGCCCCCAACTTGTTAGTGGCAGATGCTGGATGCGCGCGGGGCGGGCGTTCCGGTCGAGTCTTTGCAGCCTGTGCCTCCCGCGGCCCGTTCTTACCAAGCGCTGCAGCCCGCGGTTCCCGCCTCTCCCAGCCCGGTCCCCAACTTGTTAGTGGCGGATGCGGGCGTCTGCGCTGTTTTTCCGCTGGGAGAGTTACTATTGGGCTCGTAATCTGTTGGTTTTAGTTAAGTTATTTTTCCCTTCCTGTTATGCTGCCCTCTGTGCTTCCAGGGTTCGCCCCAGGCTCGGCAGCGAGAATGTTTCCTGGTGTTTGGAAACCTCTCTTCTTACGAGTCTCTTCCCGCGACGGGATTTCCTTTCCGGGACGGAGCTCCTCCCTACCTCCTTTGCCTCTTTTTTCGTCTTTTATAGTTTTCCCTACCTGTTTTTGAAGCCAGTGATCTGCTTTTCTGGGTGTCTGGTGTCCTCTGCCAGCATTCAGATGTTGTTTTGTGGAGTTTACTCAGCGTTGAAATGTTCTTTTGATGAAATTGTGAGGGAGAAAGTGATCTCCCCATCCTATTCCTCTGCCATCTTAGGACCGCCCCCTTCTTGCTTTTTAAATTCCAGTTTGTGTGTGAACAATTGATGGGCCTATCACAAGTGTTCTCAGCGAGGCACTACATTTGATTCTTGAAGAGCTCTCTGTCAATACATGCTTCATCAGCCTGTACAGTTTCTATCCAGACTTGAAAGTTGTGGGTGGTGGATTAGTTGATAAGTCGTGTCTGACTCTTGTAACCCCATGAACTATAGCCCACCAGGCTCTTCTGTTCATGGGATTCTCCAGGCAAGAATACTGGAGTGGGTCACCATTCCCTTCTCCAGGGGATTTTCCTGACCCATCCTGCATTACAGGCAGATTATCTACCAACTGGGCCACCAGGGAAGCCCCACTTGAAAGTTAAACAGCCCCAGATAAAGCAGACTGGATCTGCTCGGGCAGCCGATGCTCTCATCCTGCCCTGTGGGTAGAATATTGCAGGAATTAGTGTGTTACGCATCGGACTGGCTCCTCTGTCAGCTCCGTTCCCTTTCTCCCCTTTTCTAGCTTCACTATGATGTCTGCATCTTGGGAGTTTTCCTAAACATTTTGTGGCAAGAGAAGGGGAATAAAGGTAACAGCTGGCATTGACTATGGGCCAAGACTTGTTCTAAATGCTTAATGTATTTAGGGCATCATCAACATAGAATTTATGTGGCTCAGGTCAAAAGGAAAATACTGGGCCCCTTCTTAAAAAATAATTAGGAATTTCAAGAGGATGACAGCAGATCTTAAACCTAGTGTGGACGCTTGTATGCATGGGGGATGGTGATGGGAGGCCAGTGTGTCTGCTTAGGTCACAAGCCCATGAAACCCACCTGTTGTGTATTCATTTTTTAATACTCACAAGAACATTCTGAGGAATTACTGTCCCCATTTTACAGATGGGGATGCTGAGGTCCAGATGAAAATGCAGCACAGCTGAGATTAGAATGAGGGTATTCTTGGGTCCAGGTTTCCCAAGTGGTGCTAGTGGTAAAGAACCCACCTGCCAATGCAGGAGACATAAGAGATGCGGGTTCTATCCCTGGGTAGGGACGATCTCTTGGAAGAGGGCATGGCAACCCACTCC
The DNA here is from genome assembly GCA_006410635.1 of Cephalophus harveyi. NCBI lineage: Eukaryota > Metazoa > Chordata > Mammalia > Artiodactyla > Bovidae > Cephalophus > Cephalophus harveyi. Next base: position 783,733 of record SJYT01018762.1, read on the forward strand.
AGTATTCTTGCCTGGAGAATCCCATAGACAGAGGAGCCTGGCAGGCTACAATCCATAGCGTCACAAACAGTTGGACACAACTGAAGTGACTTAGCATGCATGCATCCTTGGCTCCAGTGAGCTCTTAAGCAGCTCCCTTGGCTGCCTCCAGGGAGGAGGGTGCTGGTGCCTATAGCAAGCCTTCAGTAAAGCCTCTCGGTTGAATGGCTGGACTCGTCTTCCCGAATTTCTTTTCCAGCATTCCTAGATGCTCTCCCTTTTAGCCCCTAAGATCACAGTGTCCATTATGAAAACAAATCCCAAAGCCAAGAATAAACTGATCCCCCCACCCCAGTGACTTATTGACCATCTACTTTATTGTAACATAAGCATCCTCTCTAGGGAATCTCCTCCTACAACACACACACAAACCAATAGGGGTAATAAGGTTTTAAGACAACAAAAATCAATCTTGTCTGTCCTAGGAGAGATTTTACTGCTATGAAAATCAGATTTTCACCATACTGTTATAAGAACAAAATTACATTTCCTTTAAAATATTCCATTTATTTTTGCCCATTTATTCACTCTTATTGTTCTTTCCCCCCATCAGCCTAAATTTGTGTGTTTTTATTCTAGATGGTTCCAGATTCCAAGCCATCACAGTAATCAAGAGTCTTTGTTAATCCATTTTTATTCACTTGCTATTTCAGTACTCTTAACACATAATGGAAGGGTCACTCACTGCAGGCATGCGTTCACCAGTTTTGTGAAAATGAGTGCTTTCCAATGAGTTTTGCCAAGAAGTTCATCTTAACATCAAAGGATATTTTTTGGTGAATGAAAAAATGTGATGTGCCATCTTTTGGGAGGGCACCTCAATAATACTCCTGAAGATATTTGAAGGAAAGCCATTCTGTTATTAGAGCAAACAATTGATTAATTTTGCAGCATTCTTATCAAAAAACTTTGATGTTAAATGTGTCTTCTAATGAAGTTGGACTTTGGAGTAAGTCATTAGAAAAACAGCTCTTGAAGTACCTTTCCATGGCTAATCACAGGATACTAAAAGTGTATTTTATATTTCCAAACTTCCTTCTCAAATCTCCTAGTTCCCACTGAAAGTGTACCTATAAATTGCCTTGGAAGTTGGACAGGAAGACAGAGCAAAGATGGAAGGAGAAAGGAAATCTCCTTGGGAAACTTTAGAATAAATTAAATAGATCTGATTAGTGAAAGAAGACAGCTACATTTCAAGGAGATGCTAAATGTTTTGCACAAATCATTTTATGTTGATTAAACAGTACGCTGTAATTTCTTTTCTAAATTGAATGGGCTACAGTGAAAAATGGTATCTGGCCCACCCTGAACAATAACTTCTCTCTGTAGACCTTTACTGCGGATTGAGAATTTGAAATTAGATGAAGCAATAACAAAGCATGATGTTGCTAAGCAACCACTATATGTCTGTTAGTAACAGAGACTCCAAATGGATCTGTTTGGGGCCACATTCAGAGAACAAATAAACTAATTACCTGGGGCAAAATTAAACAAATTTTCAAGAGTTGAACTTACGCCAGTGTCATTTTATTCACATAAGTGTGCCAAGGAGAGAGATTCTCATGATTATGGAACTTCATGACTTGGGTTGTAGCTCTTGAATGAGTCACACAGTGGCTTGGAGAAGCAGCTTTGGCTTGGGAGGGTGAAGATGGTGAAAGGCGGTCAGGAACCGTGGGGACTCTGTGCTGTGGGTCTTCTCAGTTGTCTGGGGCTCTTTGTGGATACAGATTGCCTTCCCAAGGCAGAGATGGGTGAAGGTCCTAGTTCTTGTCCTCCATAACCTCATCACCAAGGGTTGACCATGAAAGCAATCTCAGAATCCATTCAGCCACCAAACAAGTTTTGTTTGGCAAAGAACATGAAGCCTGTCCATGGAGGCTCAGGGGAGGCTCTGCTCTGTGTCCTTAGCCTCTCTGCAGGTCAGACCACACAGCAGAATCCACAGCAGTTTCATGGATTCGAGACTTAATAGGGTTGCAGGTGTGGTGTCAGACTCTCATACACTGTGCTGGCCAGACTTCCCACACTGCTCATATCTGGGCAGCAGTGCCTGAAAAATGTGTCCAGCTCCCAGTTCACAGACCCTGAACATCGCTCATTTTCTGACACTCTTTGTGCCAATTAACAAACCCTCTGCTCGAGTCGGGTGGCTGCTCGAAGGCTCTGCCTTGTAGGCTTCTGAAAGAATCTTCCAGATGTGAAGAAACTGGCCCTGGAGCGTAGATTCCTAATTGGGGAGTTTGAAATGTTGATGAACTGCTCCTGGACTGTCGATGAAAACTGCTTCTCACACACTTGTGTATTTTACCAAATCTAAGATGCCATCACCTGTAAGACTCACCACTATTTTATCACAAAGAAAATAAAACAGATACAATGCCTCTCAATCACTTTAACATTTTATTTTATATTTGTTGAAATAACCTTTTAGATTAACTTAGATGTTTGTCACATGTTGAGCATGTTCATAGTATATTAAGAAGGAAAAACATAGGTGAAGACTTGTTTGTAGTTTTCCTTAAAAAATTTCTGCATCCAAAATTTGACTTTTTTCAATCACTTCCTTGACTAAGAAAGTCTTTTCTTAAAAAAAAACAAACAAAACAAACGCGGGCGCTATTCTCTGCGCTGTCTGGGACTGACGCCGCAGGCAACTTTTCTTAGAACAACTAAAGCCGCGGTGCTAGCTTTTGTCTGGCTCTGTCGTCTTGTAGACCCAGTTCAGTTCAGTTCAGTCGCTCAGTCGTGTCCGACTCTTTGCGACCCCATGAATCGCAGCACGCCAGGCCTCCCTGTTCATCACCATCTCTCGGAGTTCACTCAGACTCACATCCATCGAGTCAGTGATGCCATCCAGCTATCTCATCCTCGGTCGTCCCCTTCTCCTCCTGCCCCCAATCACTCCCAGCATCAGAGTCTTTTCCAATGAGTCAGCTCTTCACATGAGGTGGCCAAAGTACTGGAGTTTCAGCTTCAGTATCATTCCTTCCAAAGAAATCCCAGGGTTGATCTCCTTCAGAATGGACTGGTTGGATCTCCTTGCAGTCCAAGGGACTCTCAAGAGTCTTCTCCAACACCACACTTCAAAAG